>JAODHX010001155.1:3404066-3422290 GCA_027576295.1 Cossypha polioptera
GAGGATGGGCTGTGGAAAGATAAAGATGATTGCCCCAGCTGGTTTAAAGATGGCCCATTAGCAGGTAATATGTGCCACAGATGGTGACAGGATCCACATTTCTGGCCACATCAACCCAACGTCGGAGCCAGGGATTGGGACTTCATTGTGCAGACAGTGTTCAAAAATCTGGAATAGGCAAAGGAATCTGTTCAAATCAGGGTTATGAGATAAGATTATTTTGGGACAGCAGGGAGGTGACACAGCAGGCAGAGGGTGTGCAGGAAAGTGTGTTCCTAACCTGGAAAAGTGAACAGAGCTGCAGCCGCTGCTGTCCAGGGGAGTTGTGGACTTCCCATCCCTGCAAGTGTTCCAGGACAGCCTGAGATCAACCTGGGATAGTGGAAGGTGTCCCTGCCCATGGCAGGGATGAGCTTTAAGGTCCTTTCCCACCCAATCATTCCATAATTCTGTGATTCCATGAGCAGCATCACTGCTCTCAGCCACCTCTGGATCTTTGCAGGGCAGGCAGAAATTTCTGATGCATTTCCTGTTAATTTACAGTTAATTTACTGAGTCCTAACCAAGGTATCCGTGGCTGAGTCTTGTTGGAAAGGGTGAAAAACTCCTGAGGGGAGCATCGTGGTGGTCCAGGAGCCAACTTTGGTCACCTCACCTGGAAAAACTCTCTCCAAAGTGCAAAACCACCAAGTATGTGAAGAAATAAATGAGCCCCATGTCACCAATCAAACTGTGCTTTCCTAAACTGATTATTCTGGGCTTTGCAGGTGGTTGAAGCTGAATTTATTGATCTGACCACTGCTGGCTGCCAGGGGTTGTGGTCATGAAACAGTGTTTGCTTTGAGGGCAGGACTTTGTGCACATAACACGAATTAAAATATTTCCAGCCTCGTTCTGCAAGATTTAGATTTCCAGATTACAGATTTTCTCTGTGCTGGAGGTACCAAAACACACCATAAACCCATGCTGATCTGTAGATTTACTAATTTATATCGCATTTTATACAACATCTAGTTCTTTGCAGCGTTGCCTGATTCTTAAAGAACCCCATGATGAGTTTCTTTGAGAAGGAGAAGCAGTGGCCCAACCTAGCTCAGCTGTGCTCAATCCGAGTTGCTTTCCTACCTCCAAGCCCCTTACTTCAAAGCCAGGAACATAATGTACAATTTTTTAATGGCTCTAGAGCAAGGCACTCAGACTCTGTGTGCACTGAGCCTTCCCTCGGTGTAAACACCTCATCAAGATTGCCTGTGCTTCAACAATAGCAGCCAAATGCAATTCGAGAACCACAAGGCTTTGAAGTCCTCCCTGCAAAGGCTGGTTTGCCAGTCTGGGATAATGACATGCCATGATTGCTGCCTTTGTTGTATCTTTTCAGTGGAGAAGCAATTATGGGCCTCAATTTAACAGAATAGGCATTACACAGCTTATGATTCTCAAAATGCAATTTCATTTGATCATTTTCTCAATTCGATTGGTATTAATAGAATGGTTCGCAAAAAAAAAGAAAAAAAAAAATAAAAAAATGCTGGCAGAGGTTGTGTCCTGTTCCTCTTTCAAAGAGATAATGTAGAAATATGTTTTACCTGCCCAGCACTCAGGCACTTGGTTCCACCAAAAACATCTTATTCACTGCAAAGCTGTGGCTGTCCACAGCTCAGGAAAACCTCGGTGGGATTTTTTCATTTTCTTGTGAATTTTTTCCAGGGATTTACATTGAATTTGGAGCCATGAAATCACCCATAAACTCGGCAATAATCCTTTTCTTAGCTGCCCTAATCTCTTACCCCCAAAGTGAGAGGCTCAGCTTCCCACATTTTCTTCCCACTGATGATTTTCAGTTGATAATTTTATTGTTCATAAATATCTTCCCAGTGCTGGTTCTCCTGTGGGACCGCTCTGCAGTGGAGCAGAGATTTCTGTCACCAACACATTTCATCAACTGAAATACTCAGCAGGATAGTTTGGGACAAAAAAATATGGATTAAAAAATGTTAAAAATCGAATTTCCTGCAGTCTTATAGCAAAAAAAATAATTATTAAAAAAAAGTTTATTTCAAGAAGAAAAATTGAATTATTGCTCTATTTCCAAGGGTATCACCACCCTCAAATAAATTTCCAGTTTTGGTTATTCCACAGCTGTGCTGCTGTGGAGCTCTCCTTGTTTGGGAGCTTGTTTTGCCAGGCTCTGAGCATTCCCCCCTTCCTTTCTGCAGCTCCTCCTGTGCTTTTCACCCCCCACTCTTGTGTTGTGCCAGTTTTTCCTGCCAGCCTCTCTTGCTGAGGCTGGGATGTGTCTGATTGCCTGGCCAGAGATGGTTTCTGCTTGTTTTGCTGTTATTAGGTGCATCCAGTGGCTCTCATGGAAATGGAGCAGCCTGGGCATTTGAGAGTTTCTGTGCTGCACACTTCCTGCAATTTTTCCTTTCTTCTATTCCTCTTAAAAGTAGAAGAAATCTTCCTTCTCATTAATTGGGTTTTGCTTCTTTTTCTCCTTTAACCATTTCTCTCATCATCCATTCCAAAATGCCAAACTTGAGCATTTTAATTTTAACGGGCCACAAATTAATTCTCATTATTTCCCCAAGATTTTTTAAATCCATTCATTGCTGTGAGCATGAACATTGCTGGTTTTTAGGTCACAGATCCTACACCAGTTGATGAAGAACCACTCCAGAGTGTCCCAGCATCCCAGACTGGGAAAATGAAGCCTGAAGACAAATGGTACCCAAAAGGACAGCAGCTCAAGGTTCCTTTTTGAGAGAATTTAATAACTGAAATTCAATAGAATTTCATAGTTGAAATATGTCTATAAAAGCACTTATTTTGAATGTTTAAAGCTGTCATCTTGTTGCTTTTAAAGTAAATATTGCTGACAAAAAATCCTTAAATATATATCCATAGATAACTACTGTAATTTAATGTGTGTGTGCTTTATGTACTAAATAAATTTAAAGTAAAATGCCAAGAATTTCTGAGCTCACAGAATCTATTATTGTCCATTTAGGAGATGATTTGGTTGATAATCTAAAATTACAAATTGGTGCATGGTGGTGTTTGATGGTTTGGGAGGATTCTGAGCCTGAACTTCACCATTTCTGGTGAAGTCATTTATTGCTTCAAAGACTGGACATTGGTTTAAAGGCCAGCATAAATCAGATTTACAGATTTAGGAATGGGGAGGAAGTGAGTCCAACTTCTACTTGGAACTTTTTCTGGTTTATTTCTGGTAATTCATTAACTCCCCCTTAATTTTAGGGGACAAATCAGGCAGAAATGGTGAAGTTCTGGCTCAGAATCCTCCCAAACCATCAAACACCACCATGTACCAATTCATAATTTTAGATTATCAACCAAACCATCTCCTAAATAGAGAATAATTCTCCAGAAGCCAAATTGGGAGCAGGCCAAAATAGAGAATTCCACAGTGAGCCAAGACATGAAACTGCAGGAGTCAGGATTCCCAGGGCTAAAGCTTTTCCCAAAACCTCCTGGAATTGTGTTTTTCACACCTCCACTAATCAGATTTCTGAGTGCATTTGCCACGTGCAGGGGTTGCTCACAAAAGAACCCCAGGGTGGGGTGGAGGATTTCAGCCCTTGCAGGGATTGAATGGGCTGAGAATGGATTTGTGGATTCCCTGGAAGGAAATCCGAGTCTTTCCTCCAATGCTGTAATTGGGAAGTGATAGATTGAAATGAATTTCAGGTTTTGAGTGTTTGGCTCTCAATAGCAGTCCTGGTGTGCTTGAGTTCTCCAATTCTGGATTGTGTTTTGCAGGGAGGAGTGCTTGGTTTAGAAATAAGATTATTTATGTAATGGGCATCAGGCTGTTCTACCATGGGCCAGTCTGTGTGTACAAAGCCATTTTCTCCTGAAATTCAGCACGTAAAAAGCAAGAGCTGATTTGATTTTTGGAGCAGTTTTTTTCCAGGTGGTTGACTGAGGTACCACTTATCCCCAGGGTTAGATCTGTGCACTTAAAGCACCATTTTTGCACCTCATGCAGATAAAACTCCCTCAATCCACATTTACCACATCTGATTTGCATCTGCAAGGACCTGATTTTATAGTCCAGTGCTGCAGAATTTGCAAAGTTTTGATGCAGAACTATTCATTGTTCAGCCCCTGAATAACAAGACTGAAGGTTCCTCCAAATCTGAATTTTGGGTTAAATCCAGCCATGAGCAGAGTTAGATCCAAGCAGCACAGGGGAATTTTGATGTGAGTGATGAAACTTCTAAATGAATATGAAAATATCCACCATGAAATTCTGTTGGTAACTTGTTTCAGGAGCAGCACAAATTCTTCCAGAGAAATAAAACAGAATCCAACCAGACTTTCAGTACAAGAATTTTCCCAAGGAATGATGGCCTGGAACCCCCAGGCAGAGCAGCAGAAGCAAAGCCTTGGCCCAGGAATCAGCAGCAAATCCCAGGATTTCAGGCTGCTCCCACTCCCACTCCCACTCCCAGCTCAGCACTGCAGGAATATCTGAATCCAAACTCTTCTGTCGGCCCTGACCCAGCAGAAAAACCCCAAAGTGGCTTAAATAATTTCCCAAATTCACCCCTTACCAGACCTACCTATCACTATCTCCCAATATTCCAGAATTTTTACCCAGCAGAGGTTTTAAACCCAGAGGATCCCAGTAAGGAGAACAAGAAATACCAGCATGACTTTCCAGCTGGAATTCCACATCAACAGCAGCATTTTTCCAGGAATGACAGCAGCAGTGGCCAAGCACATCCAGAATTGGGGAATATTTCATCTGATTTTAATGCAATTTTTCAAGAAAGGGTGAAGGATCAAGCACCACTTCAAGATTTCAAAAATCATATTCATGAGGATAACAGGTATCAGAACAGCTTGTGGTAAGGATTTAAGAGATAAAATAATATTATCATAACCCTGTGATGCCCAGAAAATAAACAAATGGACAAGAAAATGCTTTAAAGTCCAAAGTATAAAGTTATTTTGCTACAAACCTGCCATTATCATTTATTACTAATTGAAAATTCATTGTAGCTATTGATTTTTAAATATGCCATTGGGAAAGGACACTTCTGTCCCCCAGGTATGGAAATTTCCACCACTGAAAGTTTTCTTCTAGGAGGCTGGGAGGGAAAGTTTAAAATATAGAAATAAATATCATATAGGATATGTATTTTATAATAGATATAAAATATAGGAAAGGGCATTGTGCACAAATTAAGAGTTTGTAGCAAAATTGGCTTTGCAGGGTGGATATCCAGGGTCCCTAAAGGGGAGAGCAGGAAAATCCTCAATTATGTAGAATTTCACCTGTCTTGATTTTAAAAAATGAAGGTTTTATTTCACAAAAACAAATAATTCTCTCAGTGCTCAGCAGACCTGATCCAAAACCTTTCATTGGCTTCAGCTCCTTTGCACCAGGCTGAAATTTCCCCATTTGGGTTTTTTTTCCATTTATTTTTCATACACTTGGGTGCAAGCAAAGTCATTTATTGTGAAATCCTCATCTTCCTATCTCCCATATTCCATGTTCAGGTTGTTTGCTGAGCTCCCTGCTGTGTGTAAATTAAGATTTTTACTCTTTCCCCCTCACTTTTTAAGACCTTTTCCATGTTTTGTTCACAGTTCACCAACAGCAGCTTGTAGAACCTCCCATGTTAAAGAAAAGACGAAGCAGAATCAGCCAAGAATTTCTGATTTTGGAGATGATTTTGCTGACATGTGGTTCTGGGGTTTCCTCCCCCCTGCCCTGCCCCAGGCACAGAGGGATTCACAGGGAGAGTCAGGAAGAGCTGAAGGAAATCCAAGGAAAATGAGACGAAGCAGCTCAGAAGGATCTCTCCTGCAAAATGGAAAGCAAAAGCAGCCCAAAGCCAGCAAGAAGGTGAGAAAATAAATGTGGGTTTAACATTTCTGTTCCTCTTTTAACGTTTTTTCTTAATAATCCAAAGTTTTAAAAAAAAATATATAAATAAGGAGTGAGAAATATTTCGTTGTTGTGGAACTAAGGTAGAAACAGACACTGAAATTATTTTACCCCAAAGAGCAAAGGGATCCACCTGGGTCAGTCTGGTTTGGCTCCTGGGACACACAGAGCAGTGTTTGTCCTGTGATTTATCCAGAATTAAAATGATTTGGGCTCAGGCTGTTTGTGGGAGCAGCAGGCAGCCTCAGATCTGAGCCATCCATTATCCTGCTCATGCTCATTTATTGTCCAGCTCAAATCTCCTGCTCTCCAAGGGATTCCAACCCCAAATTTGGAGGATTTGTAAAACTAACAGCATAAGCATCATCCCAAATCTCCTGATTGACCTGATTAAAACTTGGATCTCTTTGTCCCTTCTGTGTGCACACTTTTCCTGGTGCCACCACTTAGCACAGCTGCAGGGGGACAGCAGAAAGCTGCCCATGACAAATTCAAGGTTTGGGAAGTTTGCTCCAAGTCTCAGGGCAGACAAACTAAGCTGGAAGAATTCTTTCATCCAGTTTGGGTGTTGCTGCCTGAGTGCCCCTAAGAAGAATTAGGATTATGATTTCTTCCCTTTCTGTTCAGACCATTGTTTGCTGTGCTGTGCTTGCAGCAGTTTTCTCACGCTTCACATGGGAGGAATGCACAGAGAATCAGACTGGTGGTGTCTCCCAGCAAAATCCAGTTTTCCTAATAAACAAATGCACTCATGCTCACTGCTACAAGTGAGAAAACCCTGATTTTGTGGGGCACAGTGAAATTAACTCCTCACTGTACCTCAAATTAAAAATCAGTGAGTTACAGCATGTAAGAACAGGGATGGCTGAAACAAAGAAACCTCAAATGGGAAATTTAGTGCATAGAATTAATTTCTCTGCAGTTGAGTTTAACTTGAACCTGTGTTTTGAAGAAATGCCCATTTTATTTGCATGTAGAAATTGGTGTTCCTGCATTACTCTGTGGTTGAAATTACCACAGAGCTTCACTGACAACTTTTTCAAACACAATTCCCTTCTAAAAATAATCTAGAAATAATCTTGAAAGTGAATAAAAATATTATGGAGGCATTGGAGTCTTTGTGTGATGTGCTGAAGTACTGGAATGGCACCACCCACCTTCAGTGTGAGCTTGTGGAGCCTTTGCTTGTGCAGCAAAACATGAATTTTTCAGCTGCCTGTGGACAATTTTCCAGTGCAGCTTTGAGAAGCAGGAAATGTTATCCTCACTAACATCATTTGCCTAATTTCTGCCACCAAAGTCAGGTAATTTTCTTTGCTTCTCTTACAAAAATTTCTGTGGAGTCTCATTCTAATCACAGCCAAATGAGTGGCTTTAAGCTGTATCAAAATAAAGGTCATTTTTGACTGAGAAAATATCACTTTGTGGTTGGGGTAATTGGCAATTTCCCACCTGGATCCAAAGGAAATTCTGTCATTTGGCTTTTGCCATGAACTCAATCCTGGTGGTCACTTGTTTAAAATGAGACATGCCAGGGGTGGGACTGAGATTACAAATTAAATCCTGAGGTTTTCACTACAAGACTTTCTTGAATTGTTCTCTCTGTGGAATCATATCAAGGAAAATCTGTTTGCTGTTTGGTTCTCAGGTGTGTAGCTCCAAATTCTACATCAATCTGAATATGAAGCTTGGAGGCCTTGGACCTGACTATGAAACAATCAAAGAGAAAGTGAGTGAACCAAAAATGAATTTAGGCAGGGGGGAGTGGCAGAAAAATCATAATTTATGATTATCTGGGGCTTTATATCCTTGGCTAGCTGAGATCCTGCAGGAAAATTCAAATAAAAGCAAAGACAGCTGTCCTGGGGATAGTTTTAACCCTCTAATTTTTTTTTAATCCAGAAATAAGAATTAATTAGAGCTAATTGCACATCAGAAAATGACACACTCAAGTGGCTGAGCTGTCATTCCCAGTGTAAAGATCCACCAAATGTTCAGAGGGGAAGTAAAAGTTGTGTAAACACAAGAAAATATCTGGCTGCACTCTGGTGAAATGGAGACAGATTGTTCAGGACATTCAGGATAAAGATGGACCTGTCACATTTCTGCTGAGCTCCATCCTCTATTCAGTCCAGGGAAAAGCTCTTAAAAGGGAAAAACAACTCAAAAAAGCTAAAAAAAAGAAAAAAGCTGTGCCATTTACCAGGGGTTCCTGTTGTGTGCTGAGGAAGGATCAATGGCCAAGGCA
Source organism: Cossypha polioptera (assembly GCA_027576295.1). NCBI lineage: Eukaryota > Metazoa > Chordata > Aves > Passeriformes > Muscicapidae > Cossypha > Cossypha polioptera. Next base: position 3,412,235 of record JAODHX010001155.1, read on the forward strand.
GGTTGAACAGCAGCAGAGGTGGAAATGGAATATTGGTGGGAAAAGGGTTTCATTGATGGATCCCCCCAGCCATTAAATTCCACCCCCTTTTCTGCTTCTGCTCAGAAAGAAAAGCTCAAGCTGCAAAAGGAATATTCCAGGCAAATTAAGGAATATAACATGAAAAATATTACTGTGGTTCAGAGGCTGCCTGCAAAACCCCAGGTGTCTTCAGTGTCCAGACAGAAGGTGAGAGCTGGGTCCTGTCCAGGGAGTTTCTGCAGGGGGACAGGTGGGGGCTGCAGCACAAAGCTGGGGGTTCAGTGTCACAATTCCCCAGCTCCTTGATTTATTCCCACACATAAACCACTAAAATACAAAACTTTATTGTCTGGGTGTCCCAAAGGGGTTTGGATTCTTTTAGGAGACTTCACCAGCAACATGAGATAATGCATAATTCCCTTCTAAAAATAATCTAGTGGCCTTGAAAGTGAATAAAAATATTATGGAGGCATTGGAGTCTTTGTGTGATGTGCTGAAGTACTGGAATGGCACCACCCACCTTCAGTGTGAGCTTGTGGAGCCTTTGCTTGTGCAGCAAAACATGAATTTTTCAGCTGCCTGTGGACAATTTTCCAGTGCAGCTTTGAGAAGCAGGAAATGTTATCCTCACTAACATCATTTGCCTAATTTCTGCCACCAAAGTCAGGTAATTTTCTTTGCATCTCTTACAAAAATTTCTGAGGACTGGAGACATGAGGTGTTTCCAAATCCCTGCAGCAAACAGGCACCAAACCCATCCCAGGTTAAAGCAGGGCTCTGCCAGCTCCAGCATTTCTGGGATGTTCTTTCCATTCCCTCTCCAAGACAGCCTCCCATGGTCCAGGCTTCATTTTGCTTCTTCATTTTGGTTAAGTGCATCATGCAGGAGAAGCTGAGCTTGTCCTGTTAACCTGCAAAACTCCCTGCCTGAGAGCAAGAGCTTAATGAAATTGGGAAAAAATGTTTATAAATTAATGGACTCATGTTGCTCTTTCATTTTTAAAATAAAAACACTTCTGCAGTGTCTAAGGTGGCTTCCAGTGGTGTCAGGAAGCAAATCTTGTCACCACTGAAGAATCTGGGATTGAATTGTCAGAAACAAGATCAGGAATTCAGAGATATCTCACCCAACCCACCTAAGTATTCTTGGGAATATTGGCCAGGTTTTCTGGTGCTCAGTTAATGCAGTTCTCCTGTTTTCAGGCTCTGGAATATGCCAAGAGGATCCCAAGACCAAAGACTTTCATTGCAAGGCCATCAGAGCAAGAGGTGAAGGAGGCTGTGCCCCAGCCTGGAACCATCTTACCCCAGATCCCATCCCTGGAGTCTCTGTGGGACAGGCACGAGAGGGAGAAGGAGCTTGTGGCTGCTTTCAAATCCCTTCACATCTTCTAAAAATTTGGGGAATCTCAGGGATCAAGGCAAAAATGCCTGAATTGTTTCATTTTCAGCTGTGACCATCACATCTTGATTTCCCAGCCCACTGCAATTTAAACTGGTTTAATTATTTTGGAATGTTAGAATGGGTTCTGCTTGTGCCTATTTTGTTTAATAAATTGATTGTTTGAATTTATGGCACTTTAAATATAATCCTCTGTTCTTTTTCTTTAAATAAGTGATGTGAAAATTGCATCTTTCAGACCAATCAGCTCTTGGCTTACAGGTAAACATACAGACATATCTACAAAACATTAAAAACAAACTTCTGTTTCATCTGATGATCTTAACACCAGCAACAATTCTCTTTCTGAAGCCCAGAAGAATCTTTTTGGCCAGAAATCAAAAATAATCCATTGCTACTTAAAATGAGAACAAAAATATGCTCCAAACACAGCAGTTGGTAATGACACAATGCTAATTATTTAATGGTTATTCTGTTATCTCTTAGTGAAGAGTTTGCACAAAAAAAAATCAAAATTTTAAAGTTTCATCAAGAAAAAATCCAAACAAGTCCTGGCTGAGCATGCAGACAATCTGGGATTAGCCAGGAGCAGTTGGAGAATATATTGGGAAACTGAGGATAATTGAGAGCTGCATGGATGAGAGGAAACAGCTTTTAACAGATTAAGGCTGTAAAAATAACAACAAACAGATGGGTTTCTTAGGATGCTTCCATTGCTTTCACTTGGTAAATGATGAATTAAGTCACCATATGAAATGTGATTAGAGCACACAGCCAGGGAATTTGGGCTGAAATCTCCTGGAAAGCAGGCTGGATAAAAGGGGAAGAACAGCCACATTGTGATCATGTGGAATTGTTTTATCCCATTTATTGGGTCTCTTTTTTATGGGGGGCTCCCAATTTAATTTTGGGAAAAGTGGTTCCAATTCTGCCCTTCCTCATGGAGAAGGGACCTGGCCTTGTTTTAAACTTTCCTGAGGGGCAGGAACCTCCTCTCCACTGCTGAATTAGGACTCAGACTGGAAGTTCAGGAGATTTTTGGGAATATTGAGACAAATCCCATCCACCTTGTGCTGACATGGAATTATTTTATCCCATTTATTGGGTCTCTTTTTTTATGGGGGGATCCCAATTTAATTTGGAGAGAAATGATCCCAATTCTGCCCTTCCTCATGGAGAAGGGACCTGACCTTGCTTTAATCCCTCCTGAGGGGCAGGAACCTCCTCTCCACTGCTGAATCAGGACTCAGAGCTGGAAGTTCAGGAGATTTTTGGGAATATTGAGAAATATTAAGAATATTTGGGGAAGCCTTGGTGAAGTTGTCCAGCATGGGAACACGGCTCAGGCTGCAGGGGAATGTTCTCCATGACATTTTTGTCACTTTGTCCAATTCCAGCTTCTGGAACAGAACCTTCCCCTCTCCTTTGGGCACTGCCAGGCTGGGAAATGGTTTCATGTTTTGCTTTCCTACTTTTATTTTTAAACCCATCTGCACCACTTTGAAGCATTTCTGCTCAGGGCACCTCAACTTGTTGTTCCTGCTTAAAAGTGATAATCCCCCCTTAATCCAAACCTCAAGTGCCTGTTTTAATGAAACCTTCAGATGAATATCAAAGAGCTATTTACTCGTATCTAATATTTTAATTAGATTATATTCTCAATTTAACCCATTAAACCCCCTTTGATGAGCTCCATGTTCAGTGTTTAGCCCCAGATGCTGGAGGTAATGAATATTGGACCTTTGATTTAATGAGAACTTCTCCCTTTCCAACCTGACTCCCTTTGTATCCCCCTTTTTTTTTTGCTTTTCTGGCCTATAGAATTCAGTTAATTGAAGAAGTCTCTTATCACCACACATTAAGGAACCTAAATTAGCATCCCTTTTCTGATGAGAAAATGCAAGCAGACATTTTCTCTTTGATCTGAGGGCTGAGTTGAAGTAGGCAACAGCCCCCTGAAAATGAGCTGATGGCTGCTTTATTTGGCTGCCATGCAGATGTGTCCATGTGATGCAAAATGCTTAATGTCTTAATTGATCACCTTCCTCCCTCACTGGCATCCTCCTCCCAGAAATTAGGGGAGAAATGTGTTCATTTTGGGTTTTTTTAAATAAAACTATGAATTTTTAGGAAATGTTTAAATACTAAACCTGTGCGAAACTTGGATATGATGGATCTGGAGGAGCACATTTTTTATATTTTTATTATTATTTTAATAACCATTCTTCTTTTTGTTTTTTATAAACACTGGCCATGATCATCTCACAAACCATCTAGAAATTCTGTTTGTCCTGCTGTTTTGAGTGTTTTAAATCCCAGAAAATGGCATTTTTACGTGGAAAGAAAATCTTTCAACCTACCTCAATACAAATTCAGATTTTCCCTGTGCTTCACAGATGTGGTGGCACAAAAATGGGACCAATGAACATCCACCTGCTTAAAGGCAAAGGCCAAAATTTAATGGATTTCAGATTAGGAAGGCAAAATAGTTAAATAAAAATCAGCCTTAAATGCTGAATTAGGTATTGAGAACCTGCCGTGTGTCACTGAGCACAGAGAGGTGTCAATGGAAATTCCCAACATTTTCTTGGCAACACCTTCCCAGTGCCAGCATTTCTCAATATTTGAGGTTCAGGAGGTGTTGCAGCTGGGATCACCTTTAGGGCAAAGACTTGGTGTCAGTCCTGCCTAAAAAATGTTGTTGTAACATCCCCATTGCAATTCTTCCAAAACCAGCCAGATCTGGCTTCCCAGCATATCACAAAAGACACGAACAGGCTGCTGACACCCTCAAAAACATTAATTTTATCGGTTCAATACATTAAATAAGGCAAAACCTCACAGCCATCATTCCAACTCTAAAAAAAAGATGAGAATTGAAAGCAGATGAGGTTTTGCCCAGCTCCTGCCATCCCTGAATGCTTCAAACAGCCACGAGGGAGCTCTGCTGTCACTAACCAAGCACCTGATCGCTGTTTCCTCCTGCCAGGGATCCAATCTTTTCCTTGCTGAGTGTTTTCCATGTGAGGAAAAGCAGGAATGTGGAGAAAGGAGCAGCTCTGGTGTGAGGAGGAGCTGGAGACAGAAGCCAGAGATGGGTGAGGGCAGGGAGCTGCAGCAGAACTTCCTGGGGGTCAGGAGTGATGCTGAGCCAGAATCCTGCAGCTCAAGGAGCATCTCCAGCTTTGCCCAATCCCAGGGGCAGAGTGGGAGCTGCAGGGGGTGCTCAGAGCTGGGTTTGTGTCCAGGGATTGTCCTGCAGCCCCAGCAGAGCCAACACCAGAGAATCCACCTGGAGTGGATGCAGGAACAGCTGAAATGTGAGCAGCTCACCTTCGCTCCTGCCAGCACAAACCTGGGGCATCAAACCTCCAAAACAACTTCTTCCTTGGGAAAATGCACCCTGGCAGGTGGGAAAGGAACCTGGGGGATCAGGATCAGGATTGGGATCAGGACTGGGATCAGGATCAGGATCAGGATTGGGATCAGGATTGGGATCAGGATCAGGATCAGGATCAGGATTGGGATCAGGATTGGGATCAGGATCAGGATCAGGATCGGGATCAGGATTGGGATCAGGATTGGGATCAGGATCAGGATCAGGACAAGGATCAGGATCAGGATCAGGATCAGGATTAGGATCAGGACAAGGATCAGGATCGGGATCGGGATCAGGATCAGGATCAGGCTCAGGATCAGGACAAGGATCAGGATCAGGCTCAGGCTCAGGATCGGGATCAGGATCGGGATCAGGATCAGGATCAGGATCGGGATCGGGATCGGGATCAGGATCAGGATCAGGACAAGGATCAGGATCGGGATTGGGATCAGGATCGGGCTCGGGATCAGGATTGGGATCAGGGTCAGGATTGGGATCAGGGTCAGGATCAGGACAAGGATCAGGATCAGGATCAGGATCAGGCTCAGGATCAGGACAAGCATCAGGATCGGGATTGGGATCAGGATCAGGACAAGGATCAGGATCGGGATTGGGATCAGGATCAGGATCAGGATCAGGACAAGGATCAGGCTCAGGCTCAGGCTCAGGCTCAGGATCGGGATCAGGATCGGGATCACACATTTCCACTCTCCTGCCTTCCCAGGCATTAGCGCTGGGAGCAGCTTCCCCACGCCTGCAGTGCAGCCACCAGTGGCTCAGCCAAGCTCTAGAAACAAGATAAACTCAAGAAATCTAGAAAGTCGGTAAATTCTAGAAGTCTAGAAACTAGATAAATTCAAGAAACAAGAAATCTAGAAACTTGGTAAATCCAAGAAATCTACAAGCTAGGTAAATCCAAGAAAAATCTAGAAGTCTAGAAATTAGAAATGAAATCTATAAACTGGATAAATCCAAGAAATCTAGATAAATCCAATAAACAAGAAAACTAGAAACAAGATAAATCCAAGAAATGTAGAAACCAGATACATCCAAGAAACAAGAAATCTAGAAACGAGATAAATACAAGTAACAAGAAATCTAGAAACAAGATAAATCAAAAAAAATCTAGAAACTAGATAAATCCAAGAAATCTAGATAAATCCAATAAACAAGAAATCTAGAAACTGGATACATCCAAGAAACAAGAAATCTAGAAACGAGATAAATACAAGAAACAATAAATCCAGAAACAAGATAAATCCAAGAAATCTAGAAAGTAGACAAATCCAAGAAACAAGAAATCTAGAAACAATATAAATCCGAGAAATCTAGAAACCAGATAAATCCAAGAAACAAGAAATCTAGAAACAATATAAATCCGAGAAATCTAGAAACCTGATGAATCCAAGAATCATGAAATCTAGGAACAAGATAAATTCAAGAAATCTAGAAACAAGGACATCACTGATAAAAAATGCCCTGAACCCAGCAGACAGCAGAGAGAACTGAGGAGAGGAATCACAGAAAGAATTTTTCATCATGCCCAGGTCATTGCTGGGCTTGGCTGTGGTTATTTTCTCCTTCCCCACATTGCTGATCCTCCATGTGTGTGGAACAGCAAGAAATTCAAATTATTTGCTCTATAACTGCCCTTACAACCTGTATCCAATCTGCTTTTATGGAGCTCTGGCCATAGAATGAAAGAATTGAGGTTGGAACGGCTTTCTAAATCTATAAAAGTTCAAAATGTTTAAGGCAACGTGCAGGAAAATGCTCAAAATCAAAATAGAAAGCAAAGGTTCATGGCAGGATTTTATAGATTGGTTTTGATTTTCTATAATGAAAACTAACAAAAAAAATAACATTAACCACTTGGGTCTTAAACTAATCACCAGAACACAATTTCATTTCAGAAAAATTCACTGCAGAATTTCAATGAAAATCAGTCTTCTTGGAAAATAGGAAATCCACCGGCATTTCCTGTTTCCAGCAATTATTTCCTGCAAGTGACTTCCACTCCAGCATTCCCCAAATGAACACATTAATTTTTTATTCTTTTTAAGTAAGAGAACACCTCTAAATCTCTCCCCTACTCCTCAAGCTTCTTGGGAAGAGCAGGGAAAAGTCGGCTGCTGTCAGGGAATCAGGATTCACGAATAAATCTCATTTCTTTTATTCCAAGTGAGAAAATCTCTGATAGAAACACAAAAAAACCGCCAGCCCAACCCTTCCTTTTCCCCAGGACCATCTCTATTCTCCAATAATCTGTTCCCAAAATGTTTCCCAGACCCTCTGGAAATGACATTTTCCCGTCTCTGGGATTTCTCTGGGTCGGTGTTTCCTTCAGCTGTCTCAGCTTCAGGGATTTTTGCACCGAATTTTTTGGGATAAGCAGATTCCCAAATCTTCCTGTTCCCTGCAAAGCTCCGTGTCCAGCTGGGATGGGGACATTGGGAATATTCCCACTCTGCCTGAGGGGTCCGTTTTTAATCTGATTTGTAGATTTAATTGTCAGCCAAGGTGCCTAAAACCGCCCAGAGGTGAAGGCGGTTTGGAGTTTTTTTAATTGATCAGCAGAAATATTTTGGGAAGGGAGATCCTGGAGCGGCAGGGGAGAAACAGCAGAGATTTGAGGGTTCTTTGAGTCGTATTTTGAGTTTTCTCACAAATCTGGCAGCCCAGGGCAGAGCCAGGCCAGCCCCGAGCCATCCCCGACCCTGGGAACAGCAGGCAGACGAGGTAAAGGAAAATATTATCCTAAAAATCTCATGTGGAGCTTTTCTCTGATATTAATTTTAATAATTCCCAATGAAACGCGTGCTTGGGGGAGGCTGACAATAATCCCAGAGCAAAATATTCGGCGGGGGACATAGAAAAATTGTGAAATTTCCAGATTTTTCAGTTTTTTAGAAGGGGAGAGCCGCGGATCTGGGAGATTTCCTTCCAGCTCTGCTTCAAACCGCGCCGAGATTTCAGGAGCAAAGCGGTTGCTTTGCCTTCTGAATCCTCATTTTTAGGGTGGAGGGTGGCATTTTGTTGGTGGAAATTATTGTCCTGAAAGGATTTTTTAAAGACGAGCAGCTTTTCCTGGATAGGTGGATTGGGGTTTTTCCTCTACACACAGTGTGGGATTTTTATTTTAAATGTAAAAAAATAAGAAAGGCGGACTCACAGAAAAGGAAGCAAACATACACATTTCAATCATCTGTATTTTATATATTAAACAGGAAAATTAAACGTTTTCCTCTCACATAAACGACGTCCCATAATCCAAAATGCCCTGAAAGTGCTAAGAGCGCCAGAAAACGGAATGAAATTCCACATAAAAAAAAAAAAAAAAAAAAAAGGAAATAAATTAAATAACCTAACGAGACCCCGCCACGCCGCCGTGTTGCTGCTGCAGCCGGGAATATCTGAGGCAGCGCAGCTCCCGCTCCAGGTTTTCCCGGGGAAATTCCCAATCCCAACATCTCCTCCCTGGAGATGCTGAGACTCTGCCGCATTTCCCAGCCAACAGCTCAGCCCAAAACCAAAAATAAATTATAAAAATCGGAATTTACCTGGAAATGAACCCCATTTCCCTGGCAGGGAGGGAAAGGCAAAGCGAGCGCGGCCGGGGCTGCTCCAGCTGAGCGCGACACGGGGCGCAGGGACAAGGGGGAGATGCGGGGGGGGCAGCAGCCAAACGCGGGACCCGCTGCGGGGCTTTCCCCAGGAAAAGGGAATTATCCGGGATCCACACCTGGAAGCCGGGCAGGAATCAGGCTGCCGACATTTCTCCAAGCTGTAGAAAATCTCTTTTTTTTTTTTTTTCTGACTGGGAGCGCCTTTGCTCCGTGCAGCCGCGGTAGGATTGGTGATGCTCCCCTTTCACTTCCCCACAGCGGAATGAAATAAATCGGAATTTTTGCCTTACCTGTTTCTTCGGAGGGCTTTTCTTACAATTCTTTTTATTTATGCATGTCTTGGAAGCTCTGCCCGACCTCCCGCACCGGGGATGGAGACGGCGAGGGTGGAAAAAGCGGCGAGGATTTAGGGATTCGGGGAATAAAGGGTGAAATCCGCCCTGCCTGCCGCTCCCAGGAACCACAACATGCTGCCACGAATATACATTTATTTTACACCCGAGGAAAGTTCGGGGAATGGGAAAAGTCCGACACTTCGGAGGGAAGGGGGAACCTAAAGCTCGTTTTACTCCCCCACGCCGCAGATTTCCGAGCAAAGCCCAGCCTTGGGGGGATGCTGGGGGGCACCGCGGGGTCCCGGCCCCTCGGGGGCATCCCCGGGGAGGGGAGGGGGCTCCCCCCGCATCCGCACCCCCTTCCCTGTGCGCGTTCCCGAGGTGCGCGTACCCGCGGGGCCAAGGAGAGGCAGGAGAGCCCCGGCTCTCCTAGAGGCGGTGGGGGCAGATGTCCCCCTCCTCCAGGATGTCCACCTCGTCCTCGGGGTCCTGCAGCAGGAAGGGGCCGGGGGGGCCCTTGCGGGGCTCGGCGCCCCCCGCCTCGGGCAGCTCGGGCTCGGGGGAGCTCTGCTCGCCGCTCTCCTCCCCGCCCGCCTGCTTCGGGTCGTCCTGCGTCTTCCGCAGCTGCTTTTTGTGCTTCATGCGGCGGTTCTGGAACCAGGTTTTCACCTGGGGAGAGGTGGGGAAGGGGAGGAAGATTGGAAAAAAAAAAAAAAAGTGGGGGAAAGAAGTGATAAAAATCCAAGAGAGAAGGATGCTGGATGTGATGGATGTGGGGATGCTGGAAGTGGTTCGGGGGATGCTGAAAGGGTGGGATGTGGGATTTGGGAGGGATGTGGGGATGCTGTAGGGGATCTGCGAGATGCTGAGTGGATGGGATGTGGGGATTCGGGAGGGATATGATATGGAGGATGCTGGAGGGGATGCAGGGATGCTGCACGGGATGCGGGGATGCTGGAAATGATCCGGGGGATGCTGGAAGGATGGGATATGGGGATGCTCCTCGGGATGCGGGGATGCTGGAAATGATCCGAGAAATGCTGAAAGAATGGGATGAGGGGATGCTGAGTGGATGGGATGTGGGAATTCGGGGGGCGATGTGATATGGAGGATGCTGGAGGGGATGCGGGGATGCTGGAAGTGATCCGGGGAATGCTGAAAGGATGGGATGTGGGGATGCTGAAAGGATGGGATGTGGGGATGCTCCTCGGGATGTGGGGATGCTGAAAGGATGGGATGTGGGGATGCTTTTCAAGACTGCACTCTTGCATTAGCAAGATGCACATTTGCCAT
>JAODHX010001155.1:3441916-3462307 GCA_027576295.1 Cossypha polioptera
GAATTTTGCTGCTAAAATATTCATATTTCACAAGTTCTGAGAGCTGGGATTGCAGAATTGTTTGATTTCTCAAAGCACTGCAAGAATTCAATGCTCCCAGGCTGAGGAATTGGGAAATTCTCCTTCCCCCAGAGGATGGAAAGGAAAAGGAGCTGCTTTTCCCCAAAGGAAACTCCCCAGACTAAAATCCACCAAAAACCAACAAGTTGGGCTTTGATTTCTGGACCCTTCATGACCCTTTTCTTGATGAAAAAATGAAATTAAATCTGCCCAGTGAGACAGCAAAGGGGGTCAAATAAATTGGTTTTATGCAGCAAACTCACCTGAATGGAATTGTGAGGGTCATCAGTCTTTTGAGGACAAATCATGGAATATTCCACAGGGATCAGCAAAGTCCAGCCCCAGCCCCAAAGTTCTAAATAAACCCCAAAGTCAGAGATGGAGGAGGTTTATTAATTGTGAAGAAGCTCATGGCATGAGATAAAAATTACAGAAAACCCAGGGGGAAGGTGATTTTTGCACTAAATCTTTATGGAAATACTGAGAAATTGGTGAAATCTTGACATTTTCCTGCTCTGAAATTGGGGGGACTCAGCTCTGCCCCCAATTCTGAGGCCATTCAGAGCTGATTTATTTCTTGAGGTTACAGAGACAACGAAATCAAACCATCACAACCTTTTAAAAGCTTTCTTGCCACAAACTAAAAATATCCCTGGCTGACAGATGCGAGCTGTCAATAAGGAATTTAAGAACTCGGTGTGGAGAGTGGAAAGAGTGCAAAGTCTTGATAAACATCTCAAATTGGGTCTTACTCAGTGGGAAACAAGTAGTTTATAGTGGTAATTGTAAAGGGCATTTTACATGGAATCAATTAAATGAAAATCTTTTAAACCCTTTTTAAAAAGAGACCTTTTTAAGTTAACAGGTGATTTTAATTGGAACCATGGGACTTGCATGGGGGTTTTTTTTTTGTTGAGGAGGGTTTGTTGGGTTTTTTTTGGAAGCTTTCAATATAGGGGAAAATCGATCCACTTCCATCAGCATCTGAACTCCCAGAGCCTTGCAAGTTGAGGAGTGAGGCTGAGCAAGAATTACAGTTTGCTCCGGTTTGTGAAGCTTTTCCTTGCAATTAAATGTGTGTCCATCATTCCCTAATTGTGAAAAGTGCAGGAAAATTTATCAAGCATAATAATTTTTAGTCGGAATCCTCCTGTAAAACTCCTTTAGAGCTGTTTTATGTTTAAATTCGAGTTCCAACATCCCAGCTGACACAAGCATAAGCAGTAATTTCAAATGAGTAAAATTCCAAGAACTTTACTCATAAATCCCTTTCCTTGCTGTGTAACAACACTAAAGATGCTCTGCAGGATTATCTGGAGCAGGCAATGAGGGACAAATTCCACGAGCACAAAAGTTTTCCTCGAAGGAAATTAAATTTTGGGCGTTGCCTCTTTGAGCTGGTGAATTCCTTCTCTTCCCAACACATCAAATCCATCAAATCCAGCTCTCCCTGCCCTGCAAGGTGTGATCCAGGATCACCTGGAAGGAGGTGAGGGAAAACCAGGGACAGGAATAACACACAGGTAAAAGTTTGGAGCTGCTTCCCCTACAGAGCCCCACAGGCAGAGATTTACTGGGTTAAATTGTGTATTTTATTCCTCAAAAATCAACTTCAGCTCCTGAAAGTCCAAGGGAAATATCTGGTGTGTCTCACACCAACAGCTGAGCTCCAGGGGGAGGAAGAAGCAGAAAATAAATCGCACAACCTGCATTTGTTTCCTAGCTTTGGGTGGGGAAAAAACCTCAAAGGAGCACAGAGAAATTCCTCAGAGGGAAAAGGAAAAAACCTCAAAGGAGCACAGAGAAATTCCTCAAGGGGAAAAGGAAAAAACCTTAAAGGAGCACAGAGAAATTCCTCAGAGGGAAAAGGAAAAAACCTTAAAGGAGCACAGAAAAATTCCTCAGGAGGAAAAGGAAAAAACCTTAAAGGAGCACAGAAAAATTCCTCAGAGGGAAAAGGAAAAAACCTTAAAGGAGCACAGAGAAGTTCCTTGGGGAAGGAAAAAAACCCTTAAAGGAGCACTGAGAAGTTCCTTGGGGGAAAAAGAAAAAACCCTTAAAGGAGCAGAGAGAAGTTCCCCAAGGGGAAAAGAAAAAACCCTTAAAGGAGCAGAGAGAAGTTCCCCAAGGGGAAAAGAAAAAACCCTTAAAGGAGCAAAAAAAACCTTAAAGAAGTTCTCCAGGGAGATACAGAGAGGGAGAGAGCAAGAATATCCTGGTGGATCTGGGATCAGCTCCTGGGATTTCACCTGGAGTCACATCCCGAACTTATCTCCAGCAAATAAAAACGCAGCAGCCTCCAGAGGAAGAGTTGAAGCCTCCTGGGAGTGGAAGAAATTCCGGGAGGGTTGGGCTGGCTGGTGTTGGGAGGAGCTCAGGGATGGACCCAGCACCTCCCCTGGGCTGAGAGGCCAGCCAGGGTTTTATTTATTTTGTGTCGGTGTTTGGGACATGGGAAATGTGAAAATATCCCCCCCAAAAAACCAAAACTCTTCCCTGGGAGTGTGCAAGGCCGGGCTGGATGGGGCTTGGAGCAAGTTGGTGAGAGGAATGTTGGATTTGTCTTTACAAACGAGCTGTGGATCTGCTGGTAGATAAAACCAGCACTCAGAGATAAAAGAAACAATGGGATGGATTCCACTGATTGATGAATGGGAAAAGAGATTTGCCTTTACAAACAAGCTTTGGTTTGCTGATAAATAAAATTGGATATTGGAAGATGAAAGAAGCAATGGGGGAAAACTACGAATTCTATAAGAATAAAGAATGAAAAGGGAGGGTTGTACATTAGAGGGGAATCTCAGGTGTCAGGTGTTTGGGAAGTCTGTGCCTCTCAGGTACCTCAGCCCATGGGGAAAGAGAGAGGGAAATTGGGATAAATGGAGGCTGCATCCTCCAAAAATTGGAGAGATCTCAGGGGACTGCCCCATGGCCTCTGCCTTTATTGGAATAAAGCAAAAAGGACTCCTCTGTCTCCTCTTTGGACAGAAACCTCTGGTGTTTGTGGATTAATTTTCCTGACGTTGGGAAGCCCAGGCCAGGGTGTGGAATGGGATGAGCTTTAAGGTCTTTTCCAAACCATTCCAAAATTTCCTATCATGGCTTTAATCCCTTTTGCCCTTCCCTAACCCTTCAGTGACTTCTGCCCTCATTCCCAAACCCTCTGCAGGGAAACTGAGGCACGGGCAGCAGGGGGGGCAGCAGCCCTGCAGCTCCTGCCTCCCTCCCTGGGGCTGCTGTGCTCCTGCCGAGCTGGCAGTGATTAGTGGCACTGGGAAGTTATGGAGTGGGGGATCCAATCCCAGCTCTGCCCAGCCCTATTTGGAGGGGTGAGTGTTCTGCAGGTTTTTTCCCTGCCTGCGACAATCTGCACAAATAGGCTTTTAAATTAAGCAGTGATTTGGAATATAAGTGAGTGCATTTAAGCTGCTAAGAGATGGAAAGATCCTAATGGCTGAAATATTTGTCATATCACAAATAAACTGGCTGGATCGGGAGCCACTAATATAACTAATTTTTACCAAATCCTTCACTGCTCTGTGAGAGAAAATGAGGTCAGCACAGGTTGAGGCAACAGCAAATGAGCAGCTGCCAGGAGGCAGCACAGAATACTGATAAAGGAGTGCAGGAACTGCACTGCCTGCCCACAGAAACAGGAATCACTTTGCTCAAATGAAGATACAGCTTCTTCCACAGCATCCAGGCTTTAATGGAAAGGTGCCAGTGAATACAAATGCATTCCAAAGGCTCCCCACACCTGGGCTCACCCAGCTTTTACCCAGCTGGGAGATTTGGGGTGGGAGAGAGTGCAGCAGGGTGTCCTGGGGCAGCTGAGGACAGTCCCTGGGATTCCCACAGCTCCTCTGGGATTTTCCAGTTCTGGGAATTAAACCCTGGCTTAATGTGCCATTCACAAGGAGGAAAAGTGATGTGAAGAGGAATTCACAGTTCACTTTCACAGAAAAAAAACAAGCTCAAATCTCACAGAGATCGTGCCAGGAGCAACTCTTGCACTTCTAGAGGGTGAGGAACCCAGAGGAGCCCCCCAAAATTCCCCAGGTTGTGCCCAGTATGAGATGCTCCTGTGGGGAGTAAACACCTTGGGAAGAGGCAAAGAAGAGGGAAAAACTCCTGCAGCAGCAGCCTGTGCTTTCCCTGCCGTGCTCTAAAAGCTGCCTCAAACATTTGGGACCAGCTGGGATGCAGCCATGGTCTGGTTCTAAGGGAAAAGCAACAGAATTTTTTGCATTCTCATAAAGAGCATTTTGGAAGGGAGATTTTCTCCCTCTTCCACAAGCATGAACAGCCTGTCTTGGAATAAGAGGAATATTTTGGTCATAATTGGCCCTTTTCATCCCTAAACCCCAAAAGAGTAAAATAAAAAAGCAATTCATGGGTCACATGGGAAACTGAGACACGGAATGATTCCAAAATAATCATGGAATGTCTTAAACTGGGAGGGAGCCACAAGGATGGAGTCCAGCCATGCACAGATACCTGAACAATCCCACAATGTGCAAACATTCCTGGAGCTCTGGCAGCCTCGGGGCAGTGCCCATTCCCTGGGGAGGAAAAACTTTTCCCTGAGAGGAGAAATCCATCCTGACCCTCCCCTGGCACAGCTCCTGTGTAAGGAAGGAGACAGAACATCTGTCCACCATGCCCACCATGGCAAAAACAGCTCAGACGGGGCCCCAGGGTGTCCTGTTCTTATTTGGGATGATCTTTAATGCAGGATCACTCAGCTCCAACCCCAAATCCCTGTGAGCTCTCCTGGGATCAATCCATAGGGGAGGGGCACAGAGAGCACTTGGGAGCATCAGCCAATTTAAGTAAAATCAGCTTGACATGGATTAGCAATTGCAACAATTCCTAAATGGAACAGGAGAGGGGTTCATATTTGATAACCATTAAAGGGTTTAATGAAATAATTATAACCCAGAGCCCTGAGCCCGGCCATGATCAATACCCATGAGCTCTGAGCATCAGCCTGACCCAAGTCCTGCCGCCCTCCCAGCAGGCAGAGCAGGGACTGGAAATGTGATTGCCGCTGAAGTTGCATTAAAGCAGCCCCATCAAGGGCAGTAATAGATTAAAGGCCGCTGTGGCACTGCAGTGGGCTGGTCAATACCCTTTATTTCCTGCATCAGCCCCAATTCTGCCACCCTCCCTCGCGCTATTAGCGAGAGTCGATGGGCTGTCGACGCCTGGTGCCGGCAGAGCTGCATTAATGCAGGCTCACAAAAGCAGCGAGCGGGGCATTATCACTTCACTCACTTTCAAATTACAGCCTAATGCTGGCCGCAGGCAGCTGGTGACACGTTAACACTCGCTGTGCTTTGCCGGGGCCGGGCGAAATATTCCACGTGTAAAGATTGCAGGGAGGTTTGATGAGTGAAATAAGTCCTGCTGCCCGGTGGGAAATCACTCCCGGGAAGAGAGGTAGGCACTGGTGGGAATCAGCAGGGGAGGGATGATGGTGATGGTGAGGGAGAGTGGAGGAAGAGCAGGGAGGAGGAGGAGGGTGCTGAGTAAAGACAGTGGTGTGAATAAATCCTCAGCTTGCCCCCAGTACCAGGAGCAGGTGCCCTGCTGCTGCTTTTACATGTTGAATTATCCCCCAAGATCCGTGAAAATCCAGAAAAAAATACTTTATTTCAGTTTTATTTCAGTTTTATTTCAGTTTTACTTCAGTTTTATTGTTTTCTGCTGTGGATCATAACCCAGCCCATCACATGTGCACCCTCTCCAAAGACTGTGTCACCCCCAGATCCCAGCCCCACTCCAGGCACCCCAAAGCCCTGATTCACTGGCTCAGGGACACAAACCCCTGATCCTGGCTTTTCCAGGCCCCACCACCTGTGCACTGACTGTCCTGAGGCAAACACTGCTGGATTTCAGCTGGAACAAAACAGCTCTGGAGTCAAAGGGGGATGGAAAACCAGGGACTTGAGCAGGGACAGGAACAGGCTCAGTAGTGGCTGCTGCACTCCTGCCTCAGCTGCAGTTTGCCTTTAAATCCCTCCTAAAATGAAAACTTCCCACCACAGTCTCCATCCCTGCCTTTCCTTACACCCAGATCTCACCTTTCCTGAGGAGTTTTTGTTTTATTTTATTTTATTTTTTTGTCTGAGTGGGTTTTTGAGGACTGTTTGGGGGTTAAGGAGTTCCCACTTCCCCACAGTAGGAAGATGAAGCACAGCTCAGTCAATTATCCTGCAGATTATTTATAAATTTGGGTTTGTCCACCAAACACAAACTGTTTAATCCCAGTAAATTGTTTTTTCCTCAAGAAACTGCAAAAGCTTCTCCTGTGTTTTTCAGGATGTGAAGGGAACAAACAGGGTCTGATCCCAGAGCACAGCTGGATTTCCTTCCCTCTAGAGCAGAGCACTGAATGGTTTATGACAAAGCTGGAAAAGGAACTTGGAGCTGTTTTCCCCACCCTTGTTCCTGAATTCCCTGGGTAACTGTCAGCTTTTCCAAGAAGCTGGATTAGGTGGGGAACAACTCTTGGAAAATCAGCTTTGACTTCCCAACACTGAGCAAGAATGAAGCTTTTCCTTCATCCCCAGCCCAGCAGGAACCTCCTTCAAGCCCAAACTTGAGCTGTACCCCAGATAAAAACCAAGAATCCTCAAAAAAAGATCCTCAAAAGACACCTGAAATGAAAGTTGTGTGGTTGCATTGGTTTCTTTGTTCTGCCCCCAGGGCAGCACTGCCCTTGACCTTCAGGAATTCCCACAAAACACCCTAAAATCCCCTTTCCAAACCCCATCTGCATTTTGTGGCCCTCAGGGCAACAAAATCCTTGCACACCATTACTGGGAGGTGCTGCTCTGGGTCATGTTAAACACCATCAGTATTTTGGGGTGATGAAACCCAGAAGGGCAACCCAAAAAGGGACCTCTCTGCCATTCTGTGCTCCGGTGCTGCTATCTGGTGGCCCAGCACCAGCAGTGCCAGCTGTCCCCAAACTAAAATGTATTTAAACCCTTATTTCCCTCCCTGTTTTGTGTGATTAATAATTTTTTATTCCCTAGTAAGTGTTAGGGAATTCTCACAGCTGGCAGGGGGACACCAAGGGACAGCCCTGTCCTCAACCAAAGTCACCTGGATGGGGCTGGGACAGGTGAATTTCTCCACAGGTTTGTTTGGAGTTTGAGATGAGCACTCAGGGATGTTTTTGACCCAAATTCAGCCCAGGGATGTCCCAGACCATGGTGGGGGCTCATGCTCAGTGTGTGGAGCTGAGGAAGAAGGGGACAGTAATTTTGGTGATGGAATAGCTGAACCCCTACCTGAGAAAGGAAGTGGGGAAAAAATTCCATTTTTGGAATTGCCTTGCTTGAAATTTTCATTTTACCCAATAAATTCTCTTCATGTCAACCCACAGTGCTCAGGTACCACACCCAGCTCTGGCACTGCAGCCCAAAAATGACGTGAAGCACTTGAACTCGAGGGATCAGGGATTTCCCTCACAGAGGGGAGGATTTCTGCTGGGATCCTGGGACAGAGGCACAGGGATGTGTTTGAGGTTTCTTTGGAGGTGGGTGATGCCCCACATTGGTCACTAGACAGGGTCTCATAACATAAAATATTCTTCAGCCCTGAACTGGATCACCTCTCCCAAGTTCCTCACACCTGGTATCATTCTAGGAATTTTTAATTTAATTGTTCCTCCACTAGTACTATATAAATACATATTATACATACAGCAATGCTTTCTCATAAAACACTCAGATATTGCCAATTATTGCTGCCATCACCTAAAGCCACCTCCCCAGCCAGCAAATTCTCCAACTCCAGTTGGAAAACCTCTGAACCACCCTGCAAAGTCAAGATACTTCAGCTAAAGAAAAACTAATTATCCAGTTGTTTTTTTTTTTTTTTGCAAGATACAATATACAGGTTGGACTCAATCTAAAAATCTTTTCCAACCAATCCTGAGTTCCTGCCACAGGTCAGTAACAATCTGTTTAAATTCTCCTCTCAAACACCCACCCAGACCCTTAAACCCTCACCCAGCACCTGGCTCCCAACCTCTTTTCCCACTGCAATACTCACCTGGATCATGCTCAGTTAAGCAGCAAATACTTGTATTTAATTTTTTTTCCTTTTATTTCCACTGGTGCAAACAAGTGAAGGCAGAGACAGTGTGATGCCCATTAAATAGTTTTTATTCTTTAGGACATGAATTGCATTCCCACTCATTTACAGTACTGTAAAGTGCAATGGTATTCATCTCCCACCTGTGCACATTTTCAAGTATTTAAAATGCCCAGAAAAAAATGTTTTTTTTGTTCCATTTTAATTTTTTTCTTTTCTTTAGACAGCAGCTCAGTTATGGAGTTTTTAATCTGGCAAGATAAACCCAGATGTGCCTACAGGATTGGGTCCTTCACTCCAACCCCCAGCCTTGCTGGGGGTCTCCTCCAACACTAACTGCTAGTGGAATGCATTTCCCAGTGTCCTTAGTCCACCTCCTCGATGGTTGGGCCAGAGGAGGCTCCCCCAGATGGAGGAGCTCCACCCCCAGGGAATCCTCCTGGCATCCCACCGGGCATCCCTCCTGCACTCTGGTACAGCTTGGTGATGATGGGGTTGCAAACCTTCTCCAGCTCCTTCTGCTGGTGCTCAAACTCCTCCTTCTCGGCCGTCTGCAAGAGAAGCAAGAGCTCAGAGTGAAGCACTGCCTGGGTTACACACACACCCCTGCAATCTGGGCTGCTTCAGCCCCACCACCAACCAGATCTGCATTAGAGGCAGAATTATCCCTGCTTGGTTTGTTCCTGAACAACAGACTTCTCTAACATGCTGCTGGAAAGCAGCCAGCTGGGAACAGGAGGGTTGGAAACTGTTTCTAAGCTGTGGTCGCTCAGACATCCAAGGAAGGAACTTGGACCAACACCAGTCTTTCGACTTCTGGTGGAAACTACGAATGGCTTTGGAGTCACTTTCATCACAGCAACCAGAGCTCCTCCTCCACCCTGAGCTGTGCCTGGAACTGAACACGGAATCTGACATACCTGGTTCTTGTCCAGCCAGTTGATGATCTCATTGCATTTGTCCAGGATTTTCTGCTTGTCATCATCAGAGATCTTGCCCTGGAGCTTCTCATCCTCCACAGTGGCTTTCATGTTGAAGGCATAGGACTCCAGGGAGTTCTTGGATGACACCTTATCCCGCTGCTTCTCATCCTCTGCCTTGTACTTCTCTGCCTCCTGCACCATCCTCTCAATGTCCTCCTTGCTCAGCCGGCCTGCAAACAACACAACTCGTGAGTTTGGAATTGATCCTTTTTAGGGAATCATCTCAAAGTCCCAAACATTACACACTTTCAATTAGGGAATGAGAGAAAATGCCCAAAATCTGACTTATCAATTTGTTAATCAGTATAACTTAATAAAGGGTTCACACATAAATCTGTGTGTAAAAGCTGATTACAGCCAAGTCCTGATTAAAAACTGTTCTATTTTTCTGTTTTAAGTGCTCTCCCAGCCTCAGGACAGCAGCTCCTTACCCTTGTCATTCGTGATGGTGATCTTGTTCTCCTTGCCAGTGCTCTTATCCACAGCAGACACGTTCAGGATGCCATTGGCATCAATGTCAAAGGTGACCTCGATCTGAGGGACCCCTCTGGGAGCAGGGGGAATGCCAGTCAGCTCAAACTTGCCCAGCAAGTTGTTGTCCTTAGTCATAGCACGTTCTCCTTCATACACCTAAGGAGAAAAGCCATCACATTATGTCATTAAAGTCATAATGGGTTATTTAATTGTTATTCTGGAGGGATGTGGTCGCTCAGACATCCAAGGAAGGAACTTGGACCAACACCAGTCTTTCGACTTCTGGTGGAAACTACGAATGGCTTTGGAGTCACTTTCATCACAGCAACCAGGAGTTTACAAGTAACAGCAATTTAACACCTCTGGCCCAAAAATTACTTTAAGTATCAAGCAGTGAAAGCACTGACAGTGTCTTGTTATTACCCAGAGCTCTGAGCTTACCTGGATCAGCACCCCGGGCTGGTTGTCAGAGTAAGTTGTGAAGGTCTGGGTCTGCTTGGTGGGGATGGTGGTGTTACGCTTGATCAGCACTGTCATGACTCCTCCAGCTGTCTCAATACCCAGGGACAGGGGAGTCACATCCAGCAGCAGCAGGTCCTGCACGTTCTCAGACTTGTCTCCAGACAGGATGGCAGCCTGCACAGCTGGAGGGGGTGAAAGAGACACAGCATTAAAAACCCTGCAAAACACACACGGGTAAAAAACCCCCTGCAAAAACACACACAGGGGTTAAAAACCCCTGCAAAAACACACACAGGGGTTAAAAAAACCCCTGCAAAAACACACACAGGGGTTAAACAACACACTGAGAAATACACACAGGGTTAAAAAACCTCTGCAAAAACACACACACAGGGGTTAAAAAACCCCTGCAAAAACACACACACAGGGGTTAAAAAACACCCTGAGAAATACACATTGTAAACTGTGATGATACATATGGCTCGCTCAGACATCCAAGGAAGGTACTTGGACCATCACAAGCCTTTCGACTTCTGGTGGAAACTACGAATGGCTTTGGAATCTGATTCATCATTGCAAGTCCAAGGGAAATTAAATTCTGACAACTCTGAAAAACTTTAGCGATTGAGGTGGAAAACACCAATAACTACAACGGCTGATTCATTACCTGCCCCATACGCCACAGCCTCGTCAGGGTTGATGCTCTTGTTGAGCTCTTTGCCGTTGAAGAAGTCCTGCAGCAGTTTCTGGATTTTGGGGATGCGCGTGGAGCCTCCCACCAGCACGATGTCGTGGATCTGCGACTTGTCCAGCTTGGCGTCCCGCAGCGCCTTCTCCACGGGGTCCAGCGTCCCGCGGAACAGGTCAGCGTTGAGCTCCTCGAAGCGAGCCCGGGTGATGGAGGTGTAGAAGTCGATGCCCTCGTAGAGGGAGTCGATCTCGATGCTGGCCTGGGTGGAGGAGCTGAGGGTGCGCTTGGCGCGCTCGCAGGCCGTGCGCAGGCGCCGCACGGCGCGCTTGTTCTCGCTGATGTCCTTCTTGTGCTTGCGCTTGAACTCGGCGATGAAGTGGTTCACCATGCGGTTGTCGAAGTCCTCCCCGCCCAGGTGGGTGTCCCCTGCTGTGGATTTCACCTCGAAGATGCCGTCCTCGATGGTCAGGATGGACACATCGAAGGTGCCGCCGCCCAGGTCGAAGATGAGGACGTTCCTTTCAGCACCAACCTGGAGTAAACACCCATTTTCATTACTCAATTCCTACTCCTACTGTAAGTTTACTCACTGGCCAGACACAGCGACCCCTCCTTACCTTCTTGTCCAGCCCATAGGCAATGGCAGCTGCTGTGGGCTCGTTGATGATTCGCAGGACGTTGAGCCCTGCAATAGTTCCAGCATCTTTCGTAGCCTGGCGCTGAGAGTCATTGAAATAGGCTGGGACAGTCACTACTGCATTGGTAACAGTCTGCAAACACAGCAAACAGCTCAGTTAGGGAGGCCAATCCTCACACACAACTCCTCATCACACTTTGATTTAGTCCTAGACTCACCTTTCCAAGGTACGCTTCTGCAATTTCCTTCATTTTGGTTAAAACCATGGAAGAGATTTCTTCTGGGTAGAAGCTCTTTGTCTCGCCTTTGTACTCGACCTGGACCTTGGGTCTGCCAGCATCGTTCACCACAGTGAAGGGCCAGTGCTTCATGTCAGACTGGACCACAGAGTCATCGAATCTGCGCCCAATCAATCGTTTCGCATCTGGAAAACACAATTTGATCACATTAATAATGGTCAGTTCTAATCAAAAATCTAAAATTCTTACCAAAAATAAAAAAAAAATCCTAAATTACTATCCTTAACGTGGTATTACTACAGTATTGTTAAGGCTCAGGTGCAGACACCAAGTTCCACCTTTGATATGGACAAACTCAGGGCTACCACCTCTAAAATACTGCAAAGGCTGAGCTGCAACCCAGGTTGAGACACTTGATGAAGACTACTCAAGACTAACTACCCTGAAAAACCTACTTCAGTAACAAATTTTAGCTTTTACTAACACAGTTGTATTCTGACTAGAACTAACTTAAATATATTAATTTTTATGAGGCTTTAACCTTGCTCTTAATAATTCACAGAAAATCTCCTTAATCCGTCCCAAGTGTGCCAATCCTGCAGCCTTACCAAAAACTGTGTTGGTTGGGTTCATGGCCACCTGGTTCTTGGCAGCATCACCGATGAGCCTCTCTGTGTCTGTGAAGGCCACATAGCTGGGTGTGGTGCGGTTGCCCTGGTCATTGGCAATGATCTCCACCTTCCCATGCTGGAATACACCAACACAGGAATAGGTGGTGCCAAGATCAATCCCGACAGCTGGTCCCTTCGACATCTTGTCTAGAAAAAAGAAAAATTGAATTAATTTATTTGTTATTAGTGAAACTGGTATAGGTCGCCCAAAGAAATTGGATAGACTGGGAGCAAGCTAGTCTAGTGGAACATGTTCCATTAAAAGAGGCAGTAACTGGATCTCTTCCCGCCTAAATTGCTTTATGAATCCCGGATGGTCCCTGGAATCCCGGAATCCCAGCCCCGTTATCCCACGTGGCCGCGGCAGCGCACACCGGCTGCACTCCCCGCCTCCGCCGCTGGGCGGCCCCCGCACCACGCGGCGCGGGACTCCAACTCCCAGCGTGCCCCGCGCCTCCCGCGCAGCGTGACCACGCGGCGGGGCGTGCCCGGGGGCTGCCGGGAAATGGAGTCCGCGCCGGGCGGGCCGCGTGTGCCAGCACAGCCCCGGCCCCGTGCGACACCGGCCCCCCCTCCCAGCCATCCCCCACCGGGCCCGTCTCCACCCCCGCGGCGTCTTCCCGCCTCAGCGCCCGGCCCTGCAGCACCCGCTCTGCCCCGGCACCGCCCCACGCAGGATGGGCGCTGCGTCTCCTTGAACCCTCCCCTCCCCCACCTCAGCACAAACTAAATGGGGGCGGGGGGAGAAAGCCGAGTCCCCGCTCCTCCCCCTCCCGCGGCAGAACCCATTAAGGAGTAAAACGCGCCAACATCGAGAGAAAAAAGAGCACCGCAGCGGCCCGACACGGGTTAGTACTGACCATCCCCTGGGCAGCACAGTCCCTCAGGACACAAACCACCCGGGAGCGCCCCCCGCCTTTTCCAGGCCGCGCCAGAGCTGCCTGTAGCACCCTCCCAACGCCATCCCAAGGCAGCTGCGCCCCCCACGCCGCATGGCGCCCCCCCAGCCAGTTACCCGCAGTCCGGCCCGCTCTCTCGTTCACACACTGGGCAGGGTATAATCTCAGCTCCGGCTCGCTCAATGCCCCGCGCCCGCCGCGCCGCCCTTTTATACCCACCCAGAACCTTCCAGAAGGCCACGCCCCCCTCTCACCGCTCTGACCAATCAGCGCGCGGATCCCGCCCTCCTGCCCGGCGCTGATTGGTGCGCGCCGTGCGTGACGCGCGCCGGAAGAGGGCGTAGCGCGCCGGCCGGCCCCGCGTTCTGGAACCTTCATGCGCTTTCCCCGCTCCCCCCCAAACCCCGCGCCGGGCGCGGCTTTCCGTGCGCCCGGACCAATCACAGCCAGCGCTGCCGGTGACGACACGAATGGAGGGCGGGGCGCGGGCAGAGCGCGGGCGTCTCAGCCAATGGGAGCGCAGCGCGGGGGGCTTATTTGCATATTTCGCAATGGGGCGGGAGCGGCCAATGGGCGCGCGGGAATGGCGGGTGATTTGCATAGAGGGCGGTGGGGAAGGAGAGCGGCGGGGAAGGGGAAGCGCAAGATGGCGGCGCCATGAGGGGCGGCCGTGGGCACAGCCCTCGGGGATCCTTCTGTGCCCCCTGTGCCCGCTGGGATCCCCGCTTCCCCTCAGGGATTGCGGCATTCCCCGTTCTCCTGCTCGCAGCCATTGCCTGGCGTTTCCCCGCTGCTTCCCGCAGCGTGAATCTCCCCAGTACAATAACCAGCATCCTCCATGTTCCCTTCTGCAGGGCAAAGCAGCATTGCCACGTTTACCCCAATGCCGATTCTCTCGCAGTGGAAGCCGTGTTTGTGGCGGTTTCCTCACTGGAACTGCTTATTCCAACAGAGAAAAGCCATTTCGGCATCTCCACGCTTTATAATCCACCCTGAATGTTGCCATCCATCATCAGCGCCGGCCCAAGCCAAGGACAGGCTGTAAGCCCCGGTGTGCACGATAGTGCAGCTCCCAGCAGGGATTCATTGCCGTGGAAAGGGAAATTGTGGGTTTTTTGTATCCCTAGGGGTGAGGGAAGCTGGGCAGAGGTCGGGAATCAGCTGAGGTCACGCTCAGGGCTATGACCTGCATCCAGTTCATGCCATGTTTACATGGAATAAAGGGCGAGTGGAGAGCCAGGGAGGCGCTGGGAGCACAAACAGCGAGTCCTGCCAGGCTCTGGGGTATGGCACACGGGGAAACCAGGCACAGGAGCTGCCATTTAAACAGTAAAAACTCCACAAAAAAAGCACTTCAGGCTGACTTTAGACAAAAATGCTCGTGGTAGCACTTAAAAATCCAACACATGGATGCAGGAACAGATCCCTGAGCCTGTTCCTCATGTCTGTCTGTGAGGATTTGCTGTGTGCCAGCCACATCCTGGGACAAAGGGTGGCAACGTGGCTTTTGGTGGCAATTTGGTGACCGCAGCGAGGGGATGTGACACTGTCCCCCGGCTCTGCCCAGCGCCACCAGTCCCACAGCAGCAGCGCAGAAGGGCTGGAGCCTCGGGAAGTCGCGGCTGTAGAGCCGGTTTGTGGCTCCTGTTCTTGCTCTGCTGGAGCCTGAGCGGGGATTTTGGGGCGACATCCCAGCAGGGCAGGATTTGGAGCTGGAATGTGGGTGCAGAAGGTTCAAGGCAGGACAGGGGAAGCGGCTCTGTGCCATGGAGCAGCAGCCGTGCCTCTGGAGATAAGGGCACTGTACAAACCATGGCACACACACCTGGGCAGGTAAAGCACACTCCACCTGTCCAGAGTACAGCTGCTGTGCTTTTCTACTCCGAGCTTACTCCAGAGATGCTCCTCAGCCTAATTCACACTAAACCCACCGCGGCAGTCTTGCTGTTCGCCTCTGGGGTGGTTTTTTGGGGCTGCTTTTTTTAAAACCATGGGCAGAATTTCGGTAAGACCTAAGAATAGCGCCTTGGGATGCCACGGTGACATTTAGATGTGCGAGCACACTTGGCAGAGGGGAGGCAGCCTGAAAGTGCCGTGAGTCAGAGCAGGGAGGAGGGCACTTCGCAAATGACTCATCCCATCAGAAATTAGAGGCTCTTCAACTGGACAAAAGGAGCTCATTAACTCGATATCACAGAAATTAAAGCTTGGCAGGCTGGATGGGTTTAAGTATTTAGTTTAAGTATTTAGTGTGGAGTTGTTTTATTTCAAATTGTGGATTGAAACGTTATTTTTGGGAGTGAGTTTAGCGTTTTAAGGATCTAGCACTGCTTCTCCTTCCGGTGTTTAAAACAGAATTGGGAGGAGATTATCAAGGCATTCCTCCTGCTCACCACAGCAGCACTTATTTATATAACACTTGCATCTGCTGAAGTTTGAAAATCGCACGTTTCCAAGGCCCTCCCTTCCCTTTCCCATGGAGTTCCCCCTTCTCAGTGTGTGTCAGGACAAACTGCTCCGGGTTAAAAATAACCCCAAATTCCTGATCGTGTACAAAAGTCTGTGACTGCACAACTCTCAAAAAAAAATTAGGTGTGTGACCTAATCAGGGTTTTTAATGTCATCAACTCCAGTGGGACTCTTGAATTAGGGTCACACTTGTGAGATCACTGTGTTGTCACCCTGTTTTGTTTTAAATCCTGCCTAATGATGTTGCAATTTTTGCTCCCAGATTTCAGCAAGGAGGATTGCTGATGTCTGGACACCTCTGCAAAACACCCTGGGGGGAAAGAATGCTGAGAGAAACCAACCATCAGCACCTTTAGCTACCCTGAATCCCTCCCCCGGCTCCTGTGAGCCGGCTCCAAAGGTTTATCTGCAGAGATCTGATCTGGCTGAGCACAGCTCAAGGTTTCCTCCTCACCTCCAGCTCATGGGGAAAGCCAAGCACGTGGGCTGCTTCGGCAGGAAGGTCACAGCAGGGCGAGGATGAAGCCACCAGGGCTTGTTGTGCATTATTTATTTACCAGGTTGGCTTCCAGCAGCTGCATCCTCGGCCAAAATATCCCAGGTGAAGCGGCCACATGGAAGATAAAACCACATTTGCTTCCATGCACCAGCCAGGGTTTCACATATTTTGTGAAATGCCACCTAGTTTAGACTGAAAAATAGGAAAAAAAGCCCAGCTTCCCCACACTTCCCATGCAAATATGCACATTGGCTTAAAAATGGTATTTTTAACTCCATCCTTTTTTTTTCCCTTGGTTTCAGCTTGACAGCATGAAACACATCACACCACAGAAGATGGTACGAGTTGAATTGAGCTGCAGCACTTCAGCTGCAGCACCTTTATTTATAAAACAACCAACCAAAAAAAAATTATTAAATCATTGATTCAAAGGAATCAATAATAAATATTTGCTTTCCTCTGAGTTGTTCAGACACAGTACACCAATCGTAGCAGGTAGCAGAGATGGAAGCTTAGTTTTGCTGCTGAGAAACAAAAAGCTACATAACATGGTAGGCATTTAATCACACAAGTAATAGCTGGTATATGACAGTAAATGCTTTAATACACTATTTTACAAAACAGGGTTTGGCTTATTTGCTTCCCATGTGCAACTCCTGATCAGCTGGAGCTTGGAAAACCTTTGGAATGATCCCTTTCTCCTGTTCCCTTTGGGTGATGAATTTCCTTTCCCTGTGAATCACTGATGTGTGGGCTGAAGGTGATACCTGGGCAGTGCCTGCATCCCAACAGGGCTGGGAAATTCCAGCAGGGCTTGGAGCAGCAGGATGGATCCCCCAGAGCAGGCTTCAGGCACTGACCTTCCCCAAAACTCCCAGAGCTCTCAGGCTGTGCCTCAGACAGCTCAGAGCACAGGGAGTGGTTTCACAGCAGGAAAACCTGCCAGGGCTGCCCAGAGGCTCCAGGAAAACCTGCCAGGGCCAATTCTGCTCCCTGCAGGCTGCAGAGCCTCCTCTCTGCTCATTACCAGCCTGGGCTGTGACTCAAAACTGCCCCAGAGCCTTGGGCCAGCTCAGCTGCTGGAATTGTCACCCTGGGTTTGTGGTGAGCAGCTGCTGGAGGCTCAGGCTCAGGGGGAGCACTGCTGGGGCTCTGTGCACAGGGTGAGGATCCTCAGGTGCAGCACAGGGAATTTCCAGCACAGAAGAACCCACAAGCTCTTTCACCATCCTGTTCCTGCTTTTGGAGTTTTCCCAGCTCTGGGAGTGCTTTGGAGCACCTTTCAGGGCTCAGGAACAAAACAACTGCAGAGGAATCACAGGCACACAGAGCTGCTGCTTCACACCCAGCTGAGGCAGGGATGTGCTCCTAGAGCATCCAGGTGAGGTGACAGAATATCCACCCCCAGCACTGGCATCAAACACCTCATTCCAGGTTCCCTTTATTTAAAACTGGGATTGTTTTCCCTGCACAGCATCAGAAATTTGTCCTGCCAAGGGTTAGATCTGGGCTAGAGAAAGCAATGGAATTTTGGCTGCTCCCAGGAAGAGAAGTTCTCACATAGTGTGGGGCAAGTTGGAAACTCTTGCGTATGGAAGTAGCCTGAGCAGGGCTTGGCTTTGATCAGGTTGTCAAAGATCTCAAGTAAAAAAATTAGATTTCTGGGTCTCAGTCAGAAAAGGAGATTAATGACAGTCCTGGAGTGAAAGAATTAGAGATCTGTGGTTCTTCTGTGCCCATCCATTTTCTCTAGGCTCTTTCCACAAATTGGAGAAACCCTTTCCCTCCCTTAAGTGGGGAAAAAAAAACCCAAACCCCCTTATTTTTTAAATAGAAAAACACCAATCTAGGAATGCAGGAAGGTAGAACCTACAAGCTCAGTGTCTTGTGTGTGGCAGTGATCAGAGCCAAGTCCTTCAGAGGAAAATATCAATGACAGAATTCCTCATCTGTCCCTGCCTCCCATCCTTTCCTAACTTCATATTCCGTGGGAATACTTAACCTGGTTGCTCACAAAAAAATATTTTTTTACAATTCTTGCAATTTTTAAAGAGTTCTGCTAAAGGTTTAAGCCTCAGCTGTGGCACATGGCCCAGCATTTGGTGTAGGGTGGGACAACACACACCAAGATTTCCTAACGGGAGCAGCGTTTTGTGCTTGTTTACCTGCCCCAGGTGTGATTTCCTCTGCCAGGGAATCCTTCAGGCCTTCCCTGGGGTCAGCTCAGACTGTTTGCTCAGTCTTGGGAAAAACTTCCCATTGGCCAAACCTGGCCAATTCTCCACTGGCAATAACCCAGAGCTTTTCCAAACACTCCACCCAGGTTTTTGGTACCTTGGTGCCCTCCCCAGGTGGGCACTGCCTCCCTGCTGGGTTCAGTGCCCACTTCTCTCTCTAAGGCTCGTCAGCCACAGCCACCCCTCCAGAGGGGCTCCTGTGGCTCTGCAGTGCTGCACGTGGAAGCAGAGTCAGGCTCCTGGCCCTAAGTTTGTTCTGGCAATTAAAGCACCTCTGTTTTCTTGACAGAAAAGATCCTTTCTCTTTAGTCCAGAGTCACTTCGGGAGTGATCCTTCAATTTCCATTTTAATTGCAGCCTCCAGTATTTATTTCATTGAATGCAGAAAAAGTGAAGCACCTGTCAGTTCCCTTTGAGGCTGGACACCCTCAGCCTCAAAATCTTCACTTAAGACAACACATCTTCGAGAAACTTCTCCAAAACCAATCCAAGAGACTTCTCCCTCCCCACAAAACCTCTCTGGAATATTATGCATTTTGAAGTCTCTGTTGATCCCTTTTAAAAAATCCTGAGGTTTGGCTTCTTTTCACTTGTATAGCGTGAAGCATACTTCACCCTTTGTAGGTTTTAAATGCTCAGTGTTCCCTTTTCAAAGGAGAAAAAGAAAAAAAAAAGATAATTTAGAAAGAAACTCCCTTTTCCCTCCAACATATCTCAGTTTGTATCAGACCCTCAGTGCTGGAAGTTGTTCAGAAAGAATTGAGTGGGAGGGCTCCTCGTGGTGTGAGTAATCCCGAGTGATTAAGGTGACCAGGAAGAGAAGTAACGACCGTGGCGATGAGCAGTGGCTGGTGCTGTGTGCAGTGCTGGGATGCCCTGGGGACACTCCGGGGATACTCCGGGGATACTCTGGGTTTGCTCCGGGGATACTCCAGGGATACTCCGGGGATACTCTGGGTTTGCTCCGGGGATGCCCTGGGGATACTCCAGGGATACTCTGGGGATACTCCAGGGATAATCTGGGGATACTCCGGGTTTGCTCTGGGGATGCTCCGGGGATGCCCTGGGGATGCTCCGGGGATACTCTGAGGATACTCCAGGGATGCTCCGGGGATACTCCGGCGATACTCCGGGATACTCTGGGGATGCTCCAGGGATGCCCCAGGGCTGCTCCGGGGATGCCCTGGGGCTGCTCTGGGGATACTCCGGGTTTGCTCCGGGGATGCTCCAAGGATACTCCGGGGATACTCTGGGGATGCCCCGGGGATGCCCCAGGGATGCCCTGGGTATACTCCAGGATACTCCGGGTTTGCTCCGGGGATGCTCCAAGGATACTCCGGGGATACTCCGGGGATACTCTGAGGATACTCCGGGGATGCTCCGGGGATGCCCCGGGGATGCTCCAAGGATACTCCGGGGATACTCCGGGGATACTCTGAGGATACTCCGGGGATGCTCTGGGGATGCCCCGGGGATGCTCCAGGATACTCCGGGTTTGCTCACACGGTCTGGAAGGCGCGGCTCTGCGCTGGCGCCATCACCGCGGGCGCTCCCATCCTCAGCGCCGTGCTGTAATCCGCTCTCTTGGGCTCCGGCTCCTTCCTGTCCGGCTGCCGCTGGCTGTACTGGGGAGGGGTCAGGTGAGGAGTGGCTTCGGTGGACAAAGTCCGCTGGCTGCGGGAGGCACTGTTGGCTGTGGACCGGGTGGAGGAGGAGCCCGAGCGGGAGCTCCTGGAGCCGGAGGAAGAGGAGCTGGGCTTGACCAGGTGCGCCTTGGGGGCCTCTGCGTCCTCCCTGCGGGCGAACACACACACAGGGATCAAACAATGGGAGAAATGTTTGTGTCACCCTCTGCAGATCGCCGGGAATGGGGGAGAGAAGGGGGATTTCAGTGATCCCTGATTTCAGTGACCCCTGGTTTCAGTGATCCCTCGTTTCAGTGGTCCCTGATTTCAGTGATC
>JAODHX010001155.1:3470156-3488844 GCA_027576295.1 Cossypha polioptera
TTCCCTTCCCTTCCCTTCCCTTCCCTTCCCTTCCCTTCCCTTCCCTTCCCTTCCCTTCCCTTCCCTTCCCTTCCCAGAAGGTTTTTAGGGGTTCAGCTGCCCCCCCATGCAGGAGCTGGCTGCCTCAGTGACATTTTAACACTCTTTGCCTCAGTGGAGCTCTATCACCACATTCCTCTTCCAGGCACAATTTTGAGAACACCTTTCCCTCCCTTCCCAGCTCTTCCTTCTGCCCACAGCACAGGATTTTTCCATGGGATCACAGTGTGTGAAAAGCCGGCAATAAACTGAAATCAGGGGAGGGAAATTCCAGCCCCAGCTGCTCGTTTGTCACCTCCAGGGGCTGGGGTCAGGTCGGGGTGCTGGGACATGGAGTGCCAGTCCCCAGCAGGAGGTGAGGGCGGGCTCAGATAGAATGTCAGCCTGCTTTGGCTGATGAGATCATAGCGGGCATTTGGAAAGAATGGGTTTGTGTTTAATCACACCAACCTCAAACCAGTTCTTCGGGCTCTTCCTGTGCCCAAAAAATGCAAAGGCAGATGTAAACTTGGGGACTGAAACCCGATCTCGAGGTGTCTTTGTGTGTTTACACCCTGCTGGAACAAATCTCTCCGCAGGAAGTGAGCCTGGATAGGGTTTTTTCCCTTTGGGAGAGGAAGCTGTCCTCACCTACGACCTTGAGGGTGATGCGAGCCCACTCGTACTGCCCAGCGTTCTTGACCTTGCAGATGTATTTCCCTGCATCGCTGGACTGCAGGGAGATGATTTGCAGGGATGCATCTCCAGCAAGGAAGTTGGAGGTGAAGGAAACACGGCCCTTCTGCTCCTCGTTCAGGTCATCATAAACACGGCCCCCAGAGTAGGTGATCACCTGAGGAGCAGAGCAGGCACTGAGTTAGTTTTATTTTCATGTAGAACTACAAATCCAAGCGTTTCCAGGAGCTGCACATCCCAGTAAAGGATCATACAGGAAACAAACCTGGGGTTCTACCCTGAGAATGGTGCAAAAAGTGTATTTATTGCTGCTGGAGATTTATATTGGGCACTTACACAAGTGTCCAAACAGGCATCACTTTGTGCCACAGCTCATCAAAGCAGTCTGGAGGTTTGGCTGTGCTCATTTGAGTCACTGCAGACCTATTTTTTGTAAGGACTGAACTGCTGTGTTTTGTACTGAAACCAAGGATTTGAAAACTGGGCCTGCAAAATCCAAGGTTATTTTGAAAGCCTGAAAGGCACTTCTGAACTTGATCTAATGAAGACTAACTACATTAAAAAAAAATAAATCCATTGTAACACAACCTGTTCCAACACAGCACATGTGGATATCAAATAACTTTTCCACACTCTAAATCAGCTCTTCTTTCTAAACACTGCTCTCACCACCAGAATAACCTGCAGAGATCATCACAGCCGTGCTGTTAAACCCAGGGCTGGCAGAAATAAAGTGATTTTCCCAGCAAACCCACCGCTTTCTGCACGGTCTCAGAGATGTGCAGCAGCCACTCGATGTCCAGGCTGCCCTGCTCCAGCAGCCCCAGGCGGTGGTGGCAGGGCAGGGTCACGTTCTCTTCAGCCACTCTCTTGAATTCAGTCTGAGCCTTGCAGAGCCAAACAGAACAGCAAGCTGGAAAACAAACACCAGTGCTAAGAGGGCAGCGTGCATCTCTGTGGGGTTTTCTGTTGGATCCCAAAAAACTTGGATTTTGTGCTTTCTGGCATTACCCCCTGGAGAACACTGCTTTTGACATGAGGTCTTGGGGAAGGCTTCCAAATTGGAGTGAGTTAAAATCACAGGTGTGTAGTTAAAAGTGTGTGATTTCACATTTTAAATTGGAGGTTTTTATAATATAGTCATAGGTATGGGACAAAATGGAAGATTTGGGTGGTGTCTCCTTTTGATGTTCTTCCTTTTTCATGTTTCAGGCAGTAGTTTCTGGTTGGACAGTCACAGGAGTTTGGTTATTGGGTCAAAAATATAAATAATATAGGTGTTAATTCTCTATTGGACTGTTTAGCTTTAAGAGACCTTGTAGCTAAGTTCACCTTCATTTTGCTCCCTTCTAGCTGGTGGCTGGAATTGTTGCTGAACTTTCTGTACTTTTGATAAGATTTAATAAACAACCAACCCTGAACACGAGAAAATTCGTCTCTGTGTTTTTTAATCCTGGCTCTGAGTGAATACAGAATAAACTCCAAACAAGCCACTAATTCAGTGGTGCAAACACCACCCTGTTACAGCTTTTTGCTGGATTCTCCCTCTTTTTCTTCACAGCATCCAAGCAAACCCTGAGCTCAGCTCCCTGCACAGATTGCAGCTGATTTAAGGAGACATCTCCACAAACTCAGGCATTTTCACACTGGTACCTAAAAACCAGCAGATGGCTTCACACTCCAGAGCTGTCAATGCTCCAGTGGCACCCACGGCCTCTGCACACTCCAAATTCCAGAAAACCTCCCCAGCTCTGCCCTCACCTCTTATTACCCGATTTCCAAAGCAGCATTTCCACCCAGAAAAGCTTCAATTTATCCCTTCATCAGTCTGGCTAAGGCTTAGAGTCTCTTCCCTAACCCCAGATGATATTTATGTAATTCAGAAATAAGAAACCAGCCTGAGAAGAAGGGGGTTCAAATTAAGAAAAGCATGAAATGAGTAGGATTAGGAAGTAACTTTGAAAAAAAATAATATATATATATATGGGTTTTCAAAAATGGTTTGTCAGGGTCTAAAACAAAAATAAAAAGGGAAGTGCCAAGCAAACCCGCTAGAGGGAAGCAGAGCCCTTGGAATGTCAGACAAAATCCCCCAAAATGGGCTTGAACGCCCTAAAACCGCCCAGGAGATGATGCCCCGCAGGGAAATGGGATGTTCAGGCTTTGAGACCAGGGATCCCCCGGGTCAAAATCAAAAATTTCCCAACCGAATTTCCATGGGGCACCGATGCCATTTGCTTTGGGCTGTAAGTCTTCACCGGCCACTGGAGTTGTTCTGCAGTTTTGTAGAACAAAACAGTTTGAAGAAACCCTTAAACCGTTTCTTTTTTTCCCTGTGAAATGAAGTGGGAGGAAATATTTTGCTTCCTGGGCCAAATATTGCGAAACTGCTGAAAATTGGAGAAGTTCAGAGCACTGAAAGTCCCTCGTGTGACTGAACACACAATCCTGGGAGGACAGAGCAGGAGCAAAAGAGGTTCCAGTTACACAGGCTGGATTTATTCCTATACTTTTAATATTATTTATATATTTTTATGCTATTTCAACAGCAGATTCTGAACCTTCAAGTGAAAAACAGACAGAAAATTTACATCCAAGATGATGCTTCCTCATTTTTTCCCATTTCTTCAGGACCAACTTCTAGAAAATTCCTTCTCCCGTTCTCGGATCTCAGAGTTACCATGACCATCCCTCAGCTGCTGAGATGTGGATATTTAATTTATCCTTCCCAAATATTTTATCAAGAATTATCATCTACTACATTAAGTATCCAGAATTTCTGGACAGGTGGAGCCTTGCCAAAGTTTCAGCTCTGCTCCTGAGCTGCAGGCAGTGAAAGCTCCTTTCCAGCCACGTTAGCTGCTTTCTTTAAAGGGAAAAATAATCCCGTTTATCGCTGGATTCGCTGCTCCCAAAGCTCCAGCTGCCAAATGCAATTAGAATTCCTGCTTTTCCCTGGAGCCCCTGCCCTCATTAGCGCCGACATTGCGACATCACTGATCAATAACCTGAATTTAGGCACCACAACGGGGACATTCGCGCCACATTTGCAACGTTTTCCAAGCCCTGTGGAGCTCTGAGGGTTCCCCGCAGGTGTTCTGCGTTTTAAAACTTAGTCCTGCTCGAGGTTTTTAGTGGGAAATTGGAAATATTTTGCTTTTATGGCCGAGTTTTCATTCCTTTCTAGCTTAGGCTGGGTTTAGCAGAGCTCACACCTTAGAGGGATGCTTGATGCTCCCAGGAAATAGCTGTGGATTTGAGGAAGAGCCCTGTGCCTATAAACTCATGTAAATGGGGAGAAAAAAACAGGGAGACATCCAGTGGAATAGTGACAAATTCCTAGAGCATCCCTTTATTTTTCCAAAGAATCAGAAATAATTTGGAGCTGATTCATCACTGAACCAATAACCAAACTCACACACCGTGCAAATTTTTCCATAACATTATTAGAAAAAAAAATCTTATTTAAAACCCCCTGGTTTGTCTCTTTAATAATTTTTAATGCTTTTCCAATGTCTGAAAACTCCCACAGGAGTTTAAGTTTTGCAGGTTCTCTAGACAGGAGTCTGACTTTATTTCCTTCCAGTCACCCATATTTTGAAAGGAGGATAAAACAGCCTCTTACAATAACTCAACATAAGAGCCAGGTAGAGAAATTACCCAGAAAAAACCCCCATGAGCTCTCAACATGAAGAAATCTGACATTTCCCACAGTTTGGGCAGAGTCTCACTGCAGCAAACAGATGAAATTGTGATTTAGGTGGAATTTATGGCACATGGAGAAAAAGGAACCACAAACAGATACAGGTCCCTTCCAGGTTTTATTATCCAAAGAAGAATAAACTCCCTGAAGCTGTACTTGTGTAGGTGAGACCTTGCAAGGACAGCAATAAATGAGGTGGGTTTAACCATTTCCCCCTCCCCAGTTAAATTTAATTTAAAAGTCTGCCAGGAATACAGAGGGATTTCTGGTTAATTTGTCCCTTTGCTCTTCCAAACCTCCCCTCCCGAAGCTCCGCAGCCCTGGGTGGCCTCCAACGCTGGATCCTGCAGGCAGTGGATGAAAAAAGGGCTGATTTTCCCAGAAATCACGTCCCAAGCAGCGCCGCATTTCTGCAGGCTCCGCAGTTCCAGCAAACCCCGTTCCCCTTCCACATCCTGCGGGCAGCTCCGTGTGCTCTCAGGAATTTGGGAATCGCTGCTCTCGGCTTCCCTCAGCTCCTGCCCCATGACTCCAGGAGGAGGTGGGATTGGTTTTGCTGCTTATCCCAACTCTTTTTGTTCTTTTTTATTTATTTTATTTTTTTTTTTAGGTGCTTTTGGAAGCGCTGGCCTGGAGGCTTTGTGTGGCAGAGCAGAGGGGAGGAGCTGTGACCCTGTGTGACTGTTCCCTGCATTGTTCCCGGGACAATAACTCACAATAACTCACAATAACTCACCCCACACCCCGCAGACCACGACAACCATCCTCTCATCCCTCCCCGTGCTGAAATCTCCAAGGAAAACACAGCAACAAAGATTTTAATCGAGCCCAAAGCCATCCAGACCGTGCCCAGGTTGTTCAGGGGAAAATTCAAAGGAGTTTTTAGCCCTCTCAGCCCTTTCTGCCTTGCACACATGGCAGAGTTTAAATTTAAAAAAATAAAATATGGACAACAGGCTGGATCCCTCAGCAGAGATGTCAGGCTTGAGGAATTCCTCAGAAGTCATTTCAACATTTTAAGGACTCCTCATTGTGAGTGTATGTCATCAAAGGGTTTGGATTTCAGCAGAATCAGCCCTTTGAAATGGGTGCAGGGGGAAGGAGCAAGCAGCAAATGCTGAGGGAGCTGAGACTGTGTTTGGCCTTGTCACAAATTCTGTCCCCCCAAAGCAATGTTTCCATGCCTGAATCCTTCCAGGATCCCACATTTTCACATCCAAGCTGTGCTGCAGCCCAGAGTGTTCCCATACCCATTACAATTATATGTGTGTACACACACCCCCACGTATCCCAACATCAAATATACATTACCAGACAAGCAGAATCAAAGGGGAAATAAATGCTTTGCTGACATTTTTATTTGTAGGCAAATTCCCATCCTAAGAGCTAAAGAGCTTCCAGATTTAAATCTTTCATTAGGTTCAGAAGGTTTGAATTAGGGAGCAATGTTAAAAATAGATTCTGCTTTTTAAAAAGTAATAGGTTGTGCTGTATCACTTATCTGCTGGAATTAGGAGGAAGAGCCTAGAAAAGATTCAGTGAATCAAGATAAAAGAAATGCACAATAATCCTTTGTAAGCTTAGCCCAGGCCATACCTACACCAAGCTCACTTAAAATGTGAATATCCAGAACAGGTTCTCAAAAATTTCAGCTTCTTCAGGGACATCTGTGCAGTTTGACCTTCAGCAACGCTTTTTAGGATTTATTTTGGCTTTTTCTCAAAGATGAGATTTGCAACAGAATATTCCTGATGTCCAGGGAGGAGCAGAAGTGCAACCTGTAATTTTCCTGCAGCTCCAGACGTCAGAAGTGACTCAGGAAACACCTGGAATCTGCTCTGAGGAAAACTTTCCTCCACACACCAGCGAGAGCAGGAATTCCAGAGGTGCCCACACAGAGTTTGTGCCCTGTCTGAACAATTCCCAGCTCACCTGTGATGGGTGCTCTGCCTGCTTTTGTTCATCAGGATCAAAACATTTCCTGGGTGCAGGTGTGACAGGAGCAGAGAGCAAGCCCTGGTGTCAGGGCACGTCTCGTCCTCCCTGCAGCAGGAAGTGTCCCCTGCAGATGAATTCTCCAGTGCATCATTCTGTGGGATCCTCCTAAAAGTCATCCTCACATCTGTCTGGCTCCTCTGAGTGAAAATGGGATTTTTGCAAGAAGGAAGGTTTGTCCCTGTGGCTCTGACTCACCCACTCTTCCCAAAATCCATGCTGTTGGAACAAAACACCTCAGTGCATGCAGAAATCCCAGGCTCTAGCTGCTCGGAGCCAGACCTGAACTGCTGAAATACTTCATTTTAATAAAAACAACCCAAATAAGCAAGAACTTCCTACTCAAATCAGCCCAGAGAGAAAGAACGCCCAGAGAACTACACCAGAGTGCTGGATAATCCCTCAATTTTCTCACTATTTTGTGCTAAAATCAAAGTATCTGAGAACAGAATGTGTCCAGATTAGGCAAAAAGGACAAAAAACCCAAAAAGAACAGCGTGCCATGTTGCAGCTCTGAACCCTCCCTCCCACCAGGAATCTGAGACGTTTCACATCTGCTGGAGTCTTAAAGGAAATGATTTACCGGGTTACTCTGTGAAAAAACAAGAGCTTGCTGCCCATCCAGTGCTAACGAGAAAAACCCTGAGCGTTTTGCAACCAGCAGATTCGGAGTTTTAGCTGCTGGGGCAGGAGGCTGACAACGACTTTTATGGCCAAGGAATTCCGTCTGGAGTGGAACTTGCAGGGCTGAGCGTGACTCGGGATGGGAGCACTGAGGTGCTGAGGACACCAGGCGAGTCCCACACTCCAGCATTTAAGGTTCAGTGGGCCTTAAAATTAAACTCTTGAGACACCAAAGCTCTTCCCCCGCTGGTGCTGCTCAGAGTGGTGACAGACACACGCACACAAAGGCTTTCATGTCCCCTGGGCTCCCTTCCCCGGTTTTTGCTGCGGGTACAGCAGGACGAGGGAAAGCTGTGTTGTTTTATCCCGGAAAGGTCGACAGCCCCACTCCTGCTCAGACCACAGCAGTTACCCTGACAGCATTTCAGGCCAAAATAAACAGCGAGCAGCGTCTCCTTGCAGCCAGCTCTGCTGCATTCCTGGCGGGGAGGGGAGGCTGGAGCGGCCGCATCTCCCCAGGGTCATTAAGGGAGCGCAGGCTGTGCCCTGGGACATCTGCTCGCTGTGTTCCTTGGCTGGCACACCCTCCCAGGCCAAGGGCTGCCTCCTCCCGAGGGCTCTGCAGCTCCCAGGGAGCACAGGCTGCTCCCAGCACGCTGCTGCAGGAATTTGGTTGTGAAGTGAAAGCATCCCGAATACCAGAGGCACCAGATAAGAGACAGCTCCCCCTCCCTGAAACGGGCTGTGGTGGAAGAGGAGGGTCAGGCCAGCCCCAGCCCCATCCACACAGCTCTGCAGAGCCTCTGGAATTGGAACCACATGTGCTGGGGCTGGGGGAGGCTGTGCAAACAGAGCACGGGGGAGAGCAGAGTCCTGCACGCCGCCTTTCCAAGTGGTGACGTGGAGGGTTTGGAATTGAGGCTGCAGAGGAGTGACCAAGGCCCAGGGAGAGCAGAAAAACCAGCATTGCACACAGCAAAACTTCTGCAACACTGAGCAGGAGTGGGGCTGGAACTGGGCTGGTGATGCTTTAGCAGCAGAAATGCCAACAGTGCCCAGCAATCCTTCCTTTGGGAATTTGGATGGGCACAGCCTCAGTGCACACCCTGTGTGAGTAAATTCACTATTCCTGCTGTCTAAACAAGGTGGTTCAGCAAATGCCCCCAGCAGAAAGGGTTCAATATTCCTCAGGGAAATCCTAAGGATTCCTCTGTGGATTAAACACAAGTGAAAAACTAATCCTGC
Organism: Cossypha polioptera; assembly: GCA_027576295.1. Taxonomy (NCBI): domain Eukaryota; kingdom Metazoa; phylum Chordata; class Aves; order Passeriformes; family Muscicapidae; genus Cossypha; species Cossypha polioptera. The sequence continues at coordinate 3,478,438 of JAODHX010001155.1, forward strand.
AGCACCCAGTGACCACATGCAACTAGAAATCATACCTGCAACAAAAAGGCAAAATTCTGTCTCTGAAAACACCAGAGTTAATTTTCATCACCAACCCACATTGAATCCAGAGTCTGGAGAGGTTTGGGAATATCAGAACACAAGGTATTGAAGCACTGCCTTAGCCAAGGAGCTTCCCAGGCAGCCAGCAGCTCGGGATGTGCTTTCCTTCCTCTCATTGCACTTCAAAAAACCCAGTGCAGGCAGGAGATTCTGCCTTTCCATCCCTGGAGACTCCAGAACAGAAAACAAGGCACCAGCACTGCATCTCCCAGTTTAATGGTTCACAGGGTGCCTGTGCACAGCAATGTGTGAATCCCTCTGCCTTTGGTCCAGGGACTTTTATCAGGGACTGGGTCCAGGTGTCTCTGCTTACAGCACCAGCTCAGCCAAGCCTTTCAGGATGCAGCTGGGAGTTTGTCAGTGCAGATCTCAGACTGCTGGAGGGAAAAAACACCAATGGCTGCCTGATATTCCCTTTTTTTTCAGGCATCTTTGGGTACTTTAAAGATTTGAAGGCAATGTTCCATCCCTAAGCATCAGAAATTTCACTCCTTTCACCTGGTTTCAAAAGATTAGGAGGAAGAAGATGGTTTCAGTGATAATTTCTAGGATTTCTTTTGTCTGAGGAATATTCTTAGGCCTCAGTCTCCCAGGGAGTCTCTTGTTGCTGTCAGTTCAGAGACACACAGATGAAGGCACACAGAAATGAAGTTCTCTGCCCAAGGCAGACACGGAGCAGAATCCAGAATACAAACCCAAAGAGACAGCAACAAAACTGTTTTCAAAGCAGTATTTGTCCATCAGATCTTCCCTCACCCATTTTGAAATCCAAGGAGAAGGTTGCATCAGCTAACTCTGAAAACTGAGGAGATTGGAAGAGACTTGAGAGGTTGATAAGGATTCCCAATAAAAATGTTATTGTGCTGAGGATTCCATCTCCCTTTTTTATCACTTTGCATCAAAGTGTAAGATTTTAATCAGAAGGCAGTGAACTGGTTGTGCTTTTCTGCTGCTTGGTGTCTTTTCAATTCAGTTTGTTCTAAAGTTGTCCAAAAGGGACCAGGAAACTCAAGGTATTCCCTGGTGAGCTTCATCCCTCCCTGCAGGAGGGAATTGAGGCAACAACTGGGGAGCTCAACCACCCCAATTTGCTTCCTTTGGCTCCATTCCCTCTTGTGATCCTGGAAATTCAAATAACCCCAGGTTTACATCTGCAGACCCCAGAAAATCAGCTTTCCTGCCAGCAATTTGTATTATTGCTATTTGCTGTTCCAGGGGGGCTTCATTTTTTCTTTAAAAATTCCTGGTGTTCTGGAGCCAGAGCTGCCAGGAGAAGCCACCAGAACATTTGGCTGCTCCCTGCAGCTTTCCCTCAGAGCCCATTCCCAGCAGGGCTGGATGCAGTTTTAAGGCCCAGCCCTCACTCCCTGCTCAGCTCATCCCTGGTACCTCCATGGGATGCTCAGCTGTGGGCTCCTAATTGCACATAACAGGCTCTGACATCTCACTTACCCACTACAAGCACCACTAATATGATACAAAATGAATGCCTAATGTATTAACACTCTGTCACTTTTCATCTCCACTCAGCCTCAAACCCTCGGCCACAGCTGCCCTAAGGCACAGAATGAGCAGCAGCAGCTCCTCCCCATCACCCCCACAAGTCTTGTAAGGGAGATGTGAAACTCTGCAGGACTTCAGAGATGGAGCCAAGGTGCAACCTGCAGGGGCTGAGAGCAGTGATGGTGACACTGATGCCTTTTGGGGCCACTTAAAAACAGAGGACAGGCAGAATAAAGTGAATAAAAGCAGTTCTGTTTATTGAAGTGCATTCATTTAGGGCAGACAAAGCCCCCCAGGGGCTGCACCCAAAATGGACAATGGGTCACAGGTTACACACTTTGATAAGTTGGGTCCATTTGCACATTGGGGGTCTCAAGCTGCACCAGGGGAGATACAGGTTGGATATTAGGAAAAAGTTTTTCATGGAAAGAGTGATAAAGTACTGGAATGATCTGCCCAGGGAGGGGGTAGAGTCACCACCTCTGGATGTGTTTAAAAATTAAAGTCTGGATGTGGCACTTGGTGCCATGGTCTAGTTGAGGTGTTGGGGCATGGCGTGGACTCGGTGATCTTGAAGATCTCTTCCAACCCAGTGATTCTGTGAATTCTGTGAATTTAATCTTCCAATTACAGCTTCAGGTAATGAAGTCATTCACCCCGAGTTTGCTCCCCCAACTCACTTTTGTTTCCATCTCTCAGGCCTGAGGCAGTGAGGTGTCCTTGATTGCCAGGCCTGGAGAGGAATTGTTGTGTCTGCCCAAAATGGGAGAGCAGCAGCTCCCACTGGATATGGAGTTTAGAGTTCTACACTAAAGAACTGCAGGGTTACAAATGGATGAAAAACAGAAAAGCTAAAATCCTATGGCATCGATCAAGAAAAACATGGGATCACATTTCCCAGGAGCAGAGGTGCAGCCACCCCAAGAGCTCTGGGGAGGATCTGGGGGTCCCAGCACGTGCAGATGTGTCAGTCAGGGCTGTGGCAGTCTCTGCTCCTCCCGTGGGCTTGGCTGGCTTGAGGGGAAGGTTCTGTTCCCTGGGATGGCTCAGACACTGCAGCACTGGGCAGCTTTCACTCAGCTGACATGAGGGACTTGCTTGACAAGGGCATGCAAAGGAGGGATGTCCCTGGAGGGGTGTCACATTGCTGCTGCTCACTGGGGCTTGTTCTTTCCGAGGAGAACTCGGGTGCTTTCTCTGCCTACTGGCCTTTGCTCTGTGTTGCAGGTTTGCTCCCACATGAGTCCCTGAGGTTCCTGCTGGCAGCTCCAGCGGTGCTGCCCAGAAGTGCCCTCCTGCTCCTGGGCTCAGCAGCCGAGGTCTCTCCAAACCTGCTTCTGCAATGGGTGGGTTGTAAGCGCTGGTAAGACCCACGAGTCGTGTCGCCTCGGCTGCTCTTCCCTCTCTCGCGTTCTCTCTCTCTGTCCTTGCTCCTTCCTGCCCATTTATTTCTGTTCTCCATGTGCTCTGCTGTTCTGTCTCTGGGGTTTTCACTGTCAGGTAATGAGGAGCTGTGGGCCCAGTCAGTCTTGGAGATGCCGAAGAGACGAGACATCCTGGCTATCGTGCTGATAGTTCTGCCCTGGACACTCCTAATCACCGTCTGGCACCAGAGCACCATTGCTCCACTGCTTGCAGTGCACAAGGGTGAGAGAAACCAAACCAAACCAGCCCATGCCAAGCCCGTGCATCCCCCCTTCGTGCTCATCTCCTCTCTCATTCCATTCCTCCATGGCAGCCATGCTCATCTCAGCTCCCAGACCATGCCCATGCAGCAGCCTCCCCTCCTCTGCTGTAGGAACAGCCCGGTGCTCCTAGGGGCTCTTCAGAGGTGTTAAACTCCACGCCATGGGATGTGCTTGCTGCACCTGGAGAGCTCTTTATGGCCTGAATCCAGAGTGCTGCTCCTCTTTGTTCCCTGAGAGAGGATTCCCTCCCTGCTGGCCTTTGCACACAGAATTATTCCAGAGGGAAGGCTGCAAAAGAGAGAGCACGGGAAACAAAGATGCCACTCGAGGCAGCTGCTCTGTGAGACATGAGGCTGAGAGCACTTTTTAAGGAAAACAGAAAAGCAGAGCTCTTGCACTTGAAGGAGAAGGCAAGAGCCAGATCTCACCTGCCTGAGGGAGTTAAAGTGCTCTGAGAAGTTGGCCCCACACTGCCTGTGACACTCTGCAGTAATACAGCCCTGGCACAAGCCAGGGGGCTCCAGGAAGTTCTGAGGGAACCCTTTTGGCCAGAAGCATCCCAGTTCTTGGCACAGCAGCAATATCTAAGGGTTATGATGGTTCTTGGGGGCTGGAAGAAGCCACACTGCTTTCTGCCACCTTCCTTCTTGGTTCTGCCCTTCTGCTGTGGGCAGGCTGCTCTGGAGGAAGGCCAGATCATTTTCAGGACCCCTTCATCCTCTCTGGTCCCTTTTTCTGAGGGATTCTCTCCCCTTTCAGTGTTTGTCCCCATCCTCCATAGCTGCTTGTCCCTTTGCTGGACACTCTGATGTGCAGTTTGAGTTGCAGGAAGTTCAGTCTGTCCTGAGCAGTTTTCCCTTACTCCTGACAGCCACCTCTGAGTTTTGGGCAGGGAAAAATTACTCTGATCCCTTCTGTTTCAGAGGATGAGGGATCTACTGGAGCCTAAAAGAGGACTTTAAAGATGACAGCAGTTTGATCACTGCCCTAAAAGCTGTTTTCTGTGAATGGCCTCTGCAGTTAGAGCACAGAGACTGCTCCAATGGCTGGCTCAAGAACTCACCAATGACCTTGATGAGACCCTTCTCTGCTTCTCAGAGCCCCCAGTGGAAAGTGAGTGGTGGTAGAGACTGACCTGAAAGCTCTTGAGAGGAATTATTTTGTTCTTGTGAAGCATTTCTGGGATGCTCTGCTCACAGGTGCTGAGAGAGATGTGCACCTGGAGATGCCCAGAACAGCAGCACTTCCCCGTGCCAGGGCTCACAGCTGAGGCTTTGACCTGCAGGCTTTGCAAACTGTCTTGGGCACCATCCTGGCTAATTACATTTCTGTCTGTGTCCAATGCATTTCGCAGATTTATTTCTGAATTGATTCCAGCGCTCCCTGCTCTCAGAGAGCTCTGCTGAGTGATGCTGAGGTGCTCTGCAGCACATAGGGCCTGACAGCAACATGTACCCTGTTCCCTCCCCCAGATATCCAGCCCCCCTCTGTCAATGCCATGGAGCACAAAGCCTTCATTTGGTTCAGGTATCAAAGTCTGTGCTGCTGGAAGAATAACACACGATGAAAAAGCCATGGGTAGTCCCCTGCTGGGTCAGATCTAATGGCTCTCTGTTCCTGCTCTTTCTCATCTCAAGTTCCTGGTAGTTACCTAATTTTGAACAATCTGTGGCTCAAAGTGTTCTGTGCCCACTGGAGAGGCAGCCTTACATCCTGAGTGGGGGTCCCCCTTCATGTCTGCAGAGCGTGGCATTCCTGCTGCTCTGCAGTGGAAAACGTGGAAGCTGCACCCTGGAAAAGCAGCAGGAGCGTCAACACTGGTTTTCCTTGAGCTGATTGTGAACAATTTGCAGTGATTTTATATGTTTGGATCAGAGTACCCGATCTTTAGGCTGTTCATTGCTCACATCTGCACCCCTGAGGGGGCTGTTATGTTCAGAGACTGGAGGGGCTTTTTCAAGGCAGGGTAGTTAGAGGCAGGGGAAAGTCTCTGCAGGAAAAAAACTACAATTCCAGGCTTTAATTTCCACTGTTCATTTCTGGATTTGAAGTGTGTCTTTCCCCACTTCCCTGTGCCTGTCAGAGAGCAGTGGGGCACGCCAGTGTCCTGCCCAGGCTGTGCTGCTGGGGATCTTCACTGGCCTGGTGTTTTCCACCAGGTTTTTCCCTGCCTCCCAGCCAAGGTGCTCCAGTTGCTGAGTGCAGATCATTGAGTCCTGCCCCACTGAGCGTGGTGCCCAGAGCACTGGAGCTCTTCAGGGATGATGGACCATCACTCCACGTGGCTATTTTCCTTATCTAGACCTACTTGCTCTACAGTCATGTCTCTTCCAGGTGCTTTGTGAAGCTGCTTGTTGGGAGCACTCAGTTGCTCTCAGGCCTTTTTTTTTCTTTTTTTTATGGCGCTGATTTTCTAGCAAGAGAATCTTCTTTCTCACCTGTGTTTGTCCCTGATTCCTTGATTTATCTATGAAAGAGATAAGCATGTTTCCTCTCCTGGCACCCACGAGGGTGACCCGCTGGCTCAGCCGGGGGGTGCCGGACACCCGAGTCCATGTGGCTCTCTCTTCTCTCCATGCCCTTGCCCAGATGATGGTGGTGACTCCCAGCGTGATCTCGCTGCAGGCTTGGACTCCAAGGAATACTGCCTGTCGGACCGGGACATAGTGGAGGTGGTGAGGACAGAGTACGTGTACACGCGCCCCCCGCCGTGGTCAGACACGCTGCCCACCATCCACGTGGTCACCCCCACCTACAGCCGGCCGGTGCAGAAGGCAGAGCTGACCAGGCTGGCCAACACGCTGCTGCACGTGCCCAACCTGCACTGGATCCTGGTGGAGGACTCGCAGCGCCGCACGCCGCTCATCACGCGCCTGCTGCGCGACACGGGGCTCAACTACACGCACCTCAACGTGGAGACGCCGCGCAACTACAAACTGCGCGGGGACACCAGGGACCCCCGCATCCCCCGCGGCACCATGCAGAGGAACCTGGCCCTCAGGTGGCTCAGAGAGACCTTTAACAAAAACAGCACCCAGCCCGGGATTGTTTACTTTGCTGACGATGATAACACCTACAGCCTGGAGCTCTTCGAGGAGGTAAGGGTGTGCTGGTTTTGGTTCGCTGATTCGGGATGTTCGTGCTGTGAGATAGGATTAGGGGGAAGGTAAAACAGGCTGAACTTTAAATTGTACAAAGAGAAAAAAAAACTACCACATTGGGCCTGCTGGGGGGATGATGATCCTGGGGAGGGGTGAGGGATGCTGTGAGGGAGATGAGGAGATGGTGGGCATGTCCTCTCCTGAGCTCTGGATTAGTCCTGGCTGTAGTCACTGCAGCTGTGCTCTGGTTTTCTCCAGAGCTCCCTTACCCTGTGTGTGTTTCCAGAGCCAGAGCATCCCGTGGGAAGCAATGGGAACCCCAGTTTATCTGTGGCTTCCACGGAAGGGGAGCTAATGAGGAGCTGCCTTCCCTGTGGGGAGGCTTGTTAGGGTTGGAACATCCCCTGCTGTCCGACATGCAAAGAAACCTCAGCCATCCTCTTTCCTTGCCTCATCCCCCAGACTTCCAGCTGATCTGATGCTATCCACCTTCCTCCTCCACCACTTGGCTGTCTGTTAATTCCTGTCTGCTTTTATTTGAGGGATCCTTTTCGTTCCCTGCCATTTGCCCTTGCCTGCTCCCATCCCAGGGTTAAATTCAGGGTTAAATTCCGTGGCTGCCCTGAGCCCGGTGCCTGCCCTGCACAGAGCCTGGCTGAGGCAGCAGAGCCCTGTCAGAGCCACCCCTGAGCTGTGTCAGCACAGCACAGCCCTGCCAGGACACCTTGTTCAGAGATGTTTTCTCTGTGCCTGTCTCTGCCTTGCTGCACACATGAGGAGCAGGGGTTTGTCAGAGATTTTGCTTCCCCTCCTGGAAAAGCAGAGCCCTCCGTGCACTGCCTGGGCAGGGGATGTCTCTGTGCAGCTTCTCCCCGCTGGAGCAATTCCCGTTCCAGTGTTTGGGCATGAATGTCCCCCAGGCTGCTATCAGCAGGTAGAGGGGCTAAGATCCCCCCCTGGGAGTTTGCAGTCCAGAGCTGAATTTCGGCATGTCCTGACAATCTGATTGGGCTTGAGCAGGGGAAGCTTTTCCACCTTTGCTCTTTGTTCGAGTCCAGCTGGGGCTCTAAATGAGCTCTTGTCTGCAGGTTTGAATGGTCTTACAGTGCCAGGTACCTCACCTGGCTTCCAGCTCAGAAATTACTTGTTCCCTTGCTCTCTTGAGGCCAAACTCTTGCAGCAAGGGACAAGAAAGGAGGATTGCTTCCTTCCCCACCAGCTGCCAGTTTTCATAGCAGGGATCTCCTATTTATTTCCTCATACATGCCTCTTTCCCTTCCCCAATGGCTCTCACTTTAGCTTGCACAGCCACAGGAATATACACGCTTTGAAAGCTGAAAGTGAATTCAGACTGAATTTCTTTATTCCCCCGTCCCCTTTGAGGCTGACTCTGGCAGCATCTTGAGAGAGACTCCTCACATGAATAAAGCAGAAAGGGTTCCTTCATTCACTCGTGTGCTCTGCTCGTAGAGGCTTCTCCTCTCAGATATGTCTCTGCAGTTAAGGTCACTGAGCCAAGGAAATGTGCTGTGAAATGCAGGAGACACACATTATTGTTCCCTGTGGACAGGGGCTGCCGTTAGCAGCTGTATAATGCAGAAGGGCAAGTGCCAGAGCTCTTCTGCTCTCGTTTGCAGTAATTAGCAGTGATGAGATTAGCTCTGGGAGATCCCTGATCTAAGAGAGCGAGCTGAGAGCGGAACAGGAGGCTGAGCCTGCCAGGGAGCATGTGGACACTGCTGAAGGCTCATGGACATGCTGAAGGCTCCCAGGGCTCCCAGGCTGTTGGTTTTCTCAGCTTCAGCTAGGACCTTTCCCAGGCTGGGGGTTTTTCTCAGAGACAAAACAAGAGAAGGGAGAAAGAACAACACAGATAAATACTTGGTGTTGACCAGCGAGCCGTGTGAGCGTCTTGTGATATTTTGCAGAAAGCACGTTTTCAAAGAGGTGTTGCCTTCTCAGACCAGTGAGTCTTTTCTACTTTGTTTTGCATGATCTATCTTATATATAAATGCCATGGCTTTTCAATATATCACTTCTTGCTGCTTGGAAGAGGCAGCGTGTGTTGCTGCACTATTCACTGTAGCTGCTTGGGCTAGGATGGTTCTCGCTTCAGGCTGCTACAGGGTCTGGATAGCTCCAGGAGCCCCTGAGGCAGGAATTCAGCTTCTCAGCTAGCTAGGAATGAGATCTTGGGAGCCGCTGTAGAAGTTCCAAAAGTAGCTTTATTTCTTCGAAGGGTTCTACCAGCAAAATCCAGATACATAGCATAGCAAGGGGTTTTTATAGAGTTCAGGGGGATTGAGATTCTAATCAATAAAACTATAAGTTGAGAACTATCCAATAACTTTGAGATTCTAGGTGAGAAAACACCAGTCATTTAGTAAAGTTAAAGACCAATAGAAACCCTAAATGATAACAGGGGTTTCAGTAAGGGGGGGAACATTTCTCATGAAAGGTTTCATTGTCTCAGGGTATGCGATCCCAGGGACAGTTGTATCATCCACAATTCACCGTTCCTAATCAGACAGTGACAGGAGCAGGGCAGGGTTCTGGGGGTGAGTGGCACCCAAATATCTGCCTTGGCTAGCACGGGTGGCCAGGGGGGCTCAGCGTGTCGCTGTGTGTGGGAGTCCAGGGTGTTCCCCTGGTTCCCTGGATGCCTTTAGACCCCCCTGGGCAGGGGTCTCAGAGGCCTTGGCACAGTACCCAGGACCCCCGTGGACTGGATTTAAGCCCCTGAGAAAGATTACCATCATTGCAGGAAGAATTACAGGTCACAAAAAATAAGTAGAGTATAAATTAGATTGTTAGAAGGTAGAAAAGTGAATTTTTAGAAATGTTTATATTAGGGGATTTAAAGCCAAGATGGAGGATTTTGGGCATGGTATGTCCTTCTTCTTCTTCTTCTTCTTCTTCTTCTTCTTCTTCTTCTTCTTCTTCTTCTTCTTCTTGTCATCCATTTTCTGAGTTAGGATGGCACTTTTGGATTGGTGTGAGGGAAAACTGGACAGGGTCATGTATTGGAAAGTAATTGTAAACATTAGGTACGTAATTTATAGTATAAAAGATAAGACCTGCCCTCAGGCAGAGGTGTGTGCTAGACAGATCTCTGTACCTCAGAGAGAGAATTCCTTAGATAAGAAAGAATAAACAGCCTTGGAAACCTCAGAAAACGGCTCCTGGTTCTTCATCGGTGCTCAGGCTGGAAAAACACGAACCCTGAAACCCCTGAATGTGCTGCTGTGAGGGGTCTCAGGCACAAAGAGACCCCCCAGGCAGCCCAGCTGTGTGTGCCCCCAGATGCGCAGCACCAGGAAGGTGTCGGTGTGGCCCGTGGCCTTCGTGGGCGGCCTGCGCTACGAGTCGCCCAAGGTGAACGCGGCGGGGAAGGTGTTCGGCTGGAAAACCGTGTTCGACCCGCACCGGCCCTTCGCCATCGACATGGCCGGCTTCGCCGTCAACCTGCGCCTCATCCTGCAGCGCCCCCAGGCCTACTTCAAACTGCGCGGCGTCAAGGGCGGCTACCAGGAGAGCAGCCTGCTGCGCGAGCTCGTCACGCTGGGCGACCTGGAGCCCCGGGCGGCCAACTGCACCAAGGTACGGCCTGCTCCCCCTGAGGGGAGCTGGGACTGAGGGGCCTGTTCTCTGCATCGTTCTGTCACTTCACAGAAACACAGAACGGCCTGGGTGAAACGGGACACACAGGGATCAACCAGGCCAACTCCTGCCCCTGCAATCCCTGGAGTGGTGTCCAACCCTTCCTGGAGCTCTGGGACACACAGGGATCATCCAGGCCAACTCCTGCCCCTGCAATCCCCCCTGGACATCCCTGGAGTGGTGTCCAAATGCTTCTGCAGCTCTGGGACCCACAGGGATCATCCAGGCCAACTCCTGCCCCTACAATCCCACCCTGTGTGTCCCTGGAGTGGTGTCCAAATGCTCCTGGAGCTCTGGGACCCACAGGGATCATCCAGGCCAACTCCTGCCACTACAATTTCACCCTGAGCATC
>JAODHX010001155.1:3496444-3511992 GCA_027576295.1 Cossypha polioptera
ATTATTGTCCTCCCTCCCTCCCTCCCCAGGCAGCCCCCCCTCCCTGCAGGAGCTCCTGATTTTGGGAGCAGTGGAGGGGAAGCAGTTACATAAACGCTGCAGGAACTGAGGGGGAGAGTGAATGTCAAAGCTTGCTGCAACATGAACCCGGGAGCCTCGTGGATTCAGCCTCCAACATCCATCAAACATGATTAATTTTAATGTCACAACATTTTAATGTCAATTACTTTTAATGTCACAGCTTCCTATTTACTGCCACAGCCACATTCCCCAGTCGATCAGAGATTCCCCCAAAGAACTTTTGAGATCAAATAAATAAACAATTCAGGATAAATGCTACAAACGAGCAGGAGGCTCCCTGCTTTTGGGAGGATGTGGGGAATTTATTCCAAAGGAATTGGGAAATGGAGCATCTGAGGCTTTCACTTCTAAGGCCAAATTACTACTTAGTAAAAATTCTCTTCTGCTCTTTTTTCCTGCCTATAAATTTGGCAAATTCCAGATGCCAGCTGGAGATGTGGCTTGATATTATTTGCATTAGCCGAGGATATATTTTATTTAGGTGCTGCATAAAAAATAACAACAACAACAAAAAAAACCCAACAAAAAACAACAACAAAAAAACAAAAAAAACCCAAACCAAAACAAAAAAACAAAACAAAAGAAACCCAAAAAATGAAACAAAACAAACAAACAAACAAACAGAAAAAAAAAACAAAAAAAACCCCACCACCAAAAATAAAACCCCAAAAACCAGTTGTGATTGTGACATCTTAAAATTTGTATGCAAAAAGAGACACCAGGCAAACTAAGACCAATGAAGAAATTCATAAAAGAATATTTGATACTTAAAATCTTTAGGTTATCATATGGCTGGGAAAAAAAAAAACCAGCAGAAAGTTGTTTGGTTTTTTGGGGTTTTTTTTGGTTTTGGGGTTTTTTTTTTTGTTCGTTTTTTGTTTTTTGCAGTGCAACTCTTCACAATTTCAAACCCATTTAAATGCCACCCATTTAGGAGCCAGGACTTGCATTCCAGTTTCTCTGGCTTTATGGTTTTTTTCTGAACTTCTGTTTGCTAAATGTTATTTTAAATAGCTGGTGAGGCTGACAAAGCCTCAAACTCCCTGGGGTTTCTCACGAGAACAAAAGCAGCCTTGTGGATATCTTTAGAACAAATTATAAGACTGAGGAGAAGTCAGGCCTCTCATATGGAACTGAGATGGGTCACACAAGATATTCAAACAGACAAACTAAAGTAAAACAGGAAAGTGAGTCACACACCTGCCTGGCCTTTTTTAGAGTCCGAGAACTGGCTTGGTGCAGTCATTAAAATAAATTTCTGTGCCTATATTTGCATTTAATGCTGATGCATGAGGCAGCTTTATCTCAGGACAGGATTTTAAGCCCATAACAGTTCAATGGGGCCTTCTGTAAATGCACAGTTCCACCAATTTAGGTCTCAACCAGTAATCAAACTCTAAAAATGAAATGCTCCATTTAGCAACAGATCTGTCAAAACAGAGCAGCTGATTTGGATGGGATTCCAGCAGTTTTTGGTGCAGCAGAGATCACACACCAGTGGTCTCCAAACACCACAGTGTTTGCAGCTCCACACCTGCAGTTCCAGCAGCAGCTTTTCCTGTGGAACAGCCCAGAAATTCAGAAATTCAGTTTCTGTCCTGCCAGACTTCCACTAGCAGAGCAGAAAGCCCTGGAGTTCCCATCCTGAGGGCTCTGCTCAGGCAGCAGGGGCTGTCCCGAGCTCCAACCAGCCTCACTTGTCAGATGCTGTTAAGATCCAGGGCTCATTAAGAAGCAGGGCTGGAATTTCCATGACTCAATGAGTTCAGATCCCCTGAAAAGAGGGAGGATTATCCCAGCACTCTCCATCTGGGCTGAGTGTAACACAGCCCTGTGCTCAGCTGGACTCTCAGCCAGGGAGATTTACTGAGCAGGTAAAGCAGGAGGTGCCAGACAGCACAGTGTGACAGAATCGTGTGTTGTGGCAGAATCCTGTGTTGTGACAGAATCCTGTGTTGTGGCAGCAAACACAGCCTGGGGTCACCCCCAGCCCCAGAGCTCCATCCCTGAGCTGCTGAGAGCAGCTGGGCTGTGCTCAGGGACCTCACCCCGACCCAGACTAAGCAAAGGCTCTCCAGGCACCAGCTCCCAAACAAAGCCCCACACTCTGATTATTTACACATTTCCTCTGTCCCGAGCCAGCAGAGGCAGAGCGTGGCTGGGAGGATGCAGGGAGGTGTGGGAGGGCAGATCTTCACCCCAGCCTCCCCTAAACTCTCCCAAAGCCAAAGCTCAACTCCCTCAAAAGGTTCCTCTGATTGTTTTTGTTTCAACTCCTCCATCACTTTGAAAAACTCTTTTCTTTATCGCAGCCATCATCAGATCCACTCAAACCCAGCAGGTCGGATCTAGGAACTCAGCCAGTGTCTGCAGTTTTTTTATTTGCACTCAGATGTGAATATGGAACATGAAAATCTCAGTCAGCTCCAGTTTCCTCCCCAGTTTGGTTTCCTTTTCCCCGTGGCAAGCTGAGCCCATCCCATCAAAGCTAAAAAGCATCTCAGCTTTTATTCTGAGCACTCTGTCCTTAAAATCCTTTAGAAGACAGACTTGGAGTTAAATAAAACAGTACCAGCAAAAACTGAAATATTTTCCTTTCCCACAATCCAAGAACAGCAGGAGCAGAACTTGTCTTTGGAATTTTAAAAACTGATTTAAAATCTTTCAAAGATTCCCATCTTTCCTTTCTGGAGATGCCCAATCCTACAGGGAAGGGGTTGTTTCCAAAACTGCCCTCGTGGGTGGCATTGGGCAGATTTGATGCTAAGCATTGACAAAGGCAGAACTGGACCCATTTTTCTCAGGAATTAAGGAAATTATACCAAGAAATGGAACATCCAGTTGTTGGAAAACAAATTCAAAGTGCTTGACTTTTGTTCAGAAGTACATTCCTGTCTATTGAACCTATCCAGAAGGCTCAATGGTGAGTGAAATTAGATTTATTTCTTCCAGAATATCAATATATGCTTCTCCCAAGCTGCCTAATAACCAGCAATAAATTCCCCATATTAATATGTGATTCCACTTATAGATTTTCTTCCACTCAGCAATAAATCCCACATATTAATATGTGATTCCACTTATGGATTTTCTTCCACCTCCACCTGATACTGAATTATTTCAGAGTGAAACCATCCTTAAATCAGCCTCTGCTCCCCTCTAATGCTGGAGCTCCCGGCTCCTTCTCCTGTTTTCTGTCAGGCAGGACCTGGATCCGTGCAGGAGAAATGAAATTCTCATCAGGCTGCCCAGAGAGTTTCCTGCTGGAGCTGAGAGAGCTCCCAGAGCTGAACTGGGGCAGGAATCACTGGGACAAGCCTGGGGAGCCACAGGAGGAGGAATTCTGACTAAATTAGTGTAAATTGGCTTTTGCTGATGGGGAAAAACCAGCTGAGGAAAAGTCAGGTTTCTAATTTTTTATGCTGTCGCCGTGTTCTTCCCTCAAACCTGCTCCTGTTAATAACTGGAAACAAAATAACAGGTGAAGTGTCTTAAATAACAGGAAACAAGCTAACAGCCTAAGTGGATATTTAAATAACCAGAAACAAGCTAACTGGCTGAGTGATATACTTTAAATAATTGGAAACAAGTTAACAGGCAAAGTGAGTCTCTTAAATAACTAGGAACAAGATAAGATGCTAAGGAATATATTAAATAACTGGAAACAAGCTAACAGCCTAAGTGGATATTTAAATAACCAGAAACAAGCTAACCGGCTGAGTTGTATATTTTAAATAACTGGAAACAAGTTAACAGGCAAAGTGAGTCTCTTAAATAACTAGAAACAAGATAAGATGCTAAGGAATATATTAAATAACTAGAAACAAGCTAACAGGCTAAAGAATATTTTCAGTAACTGGAAACCAGCTAACAGGCTAAGTGAGTATCTTAAGTAACTAGAAATAAGATAACAGGCTAAGGAATATTTTTAATAACTGGAAACTAGCTAACAGCCAAAGTGATATATTTTTAAAACTGGAAACAAGATGCTAAGGAATATTTAGAATAAGTGGGAACAAGCTAGCAGTCTGAGTATCTTAAGTACCAAGAAATGAGATAACAGGCTAAGGAATATTTTTAATAATTGGAGACTAGCTAATAGGCAAAGTGAATATTTTAAATAACTAGAAACAAGCTAACAGCTTAAGTAAATATTTTTAGTAACTGGAAGCAAGCTAGCAGGCAAAGTGAATATTTTAAATAACTGGAAACCAGCTGCCATTGCAAGTGGGCATCCAAACAGCAGAAAAGCAGCAGGTACCCAGCCCTGGGTGTGCCTGTTCTGCACCACATCCTCACAGCCAGCACAGGACACGGCTCTGGTGTGTGAATTTAAATCCCTGTTTGCTCTTCTTGCTGGATCTGGGGTGACAGGAATCCCTCATTTCCCTGTTTCCAGCCTGGATTGACCCTCCTGTGCTCCTCCAGCCCAGCCAGCTCAGCAGAAAGCAGCTCCATCACACTGGAAATTGTTTGTTAGTTTTGCTTAGGAGAGAAGGGATTAAAAAAAAAATAAAAACAAACAATCAAATAGCTCCACACTGACCAGACTGTCCCAGTCTCCATCTGGTCCTCATTAACATCCAGAAACAGCCCCAAAGTGTCTGCCAGGCAATATTTACATTTATCCAGAGCAAGCCAGAGGAGCTGTGCCCAGCTGCAGGGTCCTGATTGCTCCAGGGGCATTTTTGGGTGGCTGAGGGCACCTGGAGCAGGCAGGACAGGGAGTCCTGGGCAGGGTTTGGGCTGTGCTGGGGCCAATTCCCCTGCTCAGAGCTGATCCTGCAGCATCCAAACTGCTCTGGGGGGTGCAAGGGGGGGAGAGTCTGCTCAGAAATGTTTTATTCAGGCTGTTTATCCTCAAAAGAGCGTTTTCCTTTTAGATTAAATTATCTGGACTCTGTTTATTCTAAACACAGGAGACAGGACTCAAGCATTTCCTCTTTTAGGAAGTATGGTTGAGTGTATTTCCTACAAAATTTATAAAGAATTCAGGCGAGGGCTTGTGTGGCTCCTTAAGATTTCAAACCCTTCTTCCCTAAATGCTGAAAGAGCTTCCCCTGTCAGGGCACAGCTCCATCCCAGTGACACCAAATACAAATGCAAGCAGACAGCAGCTATAAGCTCTTTGGAAAGGGCAGCCTGATAAAAACTATAATCAAATTATTTACCAATACTCCCCATTTTGTCTCAAGACCATAAATTCCATTATATAATGAAATGTTTCCTTTTTTTTTTTTTTTTTTTTTTTTTTTTTTAAATTTTTATTTTTACAGCTGGGGAAGCCATGGCTCTAAAAGGACTTGTTAAAATCACCTCCTGGGACTGGAGGTGAGATGAGTTTATCAACAACAACGTTGAATTTTAGCAGTGAAAATTTTCATTCCAGCAGATGACAGTGTCACCACTGAAACTGGAAAAAAACCACAGATTTCTGCCTTCCCCTCTCATCTCGTTAAAAAGAACTCTGAGATTTTTGCTACAAAGATACCACATTTTAATTCCATTTTCCATGCTTCAGGCAGCCCTGATCCTGCAGGAGGTCTGGGGGAAGCTCGAGGGAAGTGTCCTGCTCAGTTTCCCAGCCCACCTGAACCCCAGATCCTGCTCAGAGCTCCTCTGCCCAGCAGGAATTCTGCCTGAACACCCAGAGCACATTCCCCCAGGATCTCCCACCTCTCCCAGGACATTTCCCTGGAATGTTCATCTGTTTGCAGCACTCCTGGGTCAGAGAGGGCAGGGGGAGGTGAGCAGTGGCTGCTGCTCAGAGGGGCTGCAGCAATAACATTTCTCTGCTCCACGCAGCCCTGCCTGCTGCTCAGGCACTCTCAGCATCATCACCTGCTCAATTGGTGCTCTTGGAATGCATGGCTGGCACCAGGAGCTGCCCATCCTGCTGCTCCACCAGCTCCCTCCACCAGGGGAATTCTTCCTGGTTTATTTTTAATTCTGCCTCATAATCAGCCCCTAATTTTATGCATATTGGGCTCAGGATATTTTTTCCCTTTCTTCTACATTGTCAGTCTGCTTGTCACATCCTTGCTGAAGGGGATTCCTCACTCTGAGTCCTTCTCTTGCTGGGGTAGGATGGCCTCTTTTGCTTGAGGATTATAGGCTCTGACAGTGCTGACACAGAAAAATAAAACCCCAGAATGATTTCAAACCATGAGCAGGACTGTTTCCTCCAGAGCAGGAACACAGAGCTGCTCCTGCCCTTTCCTCCCAGAACCCAGACCCAGCCTAAACCCAGCTCCTCCTCCTCACCCAGAGCAATCCCAGACCCTCTGACAGCCTCTCCCTCACTTGCTGACAAGATTATCAGTTTTAGTGACAAGGAGACCACACGCAGTGTCCCCTCCATGAGCTAAAGCTGGCAGTGTCACAGCAGAAGTTACAACAAAGCTGGGACGTTAAATCAGCAAGAGAAAAAGAGAACTGGATATCCTCAAAGGCAAGAACATCACAAACCTCCTAAATCCAGAGCAATTAACTCTCACTGCCAGGCACATCTTACTTCTAGGTAAAAGTAGAATCTTTTCTAGGAGAGAGTTTTGAGCGAGCTCTGTTCCAATCTCCACACAGATATTGTACGAAAACAAAATTTATTTGCTTTTTAGTCTTTGGAGTTTTTCCCCCCCTCCATTCTGCTTTTACAAGATGGTCATAAAAAATGAAGCAACATTTTAATCAGCAGCAGGGGTGGAAGAGCATTGCTAATTCCTGCCTGAATCAGCTCCCTCCTCACAGGAACTGGAAATTAATTTGTCTTCTATGAGCTGAAGCTCAACTTGCTAAACCAGGAGCTTTCAGTGTGGAGAGATGACAGAGACACTGCAAGAATCAGAGAACCCCAGACCCCATGAGAGGCCTCTAAAAGCCCCAAACCCCCAAGAGAAGATGAGCACACAGAGTTAAAAGAGCTCCAGCACACTCCCAGCCTGTCTCATCAGCACCAAGGCTGCCAGCAGCTATTGGAGCTGCTGTTTTTTCTGGCCAGGCTGGGTTTTCCACTCTGCAGAAAAAGAAATATTGAGAGGACAACCCTCGGGCCAGGAACTCGAAGGAAAAGCTCCAGCCAGCAGCAAAAGGATGCTGCACACATGGGTTTGCATCATAAGAGAGGCTCTGAGCCTGCTCTGGGATGGGCAAGGCAGGCAGGAGTGGCACTGGAAGGAAAAGGTTCCTGCATATGTCGTGTGCCATTGCAAAGTGATAAAAAGGATTTGCATTCTCCTCGGGGAAAGCAAATTTTACTGGTCAAAATAAAGGATATCCTTCTGGCCAGCACAGCCTCCATCAGGTGATGGTAAAAAAAGAGTGTGAAAGCACAGTGGGAAATCACTCATAGCAAATAAGTGGTTTTTTAATTCACTTAATATTCACTGGGATGGGATAGAACACACCCTGCACCACTGTTCTAACCCTGAAAACCAGGCTGTGCTTTATCAGAGCTTTGGTGAACAAAGAACAGTCCCCAGCAGTGCTCAGAAAACCACTCACAAGGCAGGAAAATGTCAATATTGCCTAACTGGCTAGTTAAAATCATCCTACATGCATGAATAATCAGCTTTTGTTATCAGCTTTGTTTTTTCCCCCTGCGTGTTTTTTGCTTAAAGGTGTTTGTCAGGAGGAAGGGAAGGAAGTAAAGAATTCATTTAAGCTAGAGATCTTCAGTTCCCAGCTTTTCTGCAGGAATTTCTGCTCTGGAACGACACAGGGAGATGCTAACCAGGTGCCTGGCTTGTTTGGACAGCAGATAAAACCAGGTTTAAACCTGGTTAAAATTTAGGGTTTCCATGCAAACCTGTGAGGCTGCAGAGTTTTAAGGAACAGTGCAAACAGGCAAAGAAACAATCTCTGCCTCAGACCACTTAAAATACAGAAAAATATCAATGTATCCGGAAAAATATCACTCTAAATTCTTCTGGCTGGTGCAACAAAGCGAAATTTCCTCCATTCACGTCCTGATTTTGGCTTCTCCTGTGGAGGGTATGGAGAGGGGAGGATGCCTGTGACAACCCCGCAGCCTCCATCGCATTTGGAGCCTTTTCCTAATGGGAATGCATTCCTTGCTGCCCCACAATGGGAGCAGCACGCCCAGGGCGCTGCTCAATAGGAAAAAAGCGAGCCCAAGTCATTAGAGGAAGGAGCTTTGAGTAATTCAGCATCGTTATCTGCGGAGCAGAACAGCCCAGGAGTTTCCAGCCTCCCTCCTAGCAGGTCACACAGGGCCTGAATGAAGTGACAGCTGCAGAATTGTGGTTTTTGTTGACTCCAGGGGTAGCCCGGGGCTAAGAGGAAGGAGCTGACAAAGCCAGAAAAGGCGGGATGCATTTGGCACAGCGCGGGAAGCCTCTTCTCCCATTAAAGCAGGTGGAACAGCCTGGCTGGGCTCTCAGCCCCATTTCTGCAGCTCAGGAGGGAAAGGCTGGCTCGGGCTGAGTGCTCTCCCTCTGCAGAACCAGCACGGAGCTGTCAAACACAGCATTTTCAGTTTCCAGTGAATCCCTAAAACTCGGGATGATTAAAGGACGCTTCCTTTGGTGTGACCCAGCTCGGGTGTCCCCACAGTCATAAATTCCGGAGTAAATCCTTTATAACACTGGAAATGGAGACACTAAAAACGAGCAGGCACTTAAAGATGAAGCCTGAATCACGAAATCATGAATCACTGGCAAAATCCAGCTGGAACCTCAACATCCTGAATGCTTCTTTAACCAGAAGACACTCACTGCTTCAAAAACCCCTTTTGAATAGAAAAAAAAATATATATTATCATGGCATTTGTCAACACAAAAGCTCTGCTTTGTCTGGCTGAAATTCCCTTTGTCTCCACACAAGAGCTTGAAACAATGGAAAGGAGGAGGGAGCAGAGACCACAGACAGAGCTGCACTGTGGGAACATCTCTGTGGCATTGGATGGATTCAAACAGCTCCTCCCGTGGGGTGCTGGGGCTCCTGGGGGAGCAGCACAAACTGTCCCCAAATGCCACCTCAGGGACACTCAGCTCTGAGCTGGCACCGACCTCACCCAGGCAGCCAAACAGAAAATGCCACAGAAGGGTCAGAGCCGATGAGCAGGAATCCTTTGAATCCTCCCCACAAGCAGGATGTCAAATTGCTCAGGTGGAACTGAGCTGCTGGACTCCACTGACAAAGGAATTGTGGTCTGCTCTGTGCTCAGGTGACAAATAGCCCATGTTTGAGTGTCACAGCAGCATCCACCCCACAAAGACCTGCTGGTTCTCCTTGCAGGGAGGGACGGAGCTGGCACAGGAGGCTCCCAGTGACACCCAGCACAGACCTGAGCAAACACAAAAAAGCCACACTCAAACAGCAACGGGGGTGAAGGCAGTGAGGAGCAATCACCAGAACATCACTCAGCCAGGTCACTGATAAATGTAGTTTCTGCTTTAAAAGCTTGTCAGTCAACATATAAAGCTAAATTTCATTTGCTGCTGTTTTGGAAATGTTCAGGTCCAGCATCCTGAATTAACTCAGATTCTTCAAATCTGGCTCTGAACACCACACCAGCTTGGCTGCTCATCCATTTGCACGATGCACAAACAATAAATAAACAATAACACGATATGCAATTAGTAAATAAAAATTAATACAATGTACAAATGGTAAATAAACATGAATATAGTACCCAAATGGTAAATACACATCAGCACAGTATCAAATCCCCTTTTTGCAGAGCTCTCTGAAGCAAATGAAGCAAAGAGCTGCCAACACCCCCACACCCAGCAGAGCCTCATGGCCCAGTGCAGCATCACTGGGGGACTGAGAGGCTTCACTGAGAGTGACTGAAAGCTCTGACACCATTTTAAAGCTGTTTTTATGCTCCAGGAGTTCCAAGTGAGGCTACCAGAGATGTCTGGAAATCAGGCAGTGCTCCTGCTTTGTTTTTTAAGGGTGCAGCAGCCTGGGCTCATCTGGGCCAAATTCCATGCACCAAATCCTGGGTTTGGTGTCCTTGGAGTCACTTGAGCTCCCCAAGGAGATTTTTGTGTCCCCAGGCAAAACTCACTGCACCAAATCTTGCATGGCATCCTTGGAAGTCATTCAATCTCCCCCAGGAGATTTTGTGTCCCTCAAGCTCCCCTAGGAGATTTTTTTTTTCCCCTGGGCCAAACTCCCTACAGCAAATTGTGGGTTTGGTGTCCCTGGGAGTCACTCAACCTCTCTCAGCAGATTTTTGTGCCCCTGGGCCAAACTCACTGCACCAAATCCTGGGTTTTGTGTACCTGGGAGTGTCCCAAACACTCCCAGCAGATTTTTTTTTGTCCCCAGACAAAACTCATTGCACCAAATCCTGAGTTTTGGTGTTCCTGGAGTCACCCAGGCTTCTCCAACAGATTTTTTGTGTCCCTGGGCCAAACTCCCTGCACTAAATCCTTGGTTTTGTGTCCCTGGGAGTCACCCAACCTCTCTCAGCAGATTTTTTGTGTCCCTGGGCCAAACTCCCTGCACCAAATCCTGAGTTTTGCTGTTCCAGAAGTCACCCAGGCTTCTCCAGCAGATTTTTTTGTGTCCCTGGGCCAAACCCCCTGCACCAAATTCTGGGTTTTGGTGTCCCTGGAGCCACCCAGCCTCTCCCAGCAGATTCCTGTGTCCCATTTTGAGTTCCTGAGCACGTTGATGTCTCAGGAGGGGCAGGGAGGTTCAGCAGCCTGATGCTGCTGCTCTGAAATGACTGCCAGTGCCAGCCAGTGCCTGGGGAGGATGAAGCAATTTCCTCAATCTTGCTCAACAAGGCAGGATCCAGCAGGATTCCCAGACACCAGAGGCCTGCAGCTCACTCCAGGAGTCACTCTGGAATTACCCAGCCACAGCACAGCTCCAAATCTGCCTCTGCACCTCTCCCTGCAGAGCTTGGAGAAATGCTGCTTTGTTCAGGAAAAGGGGAAAGGAAAAAAAAGGAGAAAAAAAAACAAAAAAAAGCCCTGATGTTGGAGAACGTGGCTCCTTTTTTTTTCCCTCTTGTCCCTGGAATTGTGATTGGAAATAATTGGAAGTGTCACTGGAAGTAATCAGAAGTGACAGTCCCTGGGCTACAAGGCTTTTGCTTCAAGTCTAACGATCCCCCCGCAAAACAAAACCTAAATTTAAACAATGAAGTCATAAAGTGATTTGCCTTCAAGGTTGAAAACCCTGCATTTTTTTTTTTAAATAAAAAAAAACAATGAAGAAGTGCCTAGTTCTGGTTCAGTTCAATATTCCAGGCTTGCTGTGTTAGATGGAAGCACAAAACACACACAAAGACACCCTGTGGTTTCTGGCCCTACCTGGCCAATAAAGGTTCATCTCTGGATTAAACCTTCCTGTGACCTTTGAAATTCTGTCACATCTTTAAGGAAAAACACAGCCTGAGTAATCTGAGCTGTGAGACTCATCCAGCACCCATCTCAAATATTCCAAATACTGGTAAACCACTTAAATCCAATGTTTTGCTGAAGTCAAAGGGAATGGAATGGAGTTTTGTTTTTTGGGGTTTTTTTTTACATTTCTGCAAAGGTCTCCTAACAACCCAAGCAGACACTTAGGGAAAGAATCTGTTCAAAAGACCTCACAGCCACAATATACTCCATGCATTTACTAGACAGAAAAAACTAATTTTCCTATTTTCACCTGCAACATGAGGTAATTCAGAGACCCAGCACACAGAGCTCAGGATTTTCTCTCTGGGAGGTTTCTCTGAGAGCACAAGCAGCACTTCACACCACGAGTGCAGTTTCTCAGCACAGTGCTACCAAAAACCATTAATATGTGATAAATATCTTACTGGAAAATAAAAATTAAGTCTCTCCAGGCTGCAGGTGAGGGACTCAGCTGTTTGTTAATGGTCTGCACATCACTGCTGTGCCCACATTTGGGGATGCACCAGGAGGCAAATGGCTTTAAGTCAGAACTGCAGAGGTTTTTGCCGTGTTCCAGTCAGTGTGTCTGAGTTTCCTCCTCTCTCAGATGCACTTTAAATGTTCTCTGTGCAATTTGGCCCTGCTGGAGTGAATAAAAACTTTCAGAGTGACCCTTGCCAGCAGAGCAGAGCTGGGGCAGCCCGGCCTGGTCATCCCTTGCCTCTAACCCTGCACGCTCCATTTCAGAGCAGCTCCTCCTGCCAGGCAAGGCACAAACACACCCCAATCCTCACTGACCTTCTCCCTCCACAGGCAATTCCACTGCAGGCACCAAGCTGAACTCCAACCTTTCCACCCAGGGTTCAGCCTCGTGTTCCTGACACAAAAAAGTAAATAATAATAATAAAAAAAATGATGGCAGCTCCCCAGGAGGAGAGAGAGGCTGGGAATGTGCAGTGATGAGTATTGATCCTTGTGGGACAGCAAACCTGACACTGTGGGCTGGGACTGGGGAATTCTGAGTTAAACATTTGCCTTTTTCAGCTGCCAAATGATTTCCTGGAGAAAGGGAAGGAGCAGATGAGGGCAGGATGGGTTTTGTGGCCTTCTGTCCCACCCAGCACCTTGGAGCTGCCCTGTTCCCCTTACAACTTGTTGCAAAGAAAAGACAGAGCTGATTAAGGAGTCAGATAAATAAACCCAGGTGCCAAGGTGTGGCTGAGGAGAGCCTGGCCTGGAGCCCATCCCCCTTTTGTGGGACTGGGATATTTCTGGGAAGCAGGAGCAGCTTTATTCTGGTTGATAACCCAGAGCAGAGCTCCAGGCTCCTGTTGCATTCACCTTCCCTGCACTCTGGCCAAGCAAACCCATTCCAGCCAGGCTGGCAGAGGTGGCTGGCACTGCCCAGGGGTGCTGAGGGGAGCACAGAGCCCAGGAGATGAGCAAGCTGGAATCCAGCCTGGTGCCTGCTGACTCCTCACACATTTTCCATTGTTGTTCCTGCATCCTGCACTGTCCTGTCATTTGGGGCTCTATTCACAGACCTCCCTGACCTGGCTTCACCCTTGACTTTTTGCTGGGCTGCTTCTGTAAACCAAGCTTTTCTAAAAACAGATGAAGACATAGCTTTGGGAAAAAAAAAAAACAAAAAAAAACAACAAAAAACCCCAACCAAAACAAACCCATTCATCTTTTCAACAAGCTCCCTCTGCACCCAGAGCAGCCTCTCCTGCAGCACACAAGATGTGCACAGTAAAACACATTTGGGGGCACAAACACTGCCTGCAGCCTGGGCAACCCAGGGCATTGCTTAATTAGAAATTTGAGGTGTATTTTGATTGAAACAGGCACAGAAAGCAGCTTGCAGCACCTCATTTTATTGCTGCCACATTTTTTAATCTAGTGTAACAACAAATAAAGATTTCCCAAAGATGTGTAAGACTGGCAGAGGGTCTGCTGACATCTCTTTCCAGTTCTGAAAGCAAATCCCAGACTGCAAACGTGCTGAATCCCCTACAAAACCCTGTGTTGGCCTGGAGGAGAACAGGGGAACTTGCTGTGATCCTGAGGATAAACACCAGCAGATCTCCCTGCCACTTGTGCAATGACATTTCTGGGAAGGAGCTCGTGCTGCTCTTACACTAAATATCCTTCTGAAGTGGGCCAGCTCCCCCATAAAACAAACCTCTAATTCTACATAAAGGAGACAAGGGTGGGTACAAAGGCAAAACATCACTTGTTTTCCATGGGAAATTCAGAAAAGTTGCCTTTCCTCTGGCTCTACTTCTCATCAAAATGAATTCTTCTCCACAGTTTTGGCATACTGCTTTTCCTCACTCTGGCATCTCTCTGATGGTAAAATGGAAAAAGCACAAAGGATTTTAAAAAAAACCTTCCAAAATAAACTTTTTTTTGTTTTCAAATGTTAAAAATCCCAACTATTTCATATAAAACAAAGCAGCACTAGAGAAAAACAGACAATTTATCATCAAGTGTCTCAACAGCAAATATTTGATGCAAACCATCCCTGGCTTTGGAAGAATTGGAGTGTCTCACCAGGAGTGTTAACCCTGATATTCTGTCAGAGAGCAACTCAATTGTGTTTGGCTCCCCTAAACTCCCCCTGGAGTGCCAAACAGATCCTCTGCTTCCCTTTATCCCCTTTCCTCAGGTATTCCCAGAGCAGTGTTCTAACAAAAACTTAGAATTAAATCCACACTCCTCTAACAGCTGGAATGTCTCACACAGTTGATGTTTTGTTGCCTGCTCTTGGAATTGGAGATGAATTATTATCAATTCCATGAAGCTGTCCTGGGGAGAGCAGTTCTTTTTCAAAGCTAAATTCACCCTGCATTCCTTCAGGAGCCACTGACAAAGGGGAGGTGAAATCAAGACATAAAATCACCCACAAAACTGATTTTCCCAGCTGCAGGTTGGTTTTTTACACCACTCCTGAGCCAAGGTTTGTGCTAAAGGTTATAAAAAAAGGGGGCAAAGCCGTTGTTCCACAAACCTTGAACACCATGGAACAGTTAAAGGCAAGAGAAGGAGACAAAGAAAACTGGAAAAGAGCAAATATATTGTTTGTTTTAGTTACCACTGAGAAATTCTGGAAATATCTGGAAAATCAGCATGAATAGAGATCCATAACCTTTGTTTTAACCTGAAAACTGTCTCCTTTGGTTTCTACTATTTCTGAGAAATCAGCAGGTCCACAAGCTTTTTTTTTTTAAGGAATCTGAAAACCCTCCCTTGTTTTTTTTACTACTACTGGAAAATCAGCAAGAATTAAGGTCCACAAGCTTTGTTTTAAGCAACCTGAAAACTGTCTCCTTTGGTTTTTCCTCCTGGAAAATCAGCAGAAGCAGAGATCCAAAAGCTTTATTTTAAACTCTCCTTTGTTTTTTCTTACTGCTTCTGGAAAATCAGCAAGAATTAAGGTCCACAAGCTTTGTTTTAAGGAACCTGAAATCTGTCTCCTTTGGTTTCTGGGAAATAAGGAACCACAAGCTTTGTTTTAAGGAATCTGAAACGTCTCCTCTGGTTTCCACTGCTCCCAGCAGCGCATCCCACTAAATCCACAATTCCCAGCACTGATAGCGAGGGCACTGCTTTAAAAATCAGATTTTGCAGTGGGTTCTGCTTGGCTGTGGCACAGGACAGAAGGGTTTGGGGAGCAGGGTGCCAAGGACAGGTTTGCTGTGCTCTCAGAGCAGGATTTTCCCGCAGAGCAGAGCACAGCCCCGGGCAGCTCCAGCATCAGCTCGGATTTCCCAGCTACCAGCCCGTGGATACCTGGGCAAATGCTGCTGTCAGAGGCGATTCCTCACTCCAGCAGCCCTGCAAGGAGCTGCTCCGTGACCTTTTGGGTGGTGCAGTGAGACAGGAGGAGCTGAGTGCTCAGCACAGAGGCTGCAGCGCCCTGGGACAGCTCTGAAAGAGACTCCTCGACCTCCGAGCTCGGAGGGCACAGCTGAGCTGCTCAGGAGGGTGTGTTGGGTTGATGTGGCCAGAAATGTGGATTCTATCACAGTGACCCTGATCTCCTGGCACATATTATCTGCTAATGGGCCATCTTTAAACCAGCTGGGGCAATCATCTTTA
>JAODHX010001155.1:3525988-3539058 GCA_027576295.1 Cossypha polioptera
CCCTCTCCCCTCTCCTGAAATAAGCTGGTTTTTCTTGTGAAGGATTTCAAAGAGGACACTCTGGCCCGTTTCTGGACAGGAGAATCCCATCAGGATTGGGTTCTGGGCTCACAAATGCATGAAGAGAGGCAGAATCCCTGTTCTGTTCTCTTCTAGCTCCTGATATGAGCTGTTTCTCCTTGTGAAGGATTTCAAAGAGGACACTCTGCCCCTTTCCTGGGCTCCCAAATACACCAGGAGAGCAGAAATCCTCTTCTCCTCCAGCTCCTGACATGAGCTGGTTGCTCTTATGAAGGAATTGCAGAGGGCACAGGAGAATCCCATCAGGATTGGTTCTGGTTTCCCAAATACCCCCTGAGAGCAGAGATGCTGGCTGTGGGGGCTGTGTGCAGCTCCCCTGAGGAGGATTATCCCTGGAAAAGCTGGAGCTGTGTGGAGCAGGGGAGGGAGGGCTTTGGCAGGCAGCTCCTGTTCCCAATGACTTTACCTGAGGTAATCTTTTCCGCCAGGCTGGCTCTGACATTAAAAATGGAAGAGGCCAGGGACATTTTCCACCCAAAGCTCAATGGAAAGTGGCAGGTGTCAGATTTTTGCAAATTTCTTTCTCTTAACTCAGAGGCTTCTGCTGACAGGGACGTGAAGGCTCCAACCTGGAAAAGCTCCAAACTCAAAAATTTTTTCGCGAGCAGCTTAAAATGCAAAATATTTTTAAAAGGTGGAGGGGAGGGGAAAGGACGGAGAGGTCAGGAATGGAAATTGCTCAGCGTGGAGGAGAAATGCGGTTTGTGCACTGCAGCCAGCTGGAGAGGCTCACTGCTGGTACAGAACATGGAGCCTCTGCCAGGAACATGGAACTGGGAGCAGGAATTTCCTCCTGCTGTCACTGGAGTGCACGTGGAGCAAGGGCTCAGCCTCTGGCTCAGCCTCCGGGGCTGCCAGCTGCACCTCCCGCGTGTGCTGGATCCTGAGATGATGCTCGGTATCACTGCTCTGCCTCCCATGAGCAGCAGATGCTGCAGCAGTGGATCCCAGATTTAGTGACTCATTTCCTGCTCTCACACATCCTTGACAGATCTGTCCTGGGCAGCGCTCCTGTCTTTTGTCACGGCAATGAATTTCAGGGAATTAATCAACCCTGCGATCGTGGCTTGGATGAGATGGAGTCTTTTAGGACTCGGGGCGTGTGGTGACCTGCAGGGTGATATTTGCTGTGCTGTGAAGTTTGGGATGTGAATGGGAGGCTCCAGTCCCTGGGGAATGTCCCCATGAGCTCTGCTGGAAGCAGCTCAGGCTCGATGAGGCTCCAGGCAGCCACTTGGAAGGAGAGTGTGAATTCCCACCTGGGAGGGAGTGCTCGTCCCTCTCCAGCTCCCACCAGTGCTGCCTTACAGGAATAAAACCAAACACTAAACCTGTGATTTAACAGATGTAGAAAGATGAGGTGCAATCTGGAATTTTTCTGGCTCCATATTCAGGAGAACTCCTGTGTACTGATTGCTTTGGAGGAAGCTGCTTCGCTTAATAACAAGCAGAATTTACAGCTAATTTCTGTACATTGCTCTAAGAGATCGGAAAAAAATAAACTATTTTCACTCAATACAGCTGGGGAAATGAAAGATAAACCAAATCATTTTGATCTGGTCTATTCATGACTGGTCTATGGCTCTGTTTTTTTATCTCCTACCCCACACCAGCCCTGCTGAGGAATTTCACGAGGCATAAACAGTTCTGAGCTTTGATCTGAGTCACTCTGCATTTAGATAAGGTGACCTATCCTGTGTCACAGGATCAAGGATTCCTGGGCACCGCTGAATCCCTTGAAGCACCTTTGTGTGTTTTTGTGAGCACCTCGTGTGTGTTTTTGTGTTTTTGTGAGCGCCTCGTGTGTGTTTTTGTGAGCACCTCGTGTGAGTTTTTGTGTTTTTGTGAGCACCTCGTGTGTGTTTTTGAGCTCAGTGCTGCATTACTGCTGTGCCTGAACAGCTTTCCATGCTGTGTGGAGCAGCACCCCGATGATCTGCGATCCTCTGCTCATGGAAATCCCTCCTTTAGCTCCAGTCCCTGTCCAAAGTTGAGCTTTGCATGTTCTTTCAGTATGTAGCTCTGAATTATTTATGAGTGACCTTCAAAAAGTAAAGGGAAAAAAAAAATTAGAAAGGAGGAAAAGCCAGTTAATGGAAATGCTTTCAAAATGCAAATATCTTTCCCCAGAACATCGTGTGTCTCTTTGGAGCAGAAGACAAAATAACATGTCCAGGAGATGATGAAGCAAAAAAGCTCCTGGGGAGATAAATTGTAGGAAGTTGTGCCCTGCTGTGAATGAGCAGGGGGTGCTGGGGGGTCTCACCAGGGGGAGCTGAGCTCTGGCACTGCAAAGTGCACGTGGAGCCTCCCTGCTGCTGCATCCCACTCCCTACCCAGAGAGGAAAACAGGGAGAGATTCACCAGGAATTGCATTTCCTGGGGAGGAGGATCACTGATGTGCTGACAGATGGGGCAGCCATGGTCTGGCCTTTGCCTGATATTAGCCTGGAGTTTAAACTGATTTTAGCCTTTCAGAATAAAAGGATATTAGCTCCAACTTTGTATCACATTTACTGCTCTGACTCAGTCAGGATGGATGTGGCACTCAGTGCTCTGGTCTGGTTGAGCATGTTTGGCCAAAGAATGAATTTAGTGATCCCTGGGGTCTTTCCCAACCTTTGGTGAGCTTTTCCTGCACCACCACCCACAGGCTGGCAGGTGATTTTTATCCCTTCACTGAATAACTGAGTAATGAACCCTCTGAGCTTCAGACTGGAAGGAGAGTCAGAATTTGCTTTGAATTCCACCCTGAGCTGGGCCAGAGAAATGTTGCAAAAAGCAGCTGTGCTTTTACCATCTGCTAGGAAATGTCATCTGTGGTGGGGCCTCGTGCTGAGACAACTTTCACCTGTCCAGGTGATCAAAAATGTAATAAAATCTCTTTTGTGCAGTTCATTCCTCCTTCCCCTGCCCTGTATTTTGTTCAGTCACTTCCAAGTGAAAGCTTTGCTGTTGTTGAAGGGTTGAGGTTGAGGATGGAGGGGTGGAGCAGCAAATATCCCTCATCTTTGGGAATCAGAGAGCTCTGAGACAGACACCCAGCCCTGCTCAGGGTGCAGGGATTTGTTGTTCATTCTGTTGATTGATGCCCTGAGAGTGGCTGCTCACTCCATTGACAGCTCTGCAGCCGTTCCTGGCGATAATTTGGCAGCAGATCTGACAGGACCTGGCTGCAGAGGAGTGATTGGATGGCTGGGGGGCAGCAAGGGGGCTGGAGTTATGTAATGGGGGAGGCAGGCAGGGGAATAACTCGAATATCTCCTGTGCTGATCAAAGCTGGGATGCCAATGTGAATTCAAAGCTGGATGAGCACCTCAAAAATTTGGTTTCTCGATGTTTGTTGGGACTTTTGGATTTTCTGGGAGCTGTTCCCTGATGTCTGAATAAAGCTCCTCACTCTGCAGAACATAACTAAAAGCCTGTTAAAAATGAAAAAGTGTTCCAGCCAGATATGCAGATTATTCCAGATCATCTGCCACATCCTGTGGCTTTTTCAAAGTCTGGCCACAAAAAGGAAAGGAAAATGTTTCTTGATGAATAATTCACAACTCTGCTCTGTTGGGATTTGTGCCTCCAACTGGGCAAACCAGTGTCAGCATTGCTATCTCTGGAGCTTCTGCTGCAATCTTGGTTTCTGGATGTTAATTTTTATAAATTTCACAATCAGATGGAGGAGCAGTGCAAGAGCAGTCAGGAGCCAAACAGGCTGCCCTCACTTCTGAAGGAGCTGAATTGTTCTGGTGAAAGACAAAAGAGAGAAAATTCCTTTATCTTCCAGAACTTCTGATGAACAGATCATGGATTTGGGAATTGCATGGAAATCACCCATTAATTCAGATCAACTCAGTGCTCTGTATCACCTGAGAAAAGCTTTGACTTGGTGATCTCAGGGGTCTCTTCAGAGTATTCATTCTGTGATCCTGTAAACATTGTCAGTTCTACTCCTTGTGTTAATTAGAACTCCCACTTTTTACAAGTTAATCCCCTAATTTTAACCAGAGGGAAAATCTTCTCCCATTTTATTTTATTGCCTTCAGTGTGGCATGAGGACAGAACTCGAAGCTGCTTTATCCAGCTGTGTCTTGGCGTTAACTCATTTTGTTTGAGGAGAAAGGACAGGTAATTTTTGGGAGAAGGGATTGCCCTCTCTTGGAACAGCTTTTTGCTTTATCTGGGGATTCTTTTCCACATGAGCTCAGGGAAAACCTTCTCCAAACTGGAAAAAACTGGATGGGGAGGAGAAATGAGGAGGTGCCCACAGCCTGCCTTGCAGTCGGGGTGAGGGAAGATTTTAGTGGTTGATAAAGAATAATTTGAAGAAGAATTTCCCCATCAGGATGGGGAGAATCTGAACAGTTTCGAGCCTGGTTTTTGCCATTCCTCTGGAAGAAAAGCTCCCCCAGGAGAATTTCCCAGGGCTTTGAATCCCTGCTGTGCCCACGCCCGCCGGGGGTTTCTCTGGGTGTTCTCCCCTGGGCTGGAAAGGTGCTGGTGGTAATTTGGGAATGCAAACCCACTCCCAGCTCGTGTTTTGCACAGCCAAGTAGAAAATGTCACCTTGTTTCAGCTTCTCCTCTGTCACATCGATTCCAGCAGGCCTGGAGAAGGGCAGGGTGATCTTTAGCAGCACAAACTCAGGGCTCCTGCAGCTTTCCTGCTCTGCAGGAAACCCCTGGCATTGTCCAGCCTGGCTGGGGATATCCAGCGGAGCTGAAATGAAACAAGACCATTTATTATTTTTTTACTGTTAAGACAGTTTTGTTAATTAGGGGTAAATTCTCTTTTTCTCTTAGTGCAATATTGATAAATAAAACACCCAAATAGGTGTCACTTGTCCCTTGTGCTCAGAAAAATGAGGAGAAGGCAAGGACTGATTTTAACTTTGATCTCAGGTTTGTATCAGCTGAAGGTTTAGAAGATGAGGTTAATTCAAGGGTGGCTGGATTTTCAGGAGTTAGGACATGTTAATTAATGCAGGGGTTTAAATTTGCTCCTTATCTGTCAATATGTAGTGGGGACAATTTTATTTTCATTAGGCAGCTCTGTGGAAATGCCCTGTGGGTTTTGACACTGTTAAACTGCTCCTGAGAGAGGGGAAAAAACAGGTATTATTTTGCTAAATGGAAATGCAACATTTCTCAGCACTGGAACAGAAAAATGGGAGCGTGTTTGTCACTTGGAGATGGAAAAAGGCAAAAATCTCAGGCTTGGAGCAGGGGACAGGAAGATGGAAGGCAGGGGCTGTTCCAGTCATTAAATATTGAGGCAGATGTCAGAAGCAATGGGACTGATGAGGGCACTTCTGTTGATGTTATTGTTGTGAAAATTCGGGCTGGGGAGGAGATGCAGACAGGAGGAGAGCTCTGGGCACTGCAGCTGCACCGCTAAAACCAAATATTTCTATTGGAGATGCTGGAGTGAGGCTCATCCTGACCCTCGAGGGGGTCCCTGAGTGAAATTTGATTTTTAGGAGCCTTGAAGAGCCTCTCTGAGCTCTCTGCTGCCAGAGGTGCTCTGGAAATGCAGAACACACAACCCGACTTTTTCTTTCTTTCTTGGTGTTGGTTTAAAGGAAAAATCAGAATTTAAAAGCTGTTTAGTTGGGTGAAAAGCCAGCTCCCAACTCCAACCAGAGCTCGGGGCTTGCTTTGGACCGCTGGTTAATGGATTATGAAATAATTAACTGCTGAGCCTTTATTCTTTTAGTAACGGTGCCACCTCGTGGGCTGGGGAGGGGCTGAAATCCGGGGAGCAGGGGATGCTCCCAGCTCTTAATTCCCATTTTGCAGCCTCACCTCGCAGCAATTTTCTTGTTACCAATCCTTTTTCACTCTTCTTTCCATCTTCTCACTGCTGTAGCCAGACGAGAGCTATTTGGTAGATTTTAATTTGCAGTTTTCTGGGCAATTCTATCAAATCCATATCAAAGAAATGCAGTGCCAACTGCAGCTTGTTAGTTGGAAATTTTAATTACACAGAGTTCTCTTGTGCTGGGGCTTTGCTGGAGATTTCAAAGTGCTTTTTAACTGCTTTAATCAACGAAGTTCAAGCCCACATCCAGCTGAAATGGATGAAAAACAAGGCATGGAGAAGCAGCTCCTTGATATTCCCAATATCTGGGTCTGTCCTGTAACACTTCCACTCCCTGGGATTGATGAAATGCCTCATCAAAAATGAAATAATTTGATTTTTCTGTGCTATTCTTAAAAAAAATTATAAATTTGTGACAAGAATGAATATATATATGGATATATATTGAATAAAATACACATGAATATATATTGAATAATATATATGAATACATACTGAATAAAATACACATGAATATATATTGAATAATATATATTAATATATATGAATGAATATTGAATATATATGAACATATATTTCCTCGTCCTTGTGAAAATACAATCATTTTTCATCATATATCTTTCATCATCATGGAAATATAACACTAAATAAACACAAATAAATAAATAAAATAACTCCTCCAAGGCCCTTAGCACTGATAAACCTCAATACAAATGTGGTTGAGGCAACACCTCATCTTCCCACATTTATTCCTTATTTTTGGTCTGTTAGGAACCCATCTACGCCTCACTAGGCATGAACTTCTTTGGTGCTGGAGGTGTAGGATATATTTAAAATATTTTTTTTTTGCAAGCTGGATCTCTGTAGCTCTATAAAATATCAGTGGTAACCTGGAAATGTCTTTGTGCTACCCATGTTCTTATTACAACATGAATTTGTGGCCTGAAAAAATTCTATGCTCATCCAGTTTTTAATATTTTTAATATTT
The DNA here is from genome assembly GCA_027576295.1 of Cossypha polioptera. Classification (NCBI taxonomy): domain Eukaryota; kingdom Metazoa; phylum Chordata; class Aves; order Passeriformes; family Muscicapidae; genus Cossypha; species Cossypha polioptera. The sequence goes on from JAODHX010001155.1 coordinate 3,532,872, forward strand.
TGGTTTTTTTTTTTTAGGATTTTGTGGGGTTTTTTTCCAACATAATCTCGTTCTGGAAGGAAAAACAGGTGTTAAAATGTCTCATTTTTACCTAAACACTGGCAGAGCTGCACAAAGAATCCACTGAAATGTAAAAAGGTGGGAAGAAAACATGGGAATTCTCGATTATTAGTCCCTGCTCCTGAATTTTCTGCTTAGCTCCTCATCCCCCTCTTGGGGAATCCAGAGCCCAAAACAGTCTGGGAGGGATTTTCTCCAGTTTTTCCCAGCAGGGATTTGTTCTCAGCTCCCACTCAGGGATGCTCTGGGAAGCACAAATCACTTCATGGATGGAAAATGAGATTTAGGAGGACTCAGAGCCTGAATAAGGACAGAACATCCATTTTTTAAGGAACCTCTGCATGGATGCTGTGACTTCCAGAGGCTCCTGAATTTTCTGCTCAGTTCTCCATCTCTGTTTTGAGGAATCCAGAGCCCAAAACAGTCTGGGAGGGGTTTGCTCCAGCTCTTCCCAGCAGGGATTTGTTCTCAGCTCCCACTCAGGGATGCTCCGGGAAGCACAAATCACCTCATGGCTGAAAAATGAGATTTAGAAAGGCTCAGAGCCCGAATAAATCCAGGACATGGAGATTTTGTCTCACCCAGGTGTCTCCTTGGATCTGCAGCTCTGTGGGATAAGGAACCTCTGCATCCATGCTGTGACTTCCAGAGGTTCCTGAATTTCCTGAATTTCTCTGTTTTGAGGAATCCAAAGCCCAAAACTGTTTGGGAGGGGTTTGCTCCAGGTTGGGATTTGTTTTTGGGATTCCAGAGGCTCTCACTCAGGGATGCTCCAGGAAACACAAATCACTTCATGGCTGAAAAATGAGATTTAGAAAGGCTCAGAGCCTGAATAAGGACAGAGCCTCCATTTTTTAAGGAACCTCTGCATGGATGCTGTGACTTCCAGACACTCCTGAATTTCCTGCCCAGCTCCTCAGCCTGTTTGGGGATGTCACAGCAGCTCGAGGCTGTCCTGTGTCCCAGCAGATGGAGCCCCTGCCGAGCCTTCCCATTCCCAGTCCTGCCAAACACATCCTGGGAAGCAGAAAATCCGAGTTGAAATTTATTTATTTCCAGGAGCTGGTCCAGGGGATAAAGGAATTGCTGCACAGGACAAGCAAAGATTTTTTAAAAAATAAATTGTCCTGGCAAACAAACCCAGTGCACTTACAGAGCTGGAGAAAACAGAAGTGGTTCTGACCAGAGCCTGGTTCTTCACCTCTGGAATTCAGGGGGGAGGATGCAGGAAGTTGGATCATGATCTAACAACCATTGATAAGTCTGCACATGTCATCCCACATTAAAGCTTCAATATGTTTCTCCCCAGGCCTCCAAAGAAATTTAATGCCTTTCCCCAGTGCTTTTATCTTTCCTTTGCCTGTACTTCAATTATGAACATTGCTGCTTCCCACAGCAAAAATTTTTTTCTAGGTCATGATTTTTATCTGGAAGTGAAAGTTAAGCAAGGCTAGCCTGGGTTAACAAGTGAATAAAGACTTTTAAATGAACCCCAGAAAATCTGAGGATAGATTATTTATGTTGGATGTCTTTGGATGAGCATGAGATGCATTTGTGGTGTGAAGGAGCAAGGTCCTGATGGTTGGTGTTGATGGCACTTCTGAATTAAGTTGTTTTTGGCTTTATCTCACAGATTTTAGTCTTGTCAGCTGGGTTATTTCATCCAAAGGAAAGGTCTTTGCCCTACAGTGTTTGTAACCTACACTGGTGCTGTTTAAAAAGCCTCTTAGGGGTGCTGTGGGTGCCAGATGTGCTCCAAGTCTGGTGCCAAATGCCAGGTTTGCTCTCTGAAGGAAATTCCTGGGGCCCTGCAGCTCCAGGATGAAGCTGCTCCTGGAATGGCACAGGGACACAGATTGCAGGAGAGCAGATGGAGCCTCAGCTGCTGCCAGATGTCCCAGCAATGTCCCCAAACACCCGACACAAACCTGGGCTTTTGTCTGGGCTGGATGCAACAGAACCCCTGCAGGCACAGTCAGGAGCCAGGACTTGTGCATCTGACAAGATTCAAGCAGTCCTTTGCTTTTTTGGGCAGAAGTGCTTTGTGTCAGTCTGGCTGGGAAGGGTGTGAGCATTGCAGAAAAGCAGATTTGAGCTGGAAGCTGGTGCTAAGAGCTGGTGTGGGTGTGCTGTGTGCTGCTGGTGGGGAAAGGACATTTTTCTATTGCAAAGGAATTCCATGTGAGCAAATGTTGTGAAGGATTCACAGGGGTTTGTGATCTGGGAATAAGGGCATGGGAGGGCTGTGGATTCTCCCAATGGGCTCAAGAACAGCTGGAGCAGGGATGTCCAAAAGCTGGGGGGTGGTAGGGAAGGTACTGATGGTTTGGGGGGGATGATGATGATGTTAAAGAAACATGGACAGGGATTTTCTACCAATGCTGCTGAGCTGGCACATCTGCTTCCCTCACCATCCCAACTTTGGGATGCCAGATTCTTAAAGGTGGGAGTCAGCAAAGTCCTTGTCACCACTGACAGACAAACACCTGTCTGATGGGCACTGGAACTACAATTTACAATTTGACCTCCATTTGCCATTGGGCTTTTCAAGGATAAATGATTTGAAGTGGTGTCTGATGGACTCCTGCCACTCAGAATACCTTAAAACCCATTTGTAACTCCCCTGAGGTGCTGCATTCATCCCCCAGGCCAGAGATAAAAACAGATCCATGTACTTCACTGTTAAATTGTTGTAATTTAACATTTAGGAGCCAAGGTGTGCTGTGTAAACACTGAGCAAAATACAGTTCCTGCCCTGCAGAGGCCACTGCATGCAAATTAAATCAATTACAGAAAGCTTACAAGAAGTCCAGCACTGCTTTAAAGAGCCTCTACCACATTCTGCTCCCTGGAGTTCTGTGGTTTCTGAGCAGCTTCTCCAGGCTTAAACATGCAGAGGGGAAAAAAAATGCTGGAGTTCCTCTTTTTGAGGACAAAGTTTTGTTGTTTTTTTTTTCCTGAAAAGGGAAAGTTTCTGCTCTTTTACAAGGAAGGGAAATTGTGTTTGCTGTTGGAGCTTTTAAATTTCCCCTGAGGATCTCTGGAAGGGTGGGCAGCCTGCTTAAAACCCAGGGGTGAGGTTTGGGTGAGGACACATCCATGCTGACCCAGCCACATGGTCTGAAGAATAAGGGGAGATTTTGAAGCAGGTGAGGTTAAATTTGGATTTATACAGATCTTGCCCCCCAAAACACTTTGTAGAAGCATCTTGATTTTGAACCAGCTTCTGAAGGCAGGGTGGTGTGACAGCTGGCAGCTCAGGGTGGGGAATTCTGTGTCCCCTGGGAAGGAACCCAAACTCCCTGCTGGGAAATGTGTCCTGGTGGGAATCTCCACCTCAGTCACAGCTTTATTGATAACATTTTGGGATGCAAAGGTCAGCTGTTCCCCCATTTTTTGTTCAAAGCTTCTCTCCTGCCCCCCAGTATTTTTGCAGAGCAAAATGTAGCAAAGCACATTCCCTTTTCCAGTCCAGATAAATAAACACAGCTCAGGCACGGATTTGCTAAAGGAGGCTGGAAGGGCTGGAGCCTGTGACAGAAAATTGTCAAGGTAATGCAGATCCTCACTACACTGATGTGATAGAGCTTCATTTCCCCCCTACTCACACTGGGGAGTGCATCTGGGTTATTATTTTTTTTCCCTCTAAAAAAGGAAATTCAGCCTCTGGGAAAGCACTGGCTGTGCTTATGTAACAAAGCCCAGCAGGGCACAGCTGCAGCAGGAGCACAAGTCTGGGCAGGACCAGCAACAAGAATTCATCCTGCTGTATTTGCAGCATCCCCTGGAGCTATGAAAGGATGGATTCCTCCTTGGAAGGTCCATAATTTGCTGCAGCACTGGAAATAACTGGGCTTGTTCCAGGCTGGCAGAGCTGCTGCTGCCACAAGCTTTAGGAGTCAAAGCCAGGGACGAGCTGCTGGCCCTGCCTGCCACAGGCTCTGACCCCCAGGGCCCCAAATCTCCTCCCAATTTCTCTTCTGCTCTCTGGAACTGGCTGAACAAATCCACTTTTTGATTCTAGCAGTCGCATCTTTATGCTTCTTGCCCTCCAGCCTCCCCTCAGCCAAGAGGCTGCTCTGGATGTCCCAAATCCTGAAGGAAGGATGGAAAAAAAGGGAATCATGGCAAGAGGTCTCAGTGTGACTCTGTCTTTCCTTCTCTCTCTCCAGACAGCTCACCCTTGTGCTCTTTGGAGCATTTCACCCAGAAAATGGCTTTGGGGAGAGATCACTGTGACCTGAGTGTGTATAAAATCATGGCAATGGAGCCTAAAAATACAATAGAAATTAGGGGGTAAACAAGAACTTGTTAGCATGACCTCTGTCTTTTCTCAGTTCAGGTTTTTTTTTGAATTTGTCCCACTGCAGTGGAATACTGGCAAATGCCACCACTCCTTTCTCCCACCCCAGGCTCTTTGCTGATAGATCTTCCCTGAGTGATTGCTGTGAATATTTGACTTTGCTGTTCAACAGCCTGAAATGCTGTTACCCCAGGAAAATGTGCAATATTAACACTCTCAATTGGGTGAACAATGAATAAATAATCTCCTCCTGGGCTGAGAGGTGTTCAGATAGTCTGGATCTAGATAACAGAAGGAAGAATTTGCATGGAAATGTCTTAAAATTCCAATCCTGCACTTCATCCTGGAGGAACTGAAAGGAATTTTTCCTGCCAGGCTTCTCCAGTTCTTTTATTGAGACAGGCTAGTGTTTTCTCTCTATCAATTCTCCCATGTAAGAACTTGTCTCTTGCATTGGATTAGTAGAATCCTCAGATTTCATATTGAGTTTTCTCTGACTCCAACTGAAATAATCGAATCTTTATCTCCAGAAGAAGCAAATTTGCTGCATCACAGGATTGTTTGTCCCTGGTACATTGTGTTAAGGAATGACTGGATTTTTTTAGCTTTCCATAACTAAGGCTGGCATGCCTCCCTCATATTTTTCCAGTTATTAAGTTTAAAAGTTTGTTTAAAGAATAACTTTGGGGTTTTTTTCCCCCCAAAAAAATCTGTCTCACAGGAGTGTTTGCAACAGGTACAACATTTTCTCAGAAAGGAACTTTTCTTCCTGAATTTCAGCTTATTCACACTTCCCTGATGCTCCTGGGAAGCACCAGTGGGACTGGTGGTTGCTCCACGTGGCAGAATCCAGAATTTACTGTGAGACAAGGAATTGTTTTTTCCTGATGGGATCAGGGTGACTGGAATGATTAGAATGTGAAATAACCACGTGGGGTGATGGAAGAGGGAGGGCAGGGAGGTTTCTCACTTGGATAAAAAGAATCTTTGTCCATTTGCACACCAGGCATGAGATAATTAATGCTGCACCTTGAACCCCTCGGGAATTGGGGAGGGTTTGGCTTCCAGGACTAAAATCACATTTATTTGTCCATTTCATCAACCCTTAATTCTCCCTGCAGCAATGGAAATCACGGTGAAGGATCTGGGATTTTGGGGATTTTGAGCAGAGAATTTTCCTTTCTAAAGGAATAATAATAATAATAAAAAGAAGACCAGAGGTATCTCAGCTCTATTTTAATCCCTGCCTGGACACAGAAATGTGACAAAAAAACCCCAAAACAAGAACAACAACAGCAACAAAACCAATGGCAAAAAAGAGCCCCACAAAACAAACCACCCCCCTCCTCAAAAACAAAACCAACCCAACAAAAAATGCCAAAAAAATGAAAAATCAACCAACCAAACCAAGCAACAGAAACTCAAACAATTTGACAAATTGACAAAATGACAAATTGACAAATTGACAAAATGACAAATTCAAAATAAAATAAACAAAACCCCCAAACCTTTCAAAAAAAATCAAACAAAAAACCCTACAAACACCCAAAACCCCCAAACATTCCCCTAAAAAACAACCAAAAAAACCACCCAAACAAACAAAACCCCTCTAAAAATCCAAACACTCCCTAAAAAAAAAATAAAAAAAATAACCAAAAACCAAAACCTCTCCAAAAACCCCAACACAACCAAAACTGAGGCAAGATTCTTTCTTCAGCCAACACTGGCTTTGCATGGAGACACCAAACCAAAGAAACTTTGCTAAAATAAATTTTTATCTCAACCCTCTTCCACATTTGGGAATTTTCTTTTTTTTTTTTTCAT
>JAODHX010001155.1:3546545-3568144 GCA_027576295.1 Cossypha polioptera
CTCTCCCCGAGCGCATCCTCCTCTCCCCGAGCGCATCCTCCTCTCCCGCAGCGCTGGGATCCTCCTCTCCTGGAGCGCATCCTCCTCTTTCCGAGCGCATCCTCCTCTCCTGGAGCACCAGGATCCTCCTCTCCCGGAGCACCGGGATCCTCCTCTCCTGGAGCGCATCCTCCTCTCTGGGAGCGCATCCTCCTCTCCCCGAGCGCATCCTCCTCTCCCGGAGCACTGGGATCCTCCTCTCCCCGAGCACTGGGATCCTCCTCTCCCCGAGCGCTGGGATCCTCCTCTCCTGGAGCGCATCCTCCTCTCCCGGAGCGCATCCTCCTCTCCTGGAGCACTGGGATCCTCCTCTCCCGGAGCACTGGGATCCTCCTCTCCCGGAGCGCGTCCTCCTCTCCCGGAGCACTGGGATCCTCCTCTCCTGGAGCGCATCCTCCTCTCCCGGAGCGCATCCTCCTCTCCTGGAGCACTGGGATCCTCCTCTCCCGGAGCTCTGGGATGCTCCGCTGGCCCCAGCTGCTGAGTGAATGAGCATCCCCGGCAGCAGAGCCAGGTAAGAGCCGCGCTCCTGCTCCCACGACACCGGCAGCCGGCGCTGCTGCGGAGCCGGGCGGATAAACCAGGGAATAAAAAGTCCAAATCGTTGGGGAGCGTCCCCTCCGGAGCGCTGGAGTGGCTGCGAGGCGCTGGTAAAGCTATTAACATGGACTGAGGAACAGGCTGTGATGGGGCTTTTGCGGAGGGGGTGAGAAATTCGGTGACTTTCGGCTTTGCTCATCCCACAGGGTTTCAGTGTCTCAGACAGGATTAGAGCATTAAAATCCTCCAGAGCGAGGGCTGGCACAGGCGGGATGGGGTGTTCAGACAACTCTGATGACAGAGTGTTTTTTGGACCTCCTGGATATTCCAAACCACTGGTGCAGCTATTCAATTTGTAAACCAAACCTTTTGCTCTGCTCTTGTACCTTAACCAAACCTCTCACCCTTGTATCTTAATTCTGTGGCAGTTTTCCTCTGATTTTCTTTTATTGAACAGCTTTTCAGTCTGTCAATAAGTATTCTCAGCTTCCTTATGGAAATGATTGCCTTGGGAGTCAGCAGGCTTAGGTTGGTCCAGATCTCTCATTTGAGTTCTCACAACAGCTTTTGCCACAAATTAGTATCAGTGGGACCACACTTTTTACAGCCAGTTGTTTGTGTGCTTTCAGAATGAAACTCAAATACATTATATAATTCACACAAATATGGAAATGAGGCAATAAACAGTTGCCAACAATGCTTGGCTGGAGTGTGGGCTGAGCTAGCCCAGGATTTTGGCCATGCATTGATTATTCTGAGAGCACACTCTGCTCCAAATGCACACCCAGCTAATCTCATTAACAGTGATCCTCCTCAGGAGCAGGCATTAGGCCTTGAATAAAAGATGACACTGTTAATCTTGGGGTTTTAGCTGGCTGGGCTTCTCTGGATGCTTGACAGAAAACCTTTCTAAAATATTAGCACTGTGCTGTAGATGCAGGGAGTGGATTCAGGAATTGCAGAATTCCTGCTGCTGGGATCTGGACACAAATGTCACACTGAAAGGAAGAAGCATGACTTGAGCTCTAGGAAACATCCCCTGTTCTTTCTTTTTAGTTTCTTCCACAGTTTCATGTCTTGCTGCTCAGAGAAATTGCAAGCATGTGAAATGGAATGCAAAACACTGATTGCTGACCAGAGCTTGTCTTTTATTTCTCTTAAACCAAAATTCTGTCTGATTTGATATCTAATCCATTATGCTTCTGTGCATTTTTCATGAGAACATGCTGAAGCAAAGAGGGAAAAAGAAATTTAAAGTCAGTATGAAGATAGCAGGTGCTGTTACCATCATCTGCTCTTGACTTTTTCCATACAAGAAGCCTGGAACTGTTGGATAAATGCTAAATAAATAAGAGCTTTTTACAGAATTTCATTTATTTATTAATGTCCCTGATCTGCATCTTGCTTTGTCTGGATTAGATGAGCTCTGAATAATTATTGTTTTCCCTTTTACAACCTATATTTTGTGAATATTAATAACAAGGATGGAGTTTGATCTTGGAAAACCAAAAGTTTGAGCCTTGAAGCTCCTGTTGCATTTTTTTCCTCCATAAACATGGAAGCAGCAGAGTTGAATCATTTAATTTTTGGCTTATCCTGAAAAGAACACGGTCTCAACACCTCAAAGCACCAATTTTCTTTTGTGAATGGGGATATTAAAATTCATCCTAGCAAGGAGCTAAGAAGGCAGAGATCAAGAACTCCCAGAAAAAAAAAAACATCAGAGGGAGCACAAATCGATCTCCTGAAGGTTCTGGGCGTACCAAGGAGTCAGGGGAATTCTTGGCAGAGAGAAAGGAAGAGGAAAATGATGTAAAAATGTGTGGATGTGGCAGCAACAGGGATAGAAGCCTTGAAGGGATGGAAAAAGTTGAATTTCTTGGGAATATGTGAGGTTTGCATCACTCACCTTCCAAACACCACCCTGTGCTGTTGGCTTAGAGTCTTCATTCCTTTTTATTTCACAAAATAATGAGGATTCTGATTGTTCAGTTGAGAAGAGGGAGTGGATTTGGAGCCCTGATCAGGACCAGGATAGCTAACAAGTGATTTGTAGAATAATGAGATATTTTGGAAAGGCTTTGGGAAGCAGCAAACACAGGAGTGATTCCTTGGTGTCTTCAAAAAATTCTGAGTCTTGAAGGAGAGAGAGCCTCAGGAAGAGAAGGAAACAAAGTGCAACACCTGAGAGGGAATAATCCAATAATCCTGCTGGGGTTTTGCTAAACTTCCTGCAAAGCTTACAATTATAAAAGAAGAATAACTTGCAGTTGAACTGCCTGTGAATAATGTGGGGGTTTTGAAATTCCTCTGAAATATTTGTGCACATTTCGGAGAGGAATTTTAGCACTGAGTTTGAGTTTGATCTATTTTACAGAGAACTCAAAAAGCATCTGTTGCTCTTTAATAACATCAGCAACTAATAAATATATCTCATTTAACATAACTATAAATATTCACACTCCACTGGGGTTTTTGGGGTGTTTTCTTAGTGATTTGTTTCTTTTTTTCCAAACAGACTTTCAAGCTTTTCTCTTGGACCAAATTTGATTTATGCTGTAAGGACTGAGGTTGCTGCAGCTGTGGGTTCTTGGTTAAGGGAAAAAAAACTTTCAATTGGTTTGGGAATGAGCAGAAATATGAAGCAGAAAAAGTAAAAACACAGTGGGAAAAGAGGAGGGAGAAAGAAAATCCATCCCATGAGGAATTGTCACATTTTCAGTGTTTTTATGGCAAACTTTATTTTTTGAGCCAAAAAATATAATTGCTGGTTATAACACCACATTTCCCAAGTTTTTATATTCCCCTGATCCTGCATTTTGGGGCTCACCTGCCCTGTGTGTGCACTTTGCCTGTCCCTAAGGGCTGTGGTGAACAATTCATTCCAATTCTGGAATCAGAGCTGGAGCTGCAGAGTGCAATAAACATCCATGGTAATGAGATGCAAATCAGCAGCTCTCCCGTGCTTCCATGCTCTGAAAAATCTTCACTGGGGATGCAGGTGCAGAGTGAAGTTAAAAACATTCAGGTTTAGTCCTGGAGTGTGTTAAATAAATTATTTCCCTATAGGAGAAAACAAAACTCGAGTGGGTCAGGTGAGCACTCCCTGGGCTGGTGTGGGGAATTCTCTCTTTCACACCCACAGATTGACAAGTGCTTATTTGAATTTCTGTCTTTGAATTGTTTGAGCAGTTTGTTTGAAATTCTGGCTTTGATCTCGAAATCCTGGGGTTTGTCTGCTCTGTCCATGGACAGCAGGAGCCACCCTGCTGCTAGAGGGAGAGATCTTTACTGGAAACTTTTATTTAAAGCTCAAATGACTGATTAGAGAGCCAAAAAGGAGGCTGGAGCTCTGTGCCTGCTGCAGCCCAGACTCCTGCAGTGACAGCAAATGGGGAATTTAGGGTCAGGCACCTGATGTTTGTGCTGGTGCTGATTTTGGGGCTTTATTTAGAGTGAGGCACCTGATGGTTGTGCTGATTTTGGGGCTTCATTTAGGGCCAGGCACCTGATGTTTGTGCTGGTGCTGATTTTGGGGCTTCATTTAGGGTCAGGCACCTGATGTTTGTGCTGGTGCTGATTTTGGGGCTTCATTTAGGGTCAGGCACCTGGTGTTTGTGCTGGTGCTGATTCTGGGGCTCTCTCAGTGCTGAATGAGTGGAGCTGTGCCTGTGGCTGCCAGCACTGTCCTGGAGGATGCTGGAATGATGAACACAGCCAATGTTCTGTAGTTTAGTGGCAGCTTTTCCTTTCTCCTGCTCTCCTCCAGACTTCCTAAATTTGCCTGTTTTAGGCACATTCTTTCCTACTTGCAGCTAAATCAATGACAGCCTGTAAGACCTAAACCCTAAACCCTTTTCCTTACCTTTGGATAATTTGAGACCTCTTGCTGTGCCATCCCAATGTCTGGCTGTGGGATTTGGTTTGATGGGAAACCCCACAGTGGTGCTGTAGCCTGTGCAAGTGCCTGCTGATGTTCCTTTTCAGATAATTGTTCTGTCCCAGTTTCTTATCAGCCCTGGGTTTGTGGGTATTTCCCTGCTGCTGCTGTGGGGTGATGTGCCTCAGGGCTCTCCTGAGGTGCTGTTTGATCCAGCTCTGGAATCCCAGCCCCAAAATTGGGGGTGGTGTGTCCCACGTGGTGTCTCCTGTCTGCAAACCCAGCAGAGGTGTTGTGTTTTTCAGTCCATCCGGCTCCAGGGGAGGCACAGTTTTACGGCACAGTTTTATTTCTGTTCTCAGCTTTGTGCTGTTTCCAGCCCTTCTCACACCTGCCCACGCCTTTGTGCATCCTCTTCCCAGCCTCCCCTCCTCCCCTGGGTGGGCACCAAGGAACGGGGCTTTTATAAGGGCTGCTGATACCTGGCTGACTAAACCAGGTGAGAATGGAGTGACAATTGTAAGAGATGGAAAACATCTGATTTGGGATGTGTGGCTGCTGCTGACAAGGGAAATTTAGGGGTGGAGGAGCTGGAAATTTCAAATCTGCTCCCAGAAGAGGCAGGAGGGATAGATGGGGGTGCCCAGGTTGGGTTCTAGTTTTGTCCTGTGGCATTTTAGGCTTTTCTACGACTCACCCCCAATTTCTGACCTGTCACCCCGAGTTTTACCACCACCTCTTCCTTGTGAAGCAAACTTGCTGCTGCTCATGTCCCGTGCCTGCTGTTTGGGGAGGAAAAGGGGCTGGAATTTCTGTTTGGAGATAATCGTGACCACCTCCAGCCCTTCTGTCTGCCGGGAGAGGCTAATGAGGGAGAGCAGGCTGCTGTGGTGTGACGCTGATCGCTGTGACACACGGCACAGTGGAAAGGGCAGGGAGGCCGGGGCTGCAGAGCCTCCCTGCCCTCCTGGCCCTGCAGCAAGGAGGGAACCCATCCACGGGAACACCTCCCCCGATGTGACAGCCCTGAGCGCGATAATTGCACGGAATGTGGAAAGAGCACAGGCAGGGAGCAGGATGCAGAGGAGGAGGATGGAGGGATCCCAGCATAGGCAGGGGAGGATGCAGGATCCCAGCACAGGCAGGGAGGAGGATGCAGAGGAGGAGGATGCAGGATCCCAGCACAGGCAGAGGAGGATGCAGGATCCCAGCACAGGCAGAGGAGGATGCAGGATCCCAGCACAGGCAGAGGAGGATACAGGATCCCAGCACAGGCAGGGAGCAGGATGCAGGATCCCAGCACAGGCAGAGGAGGATGCAGGATCCCAGCACAGGCAGAGGAGGAGGATGCAGGATCCCAGCACAGGCAGGGAGGAGGATGCAGAGGAGGAGGATGCAGGGATCCCAGCACAGGCAGAGGAGGATGCAGGATCCCAGCACAGGCAGAGGAGGATGCAGGGATCCCGGCACAGGTAGAGGAGGATGCAGGGATCCCAGCACAGGCAGGGAGGAGGATGCAGGATCCCAGCACAGGCAGAGGAGGATGCAGGATCCCAGCACAGGCAGGGAGGAGGATGCAGGATCCCAGCACAGGTAGAGGAGGATGATGAAGGAATCCCAGCACAGGCAGGGAGGAGGATGGAGCCTCCCCAAGCTTTGCTGAGCTGAGCAACTTCTCAGAACCCAAAAGTGTTGGTGCCTTTTGGGGGGGTCTCTGCTCTTGCAGGGCTGGGCAGGGAGGGGCAGCCAGGGCTCGGTGTGGGGTGCAGTGCTGAGTGAGTGGGAGATTTCTGCAGCTCTCACTCACATTCCCATTCCTAAACAGGTCATTTGCTGTACCCATACCTCTGACTGCACACATCACAGGTCTGCTCCACCCCAATTCTCTGTCAATGAATAAAAGGTTCATTTGAAGTAGGCCTTGTGAGAATCTGCAGCCGGGGTCAGGAAGGAGGGACTTGGCATAATTTATACATGAGGTTATGTGATGGCACCCCAGGAAAAACTCACTCCTGGAACTGTGTGTTGCACTTTGTAACACTTTTAATGAACTCCATGGCAGGGAAAATGGACAAATAGCCTCAAACATTAACAGATAATCTGTGTTGAAATAAAAGATTAATCAAAGAGCTGCTCTGGTGCGCTGCTGTGAGCGAGGTGGAGCTGCAGAGTCCAGCTAATGACTTACTGCTTGCCTGAGGCTCAGTCCCAGGAGGGAGCACTGCTGGGTTAATATTCCTTTTGTACCCCGGTGATTAATGATCTCTCAGCTCCCAGGATTTGCTGGCAGAGCGTTTGTAAGTGCTAAGAAAGGAGGGAGATGTGTGGGGAGTGTTTATCTCACCTAAAGTTCCTGAGCTCTTCTCCACCTGCAATTACCCACATGCAAGGCACCAACTGTGGGCTTGGATTGCCCTTTCCAGAAACTTCCCCAGCACAATAATTATTGCAAGGGAGGCTCAAGTTCAATTAAGTGATGGGTCTGAAAGAGGATCTGAATTTCAATGTACACAGAGTGGATGCTCTTCCTGTGGATATAAACATCTGTGGAAACAGCTCGTTCTAATCTGATGTGGTCATGTCCGTGTTGAAGGGGACAATCCCCCTTTTTACTCCCATGATGCCATTAAGGATATGCTGGGATGGCTCCTGTCAATGCCAGAGCCTTGCACCCCAAGTCTGGACAGCATTCTGTGTGCCTGGAACCTGGCAAAGCTGCATCCAGGAGGGTTTTGTGACCCAGCCTGGGCTTTGTGAGAATTTGTGTCAGGGGCTGTGGCCTCGGAGCAGCGACTGGGAGAACTGAAAGTGTGGGTTTGGTAGAGTTCAGGCAGTGTGAGGTTTGAGATGAGATGCTCAGGATACTTTTGAAGCCAAAAATAGGAACTCCATGCCCAGAAAATACTTCAGGCAGAGGAACAGTCAGGCTGGAGCCGTGGGTGGCTCTGAAACCTCCTTTTGTTGAATGCAGCTCTAAGAGAATAAGAAATGTGTTCATCTGAGGTGATTTCTCCCCCGTGTGCTGAGAGCTTCCAGCAATGTGTTTATGGCCAACAAAATAAGAAACTCACCCAATAAAAGCTGTTTTTACTCCCCTGGCCTGCCTGTGTGCTGCCTGCTCCCTCCCTGTGCTCGGTTTCTGTCCCTGTCCCCTCACTGTCCCTCCTCAAAGCCCAGCACACCTTCCCTCACACTGGGGACATGCTTGGTCTGCATTTGCCTGCCAGGTGCAAAAACATTCTGTGTTACCAGTTTTAGTCCTGAAACCTGAAATTCTGGGGGAGGAAATGACAGCTCTGTTAGGCCTGGATCAGCATTGCCTCTCAGTGTCCTAGATATTGTGGTCCTGATGCTTTTTGATGCTTTCCCCCTTTAACAGTTGAGGAAATTGGTGGAGAGAGCATTTAATTGGTGTAATTCATGTTAAAGTGTCCAAAGTCTGTTCTCTTTGGGGTATGTGCCCTTCTTTTTGTGGATTCTCTTGGGATTTCCCACTCACAAAAAAGTGAATTTAGTAATTCTTACCTGCTCTAGTGAGAGTTCTGAGATTTCACTCAAGAGGGAACAGAAATTGGATTTGCTGTAACCCCACTCTGAATCTTCAGAGCATAAATACTGGTAACTACTCAGGGCCTAATTTAACTAAAGAGCAAGAGATTAGTGAGATTAGCAGAGATAAAAATGAAAAGCTTGGTGCCAGCAGCGTGCTCAAAGCCCCTAAGCCAAGCCAGGCAGGTTTGCCAGCTGGAGAGAAGCTTTCAGGACGTGGTTTCATGACCATGGCAGGTCTTTGATCACACTTAGGACTGGAGGAGCCTGTGCTAGAAAAACCTCTGGGAACAGGACACCTGGAAAGTTGGGAAAGCAGGATGGAGAAAATCAGCAGCTCGTTCGTGCCACCCATGTGAGTGTTTGTGTTTTCCAATGTTTGGTAGGAGTCCAGCCCTAAGAAAACCAGGGAGTGATGGCTTCTTTCCACCTTTGTGCTGGGGAGTGCTTGCAGAATAATCTGGTTCAGATCACCAGGCTGGGAATTGCAAACTTTTATCTGGAAGCAGGTTTAACAAAATGCCTTTAATCCGTGTTTGTGTCTCAGCCCACGCACCTCGCCCACCTTCCCACCCTCCACTTGAGCTGTGTTGTGACTGAAAGAAACATCCACATAATTGTCTTGCTTCATTTTTATTCCATTTTTCCTCACTTCTCTCCCTGGAGATCTCTTCAAACAACTCCATTGGCTGGGTGATGTTTTATCTCATGAGTCACCCAGCCCAGATGTACACATATAAACTTTTTGTTCTAACCCAATTTATCAATTTCTTCTTGGCTCTTCCTGAATTTTCTTTCTTTCTTCTGCCATTATTCTTTTCCCTTCTAATATTTAACTTTTTTTCTGCTTCTGGGGTGACCAGTAATTAATTAGGATTTCACACTTTGGTTTCTGAGTCTTATGAGTGGCTGGCAGGGTGAAATCAATAGAGTGGAACCAGGTTCCTCAGGCCAAGGTAATTTTTGAAGCCAAGTTCCTTGGTCCTGCCACATTTTCAGCCTGGTGGCAAATTTGGCCAGTTCCTTGACACTTTTAGCAGCAGAACCAGTACTCAAATCTGAGATCTTTTCCCTTGGCTTTCATTTTGGTCTCTACGTTTTCTTTCACAGGATAGCTGAAGCAATATGGGACATTTCCCTTTAATCTCATCTGAACTGAACATCTGCTCTTCCCTGCCTTTGCCAGGGAAAGCTTGGGGGAATCTAGGCTGGATAGAGAAGGGGAAAATCTAATTATTCAGTCTTAGGGCAGCCTAAGTGTTGGAAGAATTCTCCCCTGTGCCACAAGGAAGGGAAAGTTAGAAATGCCTGGTGTGTGCAGAGGCTCTGGGCTACCTTGGTAATGTGACAGAAACTTCTAATTTTATTTTAATGAGCCCCTGGGGTGCAAAGGGAGCTGGAGCTGATCTCCCACTTAGCAAATCTGGGTGAGAGCAAAACAAGGCTGTGACCCTAAAGCTTTTGTGTGGGGCAGTGCTGCTGTGGCCTGGGAATGTTCCAGCCTCTGCCCTGGCACATCACCTTCCACTCGTGGGTTTTGTCTGATTTTGAGCCATCTGTGGTCTCCAGATCTGGAAATGCTCTGTCCCCATCTGCCCCAAGCTCTGCCCTGGAGCTGAGGAGCCTCAGAGAGCTCAGGAGGGTCTGTGTGCCCCTTTCCCAAACCCTCAGAGGGCTCAGGAGGGTCTGTGTGCCCCTTTCCCAAACCCTCAGAGAGCTCAGGAGTGTCTTTGCCTTCCTTTTCCAAATTCTCTGAGAGATCAGGTGTGACTTTGTGCTCATTTTCCAAACCCCCAGAGAGTTCAGGAGACTTTGTGGTTCTTCTCCAAACTCTCGGAGATTTCAGGGGGGCTTTTGCATTCGCCTTCCAAATCCTCAGAGATCTCAGGTGTGATTTTGTGCTCATTTTCCAAACCCTCAAACAGCTCAGGAGTGTCTTTGTCTTCCTTTTCTAAACTCTCAGAAATCTCAGGCATGACTTTGTGCTTCTTCTCCAAACTCTCAGAGAGCTCAGGGGTCTTTGTGCTCCCTTTCCAAACCCTCAGAGAGCTCAGGAGTGTCTTTGCCTTCCTTTTCCAAACTGTCTGAGAGCTCAGGTGTGACTTTGTGCTCATTTTCCAAACCCTCAGAGAGCTCAGGGGACTCTGTGCTCCCTTTCCAAGCCCTTCCAATCCCAGGGCTGGGGTAAGCAGCTCAGGCCAGCTGGATGTTTACTATTTGTGTAGATAAGCCTTTTATCTCCTGCCGTGTCTTTGAGGAAGGGCCAGGCTCTCAGGAGTAGTTAACATCTGAAAATGTGAGGCTCTGCCCTCGACAGGAGCTCCTTGTCACAACCACGTCCTGGTGCTGTGACATCCCTGCATTTGTGATGGGGGGAGGATGGACACGAGGAATTTCGGGGGAACAGCACATCTGAGATAAAAACGAGCTTTTTCATCTCATGATCTGTTTCTGTGCCAGTCTGCTGTGCTTTTCCAGTGGAGGAGAGCCCAGCTTGTCTGGATTGCAGCTGAGGGACACAGAGCTGAGCCCCTCCTGGAACGTGGAGCTGCTGCTCCGAGCACAGGCTGGCAGTAATTTGGAATTCTCTTTCCAATGTGCTCCCCAGGGCTCCTGTGTCACTGCCGGGCTGTGCTCTCACGTGGCCCCATCCTCCCATTCCCTGTCCCCTCCGGCTGGCAATTCCCAAAACTGAGAGCCAGCCCAGCAGCCAGGTGGGTTCCTGGCACTGCTTGATGGGGTGTGAAGAGCAGGATGTGTGTGAAGGATCTGTGCCCTGCTTTGCTGCCTGCAGACATTGCAGCTGAAGGCAGGGATAATTTATAAATAGTGCTAAGTGCTGTTCCTAAGTTGATTATACCCTAGACTTGTTGAAATGGCAGCTAACAGCAAACAAAGCTTCTTAAATTTGGGTGTGAAAGGGGAGATGGCTCCAGATCTGTTTAAACACTGGGTGTTCAGTTCAAACCCTGTTTGGACTGGCACTATAAGGACAACACCAGAAACCTTCTGGGTGTTTAAAACACAAAATTGGAAAGGCTTTTGCTAAAGCTGCTGTTAATACCATGGCTTGAATTCCAGGCCCTTGAAGCCCATTGCTGCCCCAGAGCTGCTGATTCCTGAATGCATCCTGGTTTCAGTGGCTCCTGAGCCCTGCAGCGGCTGCTGGAGCTGGCTGTGTTTAAAGGCAGCTGAGCTCTCCAGGCGGGGCTGCTGCACCTTCCCTTGCCCTGTTCTCGAGGCTTTCATGGAGAGTGGGAGTGGAAGGAGCTCAGCTCTGCTCTGATGTCAGCCTGGCGTTCCTCTGTGATGTTTATTGATGGCTTTTATTTCTCCTGTTAGTCAGTGAAGGTCTAAACGAAATTATTCTGGGCTTAAATTATGATTTGAGTGCCAAGTGTAATTACAGCTCGGATGATCTGCTTGCTAATGCTCTGCTCTCTCTGGAGACATCCCCTCCTCCTGAGGGTGAGCAGGAGCTGAGATTTCCCTGCCCACGAGGGAATGTTTTCTTTTGCTTTTTTGAGACGTGATAAAACTTTATATAAATGTGACTTGTGGCTAAAGGGACAGTTTGGGGTATGGCAGTAACTGAGTCACTGATTTCTGGGGTAAACCCTGCCCACAAGGTAGTGTTTGCTTTGGCTTTTTGTTTTTTTTTCTTTTTTAAATGTGATAAAACTATATAAAACTGTGTGATTTGTGGCTAAAGGGACTGTTTGGGGTATGAGTGATTTCAGGCATAAACCCTGCAGGAGGGCACAGGTGAGCTCAGTGCAGCTTTTTGGGAGTCAGCATCTCCTGGGTGATTCCCTTCTGAAGATGAGTGCTGGTGACTGAATGGATGATTTTGCACAACTCTGGGCTCAGAGCAGATGCTGCTGGGTTCTTTTTTGGAATAAAACTGCTTGATCAAATCCAGAGATTCACATCTCTGTGTCCTATCCTTTGCTGCTGTGGCAGCTGGTGGACTGCCAGCTCTGCTTGCTCAGTAAAAACCCCACTATTTATAAAACCTGTGAAATGGCTTTTATCTAATAAGCATATTTCAGTACTCATCAATCTGATCTATTAGTGCCATGGAGGGGGATTGTGCTGCAGAGCTGCCAGGGAGGGTTTGAATCTGATTTTAGAAGGGGAATTACATCTTCATTTGCTGCATGGGAAGAATGAGGATGGCAAAACCATCTCTGTGTGGGCAAAGAAAGCACAGGACAGCTGGGTCTGTTCTTACAGAGCTTTAACCACTGGCAGAGGCATCTAAAATCACTTTGGTGGCCAATTCCAGGAATAAAAAGAGTTTTTGAAGGGGTCTGATCCTTTAGGTCTCCTCCTCATGGGTTTATACATCGCTTTCCTTTTTCCATTGGCTTCTGGTTCCCTCCAGACACAAGAGGGAGAAGCAAAGTGATCACAGCAACATCCAAATCCATGTTAATAGTTTTACTACAAGCATGCTCAAAGATCTGTGCTGTGGGTGTGTTGAAATATGAAAATAAACGAGGCAGAGTTTTGTTGGTGGCAAAAAAAAAAACAAACCAAAATAAAAATAAAATTTAAAAAAGCTGCTCTGAGTAACAGCTTGGGGTGCTCAGATCCAAATGTGCTGCTTCCAAAATGTCATGAAATGTGTGTGTAGCATTTGACTGTCTGTGTGCCATCTGTGTTTGCTGGGAGAGCTCTGCAGAACTTGCTCATCATTATTGTGTGTTGTTCCTTTCTTCAGCACCTTGGACCCCAAGCAGAATTCCTGAGATGACTTTTTTAAAAATTTTATTCCTAGAGGTGTTAATTCAGCTGATTGTTCTGCTTTACTGGAACTGTGATCTGAGGAGGAAATGAAGTCAGGAGCTCCTATACCTCCCTGAGTGTTTTGGATTAAGGAATGAGCCCGTTATAAAAAAGGCAAAGGTTCTCATTAAAAAGGGAGAGCTCAGGTTTTACAGCTGAGCAACAAAAGGTGCAAGTTCATGTGTCAGCATCAGAGAGAAATGGGAATAATGAAGCGATTGAAGGAGAGAGGTGAGGAGATAACAGCGTGGCAGTCTGGAGAAAATGGATTTAGAACAAATAAACACTCCCCGAGTCTGTCGGGGTCATTTGGGGCTGGAAATGCAGCCCGGGGGGGGTGGCTGCTCTTCCCGGGCTGGAATTCTGATTGTCACTGCAAACCTGTGACAATGTCCCCTGCTTGTGGTTCCGAGCTGCCACCTCCGTGGTGAAAACGGCATTTAATGGTAATTGTGCGATTAAATGATCAAATAGTTGGAATTGCAGTGCTAGCCCAAGAAACTGATACACTTGGAATAAAGCAGGGATTCCCCTCAGGAGAACCGGGTGTGTCTCAGCTGTCAGAGCACTGGCTGGGAGATGAAGCTGTGCAATACAAATCCTCTGCTTTTGAGACTGGGAGGGAAAAATGGATTTTGTATCTGTATTTCTTTCCAAAGAAATATTGGGAGGTGTTTTCTGACACCTCACCTTGTGTGAGGTCTCCTCCAGTGCTCAGCCCTGGGGTTTGTCCTACACACTGAATTTCACCCTTGTGAAGATTTACATTTATGTGGGCAAGATATTTCAAATTTTCAGGAGTAGATGGGCATAAATACTTGGAGAAAGGAATATCCTGCTGAAGATTGGGGCAGAGCAAGCAATGCTTTAATTGCCTTAAATTCTTCTCTGTTTAAAGCCACTTCATGGCTTTGAGTTTTACAAGCTCTGGGAAAAACAGGAAAAGGGTTTGGTGACCAAAGTTCAGGCGAGTTGGAGAATCTGAAACATCCCACCAGGGAAAATGTTTCTTTAACTCCTGCCATTGTGTCAAGGAGAGAAGCACAGTATCTCAAGAGCTGGGAATGTTTTCCAGCTTCCTCTGGAGGACACTGATATCCCTGCTGCCTGTTTACCCAAAAAATCCTGTGGCTGTGATTGGCAGGCCAAGATCAGCAGGGCTGGTTTGTGCTGTGCTGTGAGAGGGGCACAGGTACCTCCTGCTGCTTCTGGGGCTGTTTGCTTGGAATTCATCTGTCTGACAAATTCACTCCTGGTGGTGACTCCAGCTCCTGATTGAAGCTGTTTGTCTCAGTGGAACCAAATGCTCCACGAATTAATGTCTGGAAAATGTAAAATCCTGAGTCTGGTTCTTGCTGTAACAGCACTGATCCTTAATCTAAAGCTCAGCTTTGATTCCCTTCACAAGCATATGGTGAAAACCAATTCTGAGTTACCCAATCCTGAATTTTTGATGGCTCTGTTTCAGTGAAATGATAATTTGCCTTTTGGGTTTGTGATGCTTTTTCCCCATAAGTTTGCTTTAACTTTTTGCAGTGGAGAATTGCAGAATTTTCCAGGTGTAAATAACAAACCTGGCTGGAGAGGTGGGCTACAAAACTGGATCTGCTGATGAGACAAGTAAGGCTATTCCTGAGCCTTGGAGAGAGGGGAATTTTATAAATAAAGTGTTCTGTGAGTTAGGTTTTGGCAAGCAGTGGGGGGAATGTGAAACCAAACCAGGCAGGAAGAGGTTGGAGAGCTGTGTGGTGTAAGATTGCAAAACCATGAACTAGCAGGGGCTGGGAAGCTGGGGGCAGGGCAGGAAGTTTGTGTGCCCTGGAATTCTGCTCCTCTTACAGAGAAACTTTGCCTGACATTAACTTCATGAAAAACAGGAGCAGCTCCTGTGGAGCCTGGCTGGCTGTGAGCTCAGGCTCTGTGGTTTCACAATATTCCCCAAGCTTAGGGTTGTGTCCTCCAGCTGGAAGGACTCATGTGAATCCCCAAATCACTGCTTGGATACTGAATTCTTTTCAGGGAAATACAACCTGGGAGAAAGAGAGGAAAAGGAAAATAGAATGGGGAGAAAAGAGTGGAATTGTAACACGTGTCTGTAACTCAGTACCATTTATAACCACACAAAATGTTCCTTAGTGATAAAGCAGCCAAATGCTGCAAAAGCTCTTTTTGTTGTTGTTTCTGGAAGGATTTTTCAGGCACTCCCATATCTGTTTGGATGTTTCCAATGCTTTCCTTACCCTCATCAAAGCTTCATGAATGAGGCAGGCACTGGCTGGGAGCAGCTGGGGAGGGGAGCTGCAGATAACCAGCTGCTCTGATAGTTTCAATAAACAGCATTAAATAATTTGTCTGGGGTTAGTGAACTAGCAAGTGCTGATTAAGGATTAGATTTGACTCATTTGCTGGAGGCTCCTGATCTATTTAAGTGCTTATTTCACCATGAGAGAGCAGCATATGTTTACCTCAGAGTGCCATTGAGGGAGCTGGGGGTAGCAGCATCACACTGAGATGTTGAGGGTGGCTGAGCCTTGGCCTCAGTGGCTTTAGCACAACCCAACAATAACACACGTGGCTGTGGTTTAATCCTCTGATTTATGCAGCAAATGGGAATTTCCAGAAGGTTCCTGTTCCAGAGCCTGCATTTCTAACATCCCCTTTAAGAATAAATATTATGTTTTTCCAGAGAGGATGATCTGGTGATATTTGTAGACAAGTGAGATGAAAATTTACCAGGAATATCTCACCTTCCTCCCAGAGCAGGCTGGTGTGTTTGTACGGCTGCAATCAGCCAGGGCAGTGGTGTGAACTATCCCAAACCCAACCCTTTTTAGCTTGGATCATCTCTGATTTGTGCCAGGCTGCTCCCAGGCTGAGGGGCAGTGTGGGGATATTTTAGCCCTTTTAGACATTTGTGGGGTGTTTTAGCCACTTTAGGTGTTTGTAGGGTATTTTGGCCACATGGGCAGGGATTTTTGGGGTATTTTGGGCAGGGGTTTTGGGGTATTTTGGCCATTTGGGCAGGGGTTTTGGGGTGTTTTGGCCGTTTGGGCTGGTATTTGTGGAGTATTTTGGTCATTTGGACAGGCATTTGTGGGGTGGCCATGTGGGCAGGGGTTTTTGGGATGTTTTGGCCATTTGGGCACTGCAATCACTAGCCAAACCTGATCCCCAGGTGCCAGGAGCTCTGTGCCCCAGCCCTGGCCCCAGGCAGTGGCACAGTGCCAGCTCTCCTGGCACTTTGCATATTTAGCTGATGTTCACCCCGTGCCTTCCCACACAAACCCTTCCCTTCATTTCCCCTGACAGCCAGGGCTGGTTTCCATGGAGCTGCTCCATCCATACCTTCAGGAAAGCTTTTTTTCTGTTCCCCTATAGACATAATTTGAGGTTTCTATGGCAACATCTCGGGAGGGATGGGCTGTGATGTTCTCAGCGAGGCTGGAGTGATCCCTGGTACCCTGTGAGTGGCTGTGTGCTCCTGACACACATGATGGCACTGTTCCCTGCCCTATTACTTATTCTGGGATTCTTGTCCTGTCTAATATGGTGAGGAAAAAAAAAAAGCCCAAGGGACTGCCTGGCTTAATAAAGCTCAAACTCTGAAAGCCAGAGTTCAAAAAAGGGGAATAAAAAAGGAATTTCAAGATTGAGCTTAGCTGTGTAGCCATAAAGATGTTTGAGGTGGAAAAGGAATGGTGTCATCAACCTCAGTCAGTGGCAATGAATGTTCTAGGAGGAGAGTGATTTATTGAGGTAAGCTTTGGGTTTTAATATTCAAGGAGCTTTGGAAGAAATATATTAAACATAAGTTGTTTAAATATTTAAACTGATTGTATATCTAGAGAAAAAGAGTTTTTAAAAACTCTTCCAATATTTTTGGGAAGAGGAAGAAAGTAAAATGTTCACTGTAAATTCTGCAAAGGCCAGGATCAACAGAATTGTGTAATTTCAAGAGAAGAAGGAAGTGGAGTTGGTTTGTGTTGGAAGCAGAGCAGAGATCAGGAAATGACTGGAGCTGAAATGGCAGAGTCTGGTTTGAGCCTCTGAGAGTGGTGGGGTGGATCTGGAAAATCTGGAAACCTGGTGGAAGATCTGTATTGGAGCTGATTATAAAAGGACATCACACATTTTTGGGAGAAAGCCTGAGGGCAAGTCTTAAAACCCCTGAAACTGAGATTGGCCACATTATTTCTTACAACACCCAGCTGCTTGAACTTTAATTTGTACTGACAGGGGAAGAATTTGTGTATTTAACAAAAACTTCTGACCTCTTATTTGTGTCACCAAAGAGCCAAGAACAGCCAGGCTCATGTTCCCACATCCTCCACAATTCTGGGGATGTTTCACTTGTTCTGATCCAGGGGATGGCAGCTCTGCATGCTGGCAGGGGTTTCTGAATCACATCCTGTGACTTCAGCCTTGCAAGATGGTTTGAACAATTCTAGAGGGAAAAAAAGGGGGTAGAAATTCTCCCAGGGAAATTAGTCCTGCCTGTGTCACACCAGTAATTTGGGATTGTATTCCAGTGGAGTTAAGTGAGAGGAAAATGGAAATGCTCTGCTAATGACTCATCAAGAGGGGAAATTCTGTCAAGTTTTGTGATTTTGGCTGAAGTGCTGAATTCGTTGGAGTATCTGGAGGTGGATCATCAACTGCTGCATTAAAGAAATGCTGTGAACCTTGGAAAATGGGAGCCTTGAGTCTCCTGCTGGAACACTGCAGCTCTTTTGTGTCCTTGTCACTGGTTTTCCTGGAGCTGCAGGTGACTGATGTGGAGAGTGGCCCTGGAGGGATCAGCTCAGCTGCTGGGATTGCTGCTCCACACTCAGAGCCTCATCCACTCCTGGGTGGATTTTCATCTTCAGCAAGTGAAGAAACTTGTGGATGTCGGGGAAATCAACCCACAAACAGCAGAGGTTTGTGTGCAAAAGGAGACAGAGGATTCCTGTAACTTTATTCAATTAAAGGGAGGGGCCATGGGGCATTTCCCTTGGGGTCTCTCAGATTTTTAGAGGACACAGCCTCCTTTTTATCCCAATTTCCCTGCCACATTTCCCTCCCTCCATCCCTTGGCTGAGGTACTTGAGAGCTCCAGACTCCCCAAATCACCTAACACAGACCCCCTGCTAATGTGTACCCTCCTTTTTCTTTTCCTTGTGTCAATCACTGGAATTCCTCTGCAATTTATGTTCTTCCCATTGTTTCTTTCATCTCTCAGTACCCAATTTTATCTACCAGCAGCCCCACAGTTTGTTTGTAAAGACAAATCTCTCATTCCTTTCACGTAGAAGCCAAATTTTTGCTGCAGCCCCACTGATAATTCCTTGGAGGTGGGAAAAAAACCCCTTCAAGGTTTTTACCCATCAAGTCAGGCTGCTGATCCCTCCTGCAGTGAGAGAGGATGTGTGGAATCACTGTTTGCTCCCAAACAAATCCTGTATTTAATGTTCTGTGTGTCAGATGAGCTCCTCTCAGTCTCTTTGCCTCCTGTCCCAAAAACAGCTGCTGCAGACAAGTGGCTCTTTAGGGGAAGCACCATGTGGGGGACACATCAGGGTGGCACCAGGACATTTCTGTCCCTCCTGGCAGCTGCAGGAGGAGCAGTTGGTGCTGCAGTTGCTTTCTGAGCTCATGAAACACCAAGGCAAGCCCCTGAATTTCCTGCAGGTCAGGGCCAGAGTTGTTATAAATGTTCTTATAAATGTGAATTTCAAGCCCCTGAATTTCCTGCAGGTGAGGGCCAGAGTTGCTATAAATGTTGTTATAAATGTGAATTTCACTACCTGCAGCCTTGTTTGCTGCCTCTGGCTCTGACACCACTCCTGGCGTGGTGCTGGGAAGGGAATCATGGAATCTCCTGCCTGCTCCTCCTGCTTTATCCAGCAGTATTTCCATGATCTGCCCTCATTTTCCCTCCCTCTTTTCTCTCCATCCTGAGTGTGCCTCCCCTCCAGCACAATAATATTATTTAAATAGTAACTTGCATATCAAGAAAGCAGCAAATCTGTTCACTTTGGGGGATTTGTTGATTTTCTTTCTCTTCCACTTCCAAGACAATAATCCTAAATTTCATCCCTAAGACATTGGACCTGTTGCATCCTTGATTTTCACATAAAGAAGTGAAATTGTCTCTGCAATCACCTCTGAGTGTGTTTGTGAGTTATCCCTGGGTTTAACCATGTTGAAAGCAGCTCAGGAACTTCAAGAATTTTCTTGGACCATGAAAAGAATTATTATCAGAATCCAGGGAGAGTTTGCAGATGGTGAATTAAGCAGAAGGGCTGGGATAAATGAGCCCAGTGGTTTTTGGGGGCAGAGATTTCCCCAAAGTGACTGTCCAAGTTCTGAGCTGAGTGTTTAACCCCTTAAGTGCTGCACCACCACGTGCATTTCACCCTGGCTGTTAGAGATGTGAGCTCTACTGGGTGTTTATTGTGCAAACACAGAAATTCTAGATCAAAAACAACAACAACAAAACCAGAAAGGATAAAAGTGTGAGTAGAGAATGTGCAGCAGTGCTTGCTGATTTTAACTTGAGGGGTTTTTATTATATGGAATAACAGCAGTTTCCTTAAAGAGTTTGTGAAGGAAATTGCCATAAATGTGGAGAAAGTTGCTGCTGGAATTGGAGTGACACTGCTAAACAGACAGAGAATTGCTGTGCTGTGCAGGTCAGTTCTGTAAAAAGCTGCTTCTTGGACAGGGGTGTGCAGAGAAAACGATGGATGTGGTTGTGCAGATTGTAAATGCCAGTCTCCAGTAGAGTTATTGGAATTATAAGGATGTCAGAGGCTTTTTTATCCTCAGAAATAAGCTCAGTAGTGAGTGCTTCTTGTCATAGATGGAATTGCTTAGAAAAATGTGAAGGGATCTCTTGAATGTGATGCTCCAATTGATATTCACATCTTTTAGATCATTACTGACCTATTAGAGTGAAATTATGGATCTTTGTCCCTTTCTATTATATCTCACATAATTTAGTTTTATTCTGAATTTCTGCAGTTATTGACCTGGGAGATAAATGTCCTTTTCTGCATTGCTTAGAGACCTCAGAGACAGAGCTGTGCATAAACCCTGTGCTGTAGGTGGCTCTTATTGGCCCTGAGGAGCAGGTCAGAGCTGGATACAAACCTGAATTTGAGCTCAAACCTGAATTTGAGTCCAAACTGTGCCCTGTGAATGGGGCACAGCAGTGTCACATCCTCTGCTGTCCCCCTGGATGGAGCCTGTGCTGCTTCCTGGCAGCTCTGGGTCAGCCCTGCTGGTGGGGAAGGGTTTGGGATGCATTGGCTGAGCCCCTGTTACCCCACAAACAGCTCCAGTGCCTTTCCAGGGGTTTTGTGCCACTCTGAGAGGGAACACTGCAGTGCTGGGCTCTAATTCCACCTCTCCATTTGTTTCTCCCCTCTGTTGATGCCCTTACTTAAGAGTGTTTTGGTATTTTTTTGAAAAGGTCCTTTGAGACAAGTAATTTGTGATTTTCTATTAGTTTGGTCTTAATTTTTTGGTATAGGTTCATTAGAGAAAATTATTTGTGGAAGCACCTGCTGAGAAATGGTGTTCATACCAGACTGCCTTCAGTAAATATCAAATTCCTGTAATAAACATCCAATTCCTGTAATAAACATCCAATTCTTGCAATAAACATCCAATCCCTGCACTAAACATTCAATCCCTACAATAAACATCCAATTCCTGCAACAAATATCCAGTTCTTGCAATAAACATCCAATTCCTGCAATAAACATCCAATCCCTGCAATGAACATCCAATTATTGCAAAGAACATCCAATCCCTGCAATAAATATCCAATTCTTGAAATAAATATCCAATCCCTGCAATGAACATCCAATCCCTGCACTGAACATGCAATTCCTGCAATAAACATCCAATTCCTGCAGCTGCCTTTGAGTTTGATGTGGGGAAAATGGGATGGAGATTCCCTAATTCCTGCAGATTCCCCAGTTCCTGGGCAGTGCTGGCTGTGTGCTCACTCCCCTGATTTCTGAGATTTCTGTGAATCTCAGCTCTCCATGAATCCCTGCTGCACAGATTGCAGGCTGACAGATGATGATTATTTTTATTTGTGTGACAGGAACTTTCTGGATGTCTGGAGCAGATGCTGTTGGATCCTCACTTCTGGAGGGGGAGAGACTCAGCCTGCTCATCCATCTGTCTGGGATTCTGCCTCCTCATGAGCTGCTTGGAATTTGGGAATAAATGGGCAGGTGTTGGGATCTGAGCTGCCTGGGGATGCATTTTCGTGTCTCAGGCACACAGCTCTTTGTATATTCAATTAACTGCCCATTCCTAAGCTTGGAAAAATCCTCAAACAACTCCTGCACAGCACTGGATTCCACTGAGCACAAGAACCTTGTAAGAGCAATTAGCAATTAGTCTGATCCATGTTTTGGTTCCAGCTGGGATGAGGTTCTGTCTTGAAACCAGGGCAATCCCAAAAACTTGGTGTGGAGGTGGAAATTGCACTGAAATTTAGTGCAAGTTCTGTAAAATTCAAGGATTATCTGAGCTATGACTTGCAGGAACCAAGTCTGTGAGAACACACAAATTTCTTCCCCCTCCATGCCCCAGTTTTAGGTAAGACCTGGTAAAATTAATAAATTACTTTTACCCTTTAATGAATTATTAATTACCTGTGCTGTGTTGAAGGGGGAAGCTTAATTCACCATCTGCAAACTCTCCCTGGGATTCTGATAATAATTCTTTTCATGGTCCAAGAAAATTCTTGAAGATCCTGAGCTGCTTTCAACATGGTTAAACCCAGGGATAACTCACA
>JAODHX010001155.1:3568166-3581735 GCA_027576295.1 Cossypha polioptera
GAGACAATTTCACTTCTTTATGTGAAAATCAAGGATGCAACAGGTCCAATGTCTTAGGGATGAAATTTAGGATTATTCTCTTGGAATTGGAAGAGAAAGAAAATCAACAGATCCCCCAAAGTGAACAGATTTGCTGCTTTCTTTGTACACAAATTAATATTTAAATAAGAAGTTTTACTTTAAGAACTGACTGGAGCAGTTGGAAGTCACCCTGCTGTCAGTACCACTGCAACTATGGCTAATTATAAATCCCATTGGTTATTTTAGACCCACAGCAGCCACTTAGATCAGCTCTGTGCCTTAGATTTAATTACTGGATGTTATTCATGCTGATGTGCCAGGTAATTGCCAGATCCCATTGTATTAAAAAAGACATTTATCTGATGCTTCACTGAGCTTCCACTTACTGAGGCTTTTCTTTCTGGTTAATATCTGCTTTTTTATTACATCCTGCAAAGGTGTCATTGTGCAGCTTAGCCCGAGGCGAAGTGACGAGAGGCCCAGGAAGAAGATTTTTTAGAAAATAATCCTGTAAATGTCATTGTTTGCTCAGATCTGAGAGTGGCTGGCTGGGAAGAGGTGGGAGTGAAAGAGCACGAAGGCAAAAATGAATGGCAGGTGTATTTATAACTAATGAAAAGATCCTGCAAGGAGCTCAGCGCTCATCCCTGCAGAGGTTATTGACTCACAATCTGTGTCTGGGCTGAATAATTCTGTAACTCAGAGCCAGAACTTGGAAAACCTGAATTCCTGGCTCAAAGATTTCATCCCTGCCTGCCTCCCAACCCTGTTCCAAGTGGAGGGCATCCTTTAGAATTAGCTTTTTCTCCCACAGCTCTCCTCACTGCAGCTGAAATTTGAGGTGAAAAGATGCTCTGCCTGTGAATTATTAGTTCAAACTTGAAAATAGCTTTATGTAGAAGTTAAAAAATAAAAAACCCAAACACAATGAACTCTTAAATAAGACAAGCTCAAATTAAGGGTGTCTTGGAGGGACTATTTCTCCACACAGCCATTCCCACACCTCCCCTGAGTCCTCTGTGCCTCCTGCTCCATGCACAGCCCTGAAATGAGCAGTGATTCATTTTTGGAACACCCAAAACCATCTCTGCTCTGAGGAAGGAGCCCTTGATTTCCAAATTCAACAGACTGGACCAAATAAATGAGAGATGTGGCCACTTTTGAGAGCTCTGAACCTGTTAATGACCAGGCAAAGAGGACTGGGGCAGTTGGTTGGGAGGTTTCTTGGGGTCTAAGAGATGATTTTTGTGTATGGCTGGTGAATTTTGGGAGAAAACAGCATTGTCCAGCATGAAAACACCTGGCAGGGTTTTGTGGCAGCTACACCAGCTCAGCCTCTAGAGATGTCAAAAGCAATAAATAACTTTTTTAAAGTAATTCCTGTGTTTAACAGGATGGCAGAGACGAGGAACACTCTGAAAGGAAACTGGTGCCAGGTGTGGCCCTGCTGCCCCAGGGACCCTGGGACATTTTGGGTTCTGTCCCAAGGCTGGGGAGGCAGGAACAGGAACCTGGAGCAGGTGGAAAATGGGACACATCCCTGGGGGAACAAGTGATCCACAAGGGAACCCCAATCACCATCTGCATGGTGAAGCAAATTTGTAACGTGGATTCCAGATGATGGAATCACAGAATATTCTGAGTGAAATCACTGGGATTCACAGGGATCACCCAGTCCAGCTCTTAAAGGGGCTGACCTCACAATTTTCATACTTTTAGCACCCAGCTTTGACCAGTTAACCCAATCCCAGGGATGCCCCTTTAAAAAAAAAAATCTGACAAATAAAATCCCCTTTTTAGGTGGATGAAGGAAAAAGCACAACCTCTGTACCTGGTGTCTTTAGTGCTGGCACACTTGGTTAATTTGGATTATTTTTAAGAATATCTGCTTTTCATCTCTTCACACAGTGTTGCATAAAATAGCATCACCTTGCACTCGTCATGGCCCTTGATTTAAAATGGAATTTGAACATAAATTCGTGTCCTTGCATTTGGGAATTTACCTGTGCCTGGAAATCATGGTAAACACACAGCAGTGGCCATGAAATTTGGTAGAGGCTGTAAACAAAAAAAGCAGAGACAAACCCAGCAGAGGTGCAATATTGAAGTAGCCAGATTTATGTTGAGCTTGAGAATATTTTCCTGCTGACTGCAAATTGAGTTATGGTTCAGACAGGGTAGGAGGGAAATTGCCATCATGTGTATGACAGAATTGGAGAATTCTGAGAATTAAAGCTCAGCTAACACTGGTGGCACCCCCCTGCCCAAATTTAATAAAGAAAATAAGGGCACTGAGATTGTCAGACACATAAATTATTCATTTTCAGCAAAACAGATTTTCTAGCTCATGAGCAGTTGGATCCCAGTGTCTGCCTTAGCTCTGATCAGGAAGGAGAAGCAATAAGGAATTTTTTATTTTCTCTTTTCCACCTTGAAATGGATGTTTGTTCTGCACTGAAGTTGCTCTCCTTGGTGACAGGACATGGAATTTTCAGCTCCCAGAACTCTGGAAATCTCCTGGACTGGACATTCTGAGAGACTTTTGAGATCACCACGTGTCTCATGTTCTTTCTTAAATTAAACTTGCACAGTTCCAGTACATCAGGCAGTGCTTAATCTCAATGTTATCTGCAAGGAAATTGAGACAAAATGTGAAATGGCTTTCTCTGAAGGACAAAGGAGTAAAATGCAGGAACTCTGATATCCAGGCTCTCAGCAAGAGGATAACCATTCCTCACCTGGATAGTTTTAAGGGAAAATAAAGCTTTTCTGGGGTAGCTCTCCTCAGAAGTTACACTGCTGGCAAACCTGAATTGCTGAGATTATTTACAGGGCAGGTTGGGTGATGTGACAGTTCCCTCTGTGCTGACAGGTAAAACCTCTTGGTGCTGCTCAAACAAAACATCATTTCTGGGTACAAATCTTGGTGGATAAAAATAGGAATTACCATTATTTAATGTGATTTAA
The DNA here is from genome assembly GCA_027576295.1 of Cossypha polioptera. Lineage (NCBI taxonomy): Eukaryota > Metazoa > Chordata > Aves > Passeriformes > Muscicapidae > Cossypha > Cossypha polioptera. Next base: position 3,571,155 of record JAODHX010001155.1, read on the forward strand.
AACCCCAAACAGCTGGAGAAGCATCACCTGTTGGCTTTTGCTGCTATTTTTATGTTAAAAAGAAGAAAAGGGGAAAACAAAATTCTTTTAGATGATGGTTATTAGTGGAGTTTGTAGCTCTGGGGATACTTGGAACTGAATCCTGCTGGGCACTTCAGTGTGAGCTCTCCAGAGCCCCTGACTCTGTCCTTGATCGAGGTTCTCTGCAGAGTTTTGACCTTGTTTCCCCAAGAGCCTCACTGGGACACAAAAATGATAATTTTTGGAGGAGGAAAACACAACCTGACAGCTGCAGGCTATTCCATGGAACGATGACCATTCTATAAAACAATATCCTCTGCTGGATCTGGGTCAGTGAGAGGCTCTGGCACTGAGGCTGAGCGTGTTTATTCAGATTATTTACAACCTGTGCCAGCAGGGGAGCCCACCCTGGGCATCCTTGGCAAAGGAAAACGAAGGAAAACAAAGGGAAATCGCTGCTGGGAAGATCAGCCAGGAGGGTGGTGTTTGTTTGGGCAACAGCTCCGGTTGTTTTTAAAATATTCAGCATTCACTTTAGCTGGTGTTTCACACCTGCTGCTGCACTCTCAGGTTAAAATTCCTGCCCCAGGAATTCAGCTCAGTGAATTCTGATTGTACACGATGAATGTGGGATTTACTTTGTGACAGAGCTTTCCACACTCATTTAGGGTCACCTCAGCCTGGCTGGAGATTGTTAATTATCTCCAGATAGATGCTGCAGCTGAGGCAATGCTTTAGAAATACTGTTTTATAACACATGCTGTTATAAAAATGTATATTTTTATACAAACCAGAGCCACGGGGATGAGTTTTCTGTGCCTATTTCATGCACCAAACACGTTTTGGGGTGTGCAATACACACTGAGAGAAAGAATTGTCTGTGTTCTATGACATGTGAGCCCTGAAGGGATGCTGGGGGTGGGGAGCTGCCCTTGGGTGGCTTCATTTCCACACCACAAGTGCAGGATTAGGGGTGTGAATGGCACAGGCAGCTGCAGGAGAAGGGTTTTCAGTTGTCCATGGAGTATTTTTTTAAATGGATCTTGGAGGGATGTGAGGAGCACTGACAGTTGTCCTCAGGCATTTGCCTAATTGGAGGCACAGGCTCCAGCAGCTTTGCAGCAGTTGTGGAGGTTTGAGGTGATGGACAGGAATGGTATTAATAAATTTATATATATTTAGAATAAAATGAGTTTACAAATCATAGGAAAGAACCTTCTCTGTTCCTCTGTCTCTTTAGTGGCTCTTGGGAGTTCAGAGATAGTTTTGGTGATTTCCATTTGGCCTTGTGCAGAATAAAATTTCTATCTTTTCCTGGCTGACATTCCCTTCCCTGGTACTTCTGTAGGACAAAGATGTGTTCTACCTCTTGAAATTCCACAAAGGAAGATGATAAGACAGAAAACAGAAATACTCCAGAACACTCCACTTCCAACTGTGCTGTTGGTAGAAAACCATGACCAAGAGGTGACAGTGATTTATTCTCTTCAGGCTCAGCTGTAGAGCCCTGAATTTCCTGGATCTGAATTTCCTGGATTTGGGTTTCCTGGATCTGAGTTTCCTGGATCTCAGTTTCCTGGATCTGAATTTCCTGGATCTAGGTTTCCTGGATCTGAGTTTCCTGGATCTCAATTTCCTGGATCTGCATTTTCTGGACCAGCCAGGGCAGCAGCAGGGGAGGCACAGCCAGGAACAAGTCCCAGCTCTGCTCCAGACAAGAATGTAAATTGGAGCCAGGCCATGCCCCAGGACAATCCAGCACTGCTACAGCACCTGCTGGGTTTTGTTCTGAGCTGGAACAAAGGCTCTGTGGGGAGCAGATCCCATCACCCCTCTTCATGGGATGCAGGAACTGAAATTCCCCTCTGTGCTGATCAGGGCAGCCCTTCCCAGACTGGCTGCTCTTTGTGCAAATAATTCACTGCATCTCCCTCGAATGAGAAATGAGGGATCCTGTGAGAGCCCCGAGGGTGCTCTGTAACAAACCCTCCCTTTGTGATTGACCTGGGAAGTGTTTGTTCTGTCCAGGTGCTGAATGGAAGCAAACACCCCACGCTGGCTCTTCCTGCCTGGATTTAAACCAGCCTGGCTGGGCTGGGCTGCTGCAGCAGGGGTTTTAGATTTTACCTGGAGAGGGGAAATGCATTGTTCAGAGAATTTTTGTGCTCCCAGGCTTGTCCTCCCGTGCTCAAAGGTGTGTGTGAGCTGTGATCCATGAGGTCAGTGCTGTGCAGAGAGAGGAATTCCATGGAATTCCATGGATCCAGTGAAAATTCACTCTAATGTATCACCCTCTGTCCTGTGATGGACTGAAATTAATTAATCCTTGATGCCCTCATTAGATTTAGGAGAAGAAATGAGCTTCCCTGGTGATGCTGAAGCAGAATCCCTTGATCATCATGAACAGGCAGTGCCAAATAATTCCCTTCACTTCTAAAACATAAAGAGAACTCAAACTGTCAAACAGGTTCTGGAACCTGTGCCCTGCTGCTGTCTCCTGATGGATTATCACTGCCAAGCCATGACATTGATTTAATTTGTATTGTTTGCTATCTTTGGCTCCACTGTCCCCTCGAATTTGGAGAGAGAACAGCGCCTGAAGAAATTAACTGTGAAAGTACTGCCCTAGTGCTGAGAAAATGTTCCCTGTGCTGGGCTGCTGGAATCACATCTGACAGCTCCTGGAATTCTGGGGGGTATCTGAAGCATCTGGGGACTGCTGCTGTGAGTGAGGTCAGAACTGAAATGCCTGGTGGAGCTAATGCTGTGTGAGCAACAATTCATGGGTTGGAGTCTTTAATGGCTGCTGCTGACATGGGAATTGTTTCTTGTGAAAGGGAAGGCAAAAATAGATATTAATCTCTAATTAATACCTTCTATAAATACAGAATATCCATACAGATTAACTCCTGAGAAAGCCCCTTTTTTCCATCTTTTCAAGTTCTATTAAAATAGGCAGAGACCAATATGTGATAGAATAAATATTCATCAGGTTCTGGCTCTCACAGCAGAGATTGGACACAAATTGTCACCCCCAAGGTTGGGGATGGCCAGGCTGTGATTCCAGTAGGAGCTGGGAGTTGCTGCTCCCAATTTTTTGGGATGGGTGACTCCTTGTGATGCACTTGGCACTTGTGGGCACTGGGACCACAAGGGTTTTAATTCAGAGGCCAAAACCCAGACAAATCCAAGTTCTATACCAGAAAGAACTGATCCAGTTTATCCAAAAGCTGATTTTCTCACTGGCTGGAGTTTTAATTGAAATATTGCACCAAGGAGGGAAAAACTGAGGTGAGCATGAGCCAGAGAAATGTGTGAACCTCTCTTGGTCCTGTTGATATTCCTTGCCTGAGAAATTTGTGTCCTCTGGAAAACAACACGTGCAGGGATCAGGTGCCACCCAAACCAAACCTGCTCAAGGGACAGTGACTGCTGGAAGGGAGGGCACCCCCTAAAGGGGCAGAGCTGGGGGAACTGAAATAAGAATTTACTCAACACATGCTGTTTGCAGCAGGTTGTCATCTGTCAAATTTTAATAGAATAGAATTTAATGTGCAAAGAGCAAAATATGGCTGAAGTCCTTGTCTGAGATCCAGCTCCAATGATAACATGTATTCTTGCAGAAGGACGTTAGAATGTGAAAGTAAATGTGGATAAATGTATTGGTTTTTCATTTAAAAATCACAAAATTACTCCAGAATTTGCACAAAAATATCCCACCACCATCACCACCACCACCACCAAAAAACCCAAACAAACAAACAAAAACCAGAAAAAACCCACCAAGCAAAAAAAACCACCCAAACAAACAAAAAAACAGCCAAACAAAAAATCAAACCCAAAAATCCAACAACCAAAAAACTCCCTGCATGTTTTTGAACTTGGGAAAATCAGAATTTTGACTTAGCAGGGTCATGCCTGAGCTGCAGGTTTTTCATGAAGAACCTGCCGCTCTCAGCAGTGTGTACAGGAAGGGAAATAAAAAAAAATATGTTGAACTGTGTGAAAAGGGGAATTCTGCTTGAGTTCTTCCCAGGCTGTGAGTGCTGCCATGTCCCTGCCTGGCCTGCCAGAGCTTCTGCAGCCAGACGTGCTCCTGAGTGACTTGGTTCAACTTCTGAAGAAGCTGTAATGTATTTCTTGTGCTTAAAAATGACTGCTTTTAATTCATAAAATTGGTTTTTTTAATGTGTACTCTCAGTGCCAGCTCCCACTCTGTATTCATCTCCCATTTTACTGCCCCTTAAACCCATGGGAAAGCCTTTATGGAAAGGTCTGCCAAAGAATCTGGGCTGCCATTAGTTCACCTTCTTCCTTCAGGGGAGGAGTTTTAATCTTTTTTTTACAGGATTTTTCTTCCCTAATTGCTTCATTTGCAAGCCCTTTTCTGAGGGCACTGGAGCACCCAGAATATTTGAGGAGGGGGAAGGCTGGTGATCAACCTGAAGCATCGACAACCGTTTGTTGCTGGAATAAATGGATCATTAAACAGGAATAGTCATTAACCGAGGCTGGGACAGAAATAGTCCTTGCTCAGGCTGGAATCTCTCACTCTGGGTCAGGTGTTGAGCTGGCTCTCATGGCAGAGCTTCTCCCTTTTCCCAGAGCATCAGGCAGGTGCTCGGCATCCCCTCTGCAGGATAAAAATGTGCTGGGAATGCTGGAGTGCAGAGGAGGGCTGGTCACAAATCCCTGAGTGCTTGGAGTTAAAGGGGCAGCCACTGTGCTGCTGCCTTGTCACTGTAAGGGTAGGAAAAGGTGAAAGAACACAGTAACACAGCTCCTTCCAGGCAGCAAGAGAGCGATTTATTCAAAAGCCATGGCATTTATATAGGATGGATGGTGAAAAACAAAGTAGAAAAGACTCATTGGTCAAAGAAGGCAACACCTCTTTGAAAACATGTGCAAAATATCATGAGACACTCACACAGCTCTGTGCTCAACACCAGGAGTTTATCTGTGTTGTTCTTTCTCCCTTCTCTTGCTTTGTCTCTGAGAAAAACCCCCAGCCTGGGAAAGATCCAGGCTGGAGCTGAGAAGAGTCAACAGGGAAAAAAACAGATTCAGTTTCTCCACGAGCTTTCAGCAGTGTCCACACTGCCTCACTCCAGAGAACTCCCAGGGTGCAGAGAATTATTTCATTTTGTGCATAAAAGAGGTGGGAAAATGCCATTTCTCCAAGTGAGCTTCACTGGAGTTCATTGGGGATCAGGGTGAAAAATCAGCAGCAGCTTTTCCTTGGGTAACAAAGTGGTTACCAAAGCTGCTCTGGCCCAGAGCAGCGTGGCTGAGTCTCTTGTGGATTAATTAGATAATTGCTGTGGGCATTCTGAGGGCTTGCAATGCTCACTGTGCTGAAGGATCACTCCAGAGCACGAGCTTTGACCCTCATTTGTACTTGTTGCTGCAATTAAATGAGGCTCTTGTGCAGCTAATGAAAGATTCCATGGGAAATCAAACTCATTAATGCATGGAACAAACCTTCATGATAATCTCCAAAGGGCTGCTCATGCCTTCCCCCGAGCAGGGAGGTGGATTTTGTGAAGGTTCACGTTGTCTTGGTTAAAATTCAGGGGTTTGGAGGGTTTGATTCCCAGGTGCCCTGGGAAGAAGGTGAAATGTAATTTTTGGGATTATGAGGTAGCCAGGAGTGCTCCTGACAGTGGTGACAAGGTAGAAATCATGGCAAGATGTGGGAGAAAAGGGATCTGCCCCCGAGGCAGAGAAGATGCAAAGCTCCCCAAGCTACCTTTTGAAATATTGGCATTTTGTCTGAACTGTAGATTCTTGTTTCCTGGACTTACAAAGAAAACAACAAACCACGTTTATTTGAGTTTCTCTTTTAAAGAGGGTGTTTGTGGAAGGCATTCTGTTTGTGTGTGTGTGCACCTGGTGCATGGATACCAAGGTGACAGATTCTCCAGAAATGCGTCTGAAGAGCTGTCAAGCTATTAACTTACAGAATGAGCAGAGCAAAAAGGACAGTGGAGAAATTAAATATAGCACTTGAGCATTTAAACTGCTCTGTCACTTGATTGAAATGTTTCCTTCCCCCTTGTTCCTTCTGCTATAAATCTTCTTCTCCTGACACATTATCTCTGTCCCAGATGGAAGTTTCTGATGTTCAGAGTTCCTGTGAAGTTTATTTTCAAACAAAACCGAGGCAGTCCTTGCAAGAATAACTATTTTGATTTGGGTTGACAAATATTTTCTAACCTGAAGCTAATATTTTTAAAGGTTCAAACTGTTGAACAATGAAAACTAAAGCTGTGTCAGGGTGATTTAGAGATGTTTTTGTGTTGATTTTTTTTTTTTGAGAGAGAGCACACTCATAATTCACACAGCTGAGTTTTAGCCACTCCCTTAGAGGATTTTAATTTTATACCCCTTTATTTTCACATGAAAATAGGACCTCATGTAGGATCAGTCAGCGAAATTCAGAGGATACTTGTGGAGAATCTGTCACAACACTTTTTCCCTGATTTGATTTCATCACCAGAATTTTGCAAGCCGTGTCCTGTGGCTGCTCCGAGTGTCCCACCCTTGCTGGAGCTCCCTGGTGTGTGGATGCCTGAGAACTGTCCCTTTATGAAACCCGTTCTGCACGTGTCGCTGTCCTTCGTGGTGTCCCTGTTCCTGCACCTCACACCCTCCATCCCCCACGGGCATTTTGGAAGCAGCATCGCCCCACCAGAACTCTTTTAAATCAGCTTTCACTGGCGTGAAACTGAGCTAAAAGTTCAGAACTGGTTGGCGACCAGTTCTGCTGCCACCTGCTGCTGCTGCTGCTTTTTTGGCTGTTCCTCAATCCTCCTCCTCCTTTGAGCAGTCAGTGGGGACCAAAAAAAAAAATAAATTAATTATTGTGGAAGAAGGCTGAAAGTCCAAGTTGGCTCTCTGCCTCTCGGGGAGGGTTGGCTGAGCAGGAGGGTGGGACAAAAGGCTCTTCCCTCTCCTCGCCCCGTTTGCAGGCGGCGGATTTGTGGATTTTAGCAGCAGCATTCCCAGTAACACAAACCCTGTCTCTGGGATTAGGAGCGCGGTTCTCTTGCCCGGCTGCCCCCGTGTCTCACCCAGTACAGAAACACTGCTCCTGCCGCTCACCCTGGTTTTTATCGAGCCTTGTTCCTCCCCTCCCTCTGTTTCTTTCTCTCTCTGCCCTCCCCACAGCTCCACGCCGCTCCACTCCATGCTCCCGCCTCTCGAGAAGAACCACAGCCGAGCTCTCCTAGCGCAGCCCCGGGAGACTTTTTCCTTTCCTGAGCCAGCAGAAGGCAAAGGGGGGCTGGGGAGGGGAGCTGAGCCCCGGCCAAGCCTGGCAAGGCAAGCCTTGAGTCAGTGCTGAACCTGCTTTGAGAGAGGCGGGCAGGGGAGGCGCTTTCTGTAGAGGAGAGAAGGAGAAAAGAAACTCGAAACTGGCTTCCCCTGTGGCATGTGTGTGTCCTGGCCATCCCCTCCCGCCCCGCTGCTGCTAAATGAGAGCACGTGAAGAACATGAGGTTTCCTGCTTGAGAGGGAGGGAGGGCAGCGCTGGGGACAGAGGGAGGAGGAAGGCGAGCTGTGGCTTTGCGGTGTGGTTTACACCCGGATCAGAGCTGGAAGTGCCTGGGGGTGGGAGCACAAGGAGAAAGGGCGTCTGATGCCAGCTGCCAACATGACAGAAACCCTGCAGCTCCCGGCGCTGCGGGTCCCCGAGCAGCAGGTGCTGGAGGGCGGCTGCGCCTGGTCCAGCTCGTCCACCCCGACCCTGCGCAGGAAGCGCTTCAAGATGAGGAGGATGAAGAACGTGCAGGAGCAGAGCCTGGAGGGCGGCAGGTACCAGGATTCTCCTTCCTCCAGCAAGGAATACCTGCAGCTGCCATCCATTGAGATCACCCCCTCCAGCGACGAGGACACCCCCTGGTCCAACTGCTCCACTCCCAGCGCCTCCCCGCGCCGCAAGCGCTTCCTCCTGCGCAAGTGGCTGCGCGTCCGAGAGAGGAAGGAGTGCAGTGAGAGCAGGTAGGTCCTCTGGCTGCTCCCCTTCCCCCGGGTGATGCTGTCCAAAACAGGCAGGAAGGGTCTGTGCTTCCTCTCCCTGGAATTTGTCCTCGCATCCTGTCTGGCATGTGTCGTGGCGGTGGTTGGATGCGCTGGTGCCAGAGCAAAAGGCCTGGGAAGTCTCTGGGAGTGGCAGGGCAAGGCTCTGTCCTGGTTCCTAGTCCTGCAGGTGACACAGATGCCACAGCAAAAGGCCTGGGAACTGTTTGGGAATGGCTCTGTCCTTGCTCCTGATCCTTCAGGTGACACAGATGCCAGAGCAAAAGGTCTGTGAAGTCTCTGGGAATGGCAGGGCAAGGCTCTGTTTTTTCTACTGGTTCTGCAGGTGACACAGATGCCAGAGCAAAAGGTCTGGGAACTGTTTGGGATCAGCAAGGCAAGGTTCTGTCCTGGCTCCTGGTCCTGCACATGACACAAATGCCATAGCAAAAGGCCTGGGAACTCTCTGGGAACAGCAGGGCAAGGCTCTGTCTTGGCTCCTGCTCCTCCAGGTGACACACAGCCAGTGGGTGAGAAGATTTAACTTCACTACTGTGTCCTGAGGAGACCCTGGGAGAGGAGTGAGCTCTCTGCTGGTGTTACTTGTACAGGAGTGATGATGCCAAACCTCTGCCAGGGTTTTTAGGTGATGCACATTCCTACAAGTGAGATTTCACTTGATATCCTTAGTTCAGTACTGGGACAAGGAGAGGACAAGAGACAGAAACCAAGCAGCCCAGTGGGTCTGTGTGTCAAGGTATCTGAGCTTAGTCCTTGGCAGCTCTCCAGACCTGAAAGTCACACAGTCCTTTGGCTGGAAAGGGCACAAATCATTCCCGAAGGCCTCCAAGAGCCTGTCAGCACAGGGAATGGGTGCCCAGGCATTGTATTGTGTGGCCACACAGAGATAAAGCTGCACCTTGTGTAACCTCTGCAGGGCACCCCACATGCAGTGGAATTAACTCTTCCTTCGACAATCTGCCTTTCCTGAAGGCCCCAAATTCATGTTAAAGATTTCTCCAAGAAATTACTACTTTATAAATCATTAGGCTGGCTTAGTGCAGGCCAAGTTTTCTTCCACTGTTTGCAGCTCCCCTGCAGCTGAGCTGTGGGGTTGTGTTTAAAGCATGTGCTGCACTTCCAGAAAAAGAGAAACCTTGAGCATTTCTGCACCCAGCCAACCACACAGACTCACTGCCTGCTGTGGTGCTTGAGTGTTTACAGGGCAGAGCTTTTAATATCCACTCTGATGATGTGATAATTTTTCTTGCATTAGGTCCCTTTAGCAAGGTCAATCTGTCATCTTATTAATTTTTAAAGAACTGTCATCAATGAATGCATGCCATTGAGGATCTGATAATCCCTCTCAGCAAGTTAACATTGAAAAACATCTCTTGGTTTAGGAAATATTTCTGATTTTCCCATAGAAATGATGGTGCAAGTAGGGATTCAGGCACAGCCCACAAAATAGGAAAGATAATGCCTGAGGCACATGCTGAAGTGGGAGAATATTGAAGTTATGGTGTGAAGTTCAGAGGATGAAGGATCCAATCCTCCAACTGAAGGACTTAATTTGGATTTATTGATGGTAAATGAGTTTCAGGAAGGCCAAGACACATTGCTTTTGGTGTGAAGATGCAAGAAAGAGCTAAATTTCCTCGTACACATTATTTACACAGCCATGCTGACAACTTCCTGCTTATTCATCTCCAAGGGATTTTTTGGTGCTGTTTCTGAAGCAGTGACTGGAAAAAGGTGAAGTGGCTCAGGTGGCATGAGCATAGCAAAGTGTGGCCCCTCCTTCCTCAGGGCAGCAGGCTCCAGATCTGCCCCTCCTGCCATGGAAACATGGTGTTTTCAGAGGGCATTTTCCCAAAAAGCCCAGTTTGGTGCTCAGTGTGCTGAGTGCAGAGATCATCCCTGGGCTCTCACCCCTCAGCAGAGAGCAGCACAGAGGAAGCAGGAGCAGTGGGGAGCTGGCCATGCAAAGGGTGATAAACCCTGAGGGGTTTTGTGCATTAATTTGTAAGACATGTGGGATAAGCTTGGCTGTGCAATGAGTGAAATGGAACTTTTTAGGGCAAGAAGCTTTTTTTACTCAGTTTCTCTGGCTGAGCTGCCATCTAGCTGCTGGAGTTTCATTTTTGATAAGTTTTATCTCTATTCTGTGAACAGGTACCTGTTTGGTGGCAGGGTTTTCCCACAAAAGCTGGGAGTGCAGATTCCCAAATTTCACGTAGTTATAGGAACAGCCATCAGGCTGTGGCTCCCACTGGATAAATAAACACAGTTTGCTCCCAGTCACTCAGTTTCTCTGGCTGAGCTGCCATCGAGCTGCTGGAGATTCATTTTTGGTAACTTTTATCCCCATTCTGTGAACAGGTACCTGTTTGGTGGCAGGGTTTTCCCAGGAAAGCTGGGAGTGCAGGTATCCCATGAGCTCTGCAGATTCCCAAATTTCACCTAGTTATAGGAACAGCCATCAGGCTGTGGCTCCCACTGGATAAATAAACACAGTTTGCTCCCAGTCACTCAGTTTCT
>JAODHX010001155.1:3589018-3602127 GCA_027576295.1 Cossypha polioptera
TGTTTTCCTCAATCTGGATTTAAGATGAGTGCTTTAGAGGAGGTTCCCCAGCTCTGTCTCTGTTTTCCTCAATTTGGATTTAAAACTGAATGTTCCAGAGGTCACAAAGATGTTTTCTGTAATCTGAATTTAAAATGAGTGTTCCAGAGGTTCCCCAGCTCTGTGTTTTCCTCAGTCTGGATTTAAGATGATTCCCCAGCTGTGTCTGTCTTTTCCTTGACCAATATTTAAAGCTGAGTGTTCTAGAGGTCAAAAAGATGTTTTCTGTAATCTGAATTTAAGATGAGTGTTCCACAGGAGGTCAGACAGATCTGTTTTCCTCAATCTGGATTTAAGATGAGTGCTTTAGAGGAGGTTCCCCAGCTCTGTCTCTGTTTTCCTCAATTTGGGTTTAAAGCTGAGTGTTCCAGAGGTCACAAAGGTGTTTTCCTCCATCTAGGTTGAAGCTGAGTGTTCCAGAGGACGTCAGACAGATGTTTTCCTCAACCTGGATTTAAAGCTGAGTGTTCTAGAGGTCAAAAAGATGTTATCTGTAATCTGAATTTAAGATGAGTGTTCCAGAGGTCACAAAGATGTTTTCCTCCATCTGGATTTAAGATGAAAGTTCCAGAGGAGGTCAGACAGATCTATTTTCTGTAGCCTGGTTTTAAGATGAGTGTTTTAGAGGAGGTTCCCCAGCTCTATCTCTGTTTTCCTCAATTTGGGTTTAAAGCTGAGTGTTCCTGAGGTGACAAAGGTGTTTTCCTCCATCTGGATTTAAGCTGAGTGTTCCAGAGGAAGTTCCCCAGCTGTGTCAGTGTTTTTTGTGATCTGGATTGAAGCTGAATGTTCCAGAGGAGGTCACAAAGATCTGTTTTTCTGTGATGTGGATGAAGCTGAGTGTCCCCAGGAGGTTCCCCAGCTGTGTCTGTGTTTCTGTGACCTGGCTGAAGCTGAGTGTTCCAGAGGAGTTCCCCAGCTGTGTCTGTGTTTCTGTGATCTGGATTTAAAGCTGAATGTTCCAGAGGACATTCCCCAGCTGTGTCTGTGTTTCTGTGATCTGGATTTAAAGCTGAGTGTTCCAGAGGACATTCCCCAGCTGTGTCTGTGTTTCTGTGATCTGGATTTAAAGCTGAGTGTTCCAGAGGAGGTTCCCCAGCTGTGTCTGTGTTTCTGTGACCTGGCTGAAGCTGAGTGCCCAGCTCTGACTCTGCTCTCTCCTGCAGCAGCCAGCAGAGCAGCCAGCAGAGCAGCCACGACGATGACTCTGGGCGGTTCCTGAGCCCCTTCCTGCGTGAGGACAGGTGAGTCTGTGCCACAGGTGAGTCTGTGCCACACTGCCCAGCTGCTCCAGCTCCTCATTTATTCCCCTGCTAGTTCTCAGAGCTGTTAAAAAAAAATAAATGTGTAAATTGGTTTTATCAATGGCTAAAAAGCTGCAGTTTTCATCACCTTGAAAGTGGGACAATGCACCCAGCCCCTGAAATATCCAGAATTGTCTGTTGAGAATCGTTCCCCAAGCTGCAGCTGCTGCAGCAGCTCCATCAGTGTGCTGGCAATGAGCACCTCTGATCCTTGGAAACACACAAATGGAATTTCCTGCATGGATCCCCTCCTCAGCAAAGGTTTTTTATTCACTTTTGCTGTGTGGTGGCAATCCTGAAGTTGAAAACTTCTGTGCAGCACCTGGGTGAGAATTGCTGTGAGGTTCCAGAAGAAACTTTAATTTGGGTTGATTAATGACTGTTTCAAATTGCAGCATTGGCACAAAAGCTGTTGAAAACTGATTTTTTTGTTGTTTATTTTGGTGCATGATTTATGAATGTTGCTTTGCTCAGAACCACATGATGAGGAGTTTTGCTGCATCCTGTGGGTCAACTTTTGGGTCTGAGTCTGCTGAGTTTTCTTGTACTGGGCATGGACTGTGAGCCCTGAGTTATCACTGATTGATTTTCTCTGCACTTCTCAGAACCATCTATAAAGAAGTGTGATTTATGTTGGTCTTAGCAATGTTTAAAAAGCTGCATTTTTCAGCTTGAAAGTGGAAAAATCATCCAGCAGGAATTGACTCACTTGAGAGTGACCCTCAGGAGCCAGTGAATATCCCACGAGGGTTTTTGGCTCAGAATCAGCACTTGGGAATTGTAGCTCACCTTTTCCTTCATGTTTCACTTCAATTATCCATCTCCCCATGGCTGTGGAGCCTGGACTAATTAACAAAACACCCCTAATTGGCTGATAGGTGACTGTTTGCAGCCAGGAAATAAAGAGTGGGACAGCAAAGTGAGGGCATCACCTCTGGGTGAGGTGCTGTTATTCCATTTCAGCTGGAATTCCACAGGTAAAACAGGGTTAGGGTTTGTTAATAAATTTCTGGGTGTGCAGCAGGGAATCATTAGGAAGTGCTGCCTGCTTCAGGTGGATTTTAGAGGGAACATTTAGGTTGGTGATAAGGATATTTTCCTGGCTGGAAGGGGCAGATTTCAGCAGCACAGACAGATCTCAAAACTATTTATGCAAAGCCAGAGCAATGCTGAGCCTATTGACCTCTTATATTTAGGACCAGCAATGTTCCTGCTGCCTAAATTTAATTATAATTAACTTCTCTTTTCATGGATCCTAAAATTATCCTTGTGAGGGATAGTAAATTACATTTTCTACTGGTTTTTTGGTCTCATTTGCTGATGTAATTCTCTCAGCCTCCACTGGTACAGCTTTCCTTTGGATATTGGTGGTTTGTGCTGAAAATTCACCAAAAAATAACTCAAACACCTTTTAAGCTGGACAGGAATTAGTGAGAAGGCTGACAGAGCCTCTGAGAGCTTGCTGCCTGCTATTATAACTAACACAGATGAAGGTTGTCTCTGTGGCCTCTTGAATCTTTTAGACCCTGCAGAAACTGAAGGAGGAGGATTTATTTTTGCTGCTTTTTTCAACCAGTAACAAAGAACCCTCCAAGCACAGATTTGAAGCTCTGAGTTTCTGTTCTGAAGAACTCCAAGGCAGTTCTGCTCACTCACCCATTGACTATTGTACATCAGCTCTTCAAAAAAACCCCTAAAACCCCCACAAGCAGCCAGGATTTCTCCAGAGCTGTAGGATGTGGGCAGAAAGGAGGGCAGGGAGCCAGGTGCTGTGCCCTGGAAGGTTCACCTTGCCTTGGCACCCTGCCCTGGCATCCCAGAGCAGGGCAGGAGCAGAAGGAGCAGGGAACGAGCTGCCCCCACCTCAGCACAGCTGGGAAAGTGCTGAAACAAGCTGGCCCAGCCAAAAGCAAAGGGCTGCTGAGCTCATTCTGAGATGAAAAAACACAAAGAACACACAGCTGAGGATGGCAGGAATCCTCCAGGCTGGATCTTCACCCAAGGCACTGCTGGTGGAGCTCCCCTCTCCCCAAGGGCCACACTGCAGCTCCTGGAGGTTTTGGGAGAAGATTGAACATTCTGCCCTGCTCTGGATGCCTTTGGGGCTTTCTGGCAGTCCTTTCTGCAGAGCTGTGGGTGCTGCTGCAGGCTGGAGGGTTGGCAAGGGCTGCCATGGTGCAGAAGCCCTGCCCTGGCACAGCATGGTGTGGCACGGTGGCCAGGCAGTGCCACCCCCGTGTCACCTCCCTGAGGAAAAGGCTCTCCCTCTGCAAATCCCTGTAAGTTCTGTCTCTGCAGTGCCTGGGCTGGTGTAACAATGTCCTTTCTGGGTGTTTTTGCAAGGAGGGATTTACTGGGATGTGCTGGGAAGAGTTTTTGTGGGAATTGGGGGCTCGGCTCTTTGCTTGCTGATTGCCTGGGTGAGTCACTTCATGTTGCTGTTTATGAAATCAGGAGAATTCCTTTTTTACCTCACAGAGGTGGTGAACTGAGTCTGAGTTGCTCAGATGCTGAAGCACCTCTGCTGGGTAAGTACAAATTCAGGCAGAGCTGAGGTAGAGGGTCCAAATAATTGTGCTTGACTTAAAAGAATTGCAGGGGTGGGCAAGGCTGGGATGGAGGCACAGATTTGGATGAGATATGTGCACAAAAGAGACCTCATGGTCACTGAAAGGAGACCATTATTCATTAATTACCTTAAATTTTCACCAATTAACCCCAAATTCATGAACCTGTCTCTGCTTGATCCAAGGACTTGTTCTTTGTCACAGCACTGAGGCACCCATCAGGTTTAAGGGTGCAAAGTGTTTTAATTAAAAGTTAATCTACTGAGCCAGAGGAAAAAATCAGTCCTTAGACTCAGCCTAAGGAGGAGACAAACTTGAAGAGAGGAGAGCATGGAAAGCAAGGTTGGAAATGGAGTAGAGGGAAGTGAGTGGCACTTTACAAGAGATAATTAAAAAAACCAACTATTTACACAAAATACCAAATAAATCAGAATTATTTACACTGGGATTGTCTGAAAAGGGTCCAATTGTTGGCCTAATCAAGGGCAAGACCAGGAAAGAGAGACAAGGCCATTGTGGGCTCCTGTTGCAGCACTGACACTTCAGTTCTGCTATAAAATTTACCATCAGAGAGTCCCACAGCACTTAACTGGTTCCAGCCTCTCCCAGGCAGAGCTGTGGCTTTCAGAGATGCACAGGAGGGTTTATTGGGCAGCCTGGTGTTAATTTGTGTGGCCAGCTCTCTGCTTTGGGGCTTGCATTGCTGGCTTGGCTCTAAATCTCGAGGTCAGGGTTGCCCCCTCATCCCACAGGGTGTGTGGGATCCATTTAAGGGTTAAACTGTCCTTCCAGCCTTACTGCATGGGCCCAGACCCAAAGGATTTGGGAATTTTGGCTGTGCTAGTCATGGTAGCAGAATGAATGGATGCTGGGATGGGGTGCAGAGTTCCCTGAGAAAAAGCAGAGTGTGGGCAAGACCTCTTTGTCTGCCTGTCACAGAAACCCACCTTCCTTCATGCTGGGAGCATTTCAGCTGGGCTGGCATCAGAAAGCAAGATGTGAGTCATGCCATGAGCGTGCCTGGTGCAAAAAAAACCCCCAAAACTCTGTGAGTGCATTTGTCCCTTGCTTCCACCCTGTGTGGGGTGGCAGCTGAGTGCAGTGACACACAGGTGGTGTTCAAGTGAAACAGGGTGGGATGGGGTGCAGCTCTTCAGGAACCCTTTTTTCTGACACCTTTTCCTTGTGAATCATTGCAAATCCGGTTTGCTGTCGTGACAGAAGGATTTTGTTCATGCTATTTGTGCACAGAATTTCCTGGGGGGTGTTCTGGGACCTGGTGTGCTGTTTAAGGGGAAGTGAAAAGTGATCTTAGATGCACAGAACTCCACCTGTGGGTCTAACCAACGGAGAAGACAAATAATTTGTGAGAATGCAAATAATAGAACAAATCCCTTGGCCTCTTTGCAGCCAAAATCCAGTTTAAAAGGGGAGTTTCCCATTTCAGAAGACTTCCTGGGAGGTGGAAACTTAAAAAGACTCTAAAATACAATGTCAGACATCCAGCTGGACCACAGAGTGTTTCTTTATGTGCTGAAGAGTTGAGTTAGCAGATGGAGCTGCTGCTGCTGGTGTTTGTGATGAGTAAATGCCATTTTTTCCCACCCTTTTTTCAGAGATTTTTAACTCAAACCAGTGGGGTGAGAAGGGTGTCTTGAGGTAGGGTTGTTACAGCTTTGATCTGCTTCTGCTTTTAATAAAATCTCAAAGATTCCGAGCTTCACTTAATCTTGGGGATGAGATGGGGCAAAACCTCTGAATTTAGAGAAACTTGTTTGATGTGCAGTGGGCAGAGAAAGGATAAATGCACAGGTGAGGAGAAACAGTGCAGGGCTAAGTGAGACAAAACCCACTTGTGGAGCCAATAAATTGGCAGGCAGGAACAGAAGGTTTATTTTTTATGGCATATTTCCTTTTGTTCTGCCCCTTTAATTTTGTTGAATCTGGGCCCACAATAAACTGGATTTTTGCTGGTCACAGCTCTGCCTGAGGGAAGCTGAAGGCACAGGGGGATGCTGATCCTTCTGGAGGAGAAATTGCTCTTGAGCCACACTGGTGCTGCCTCAGCTTCCCCTGGGACTGGGGCAGGTTGTGAGTGCTGGAAAGGGATCTGGGAATTGCTTCCTTCAGCTGGAATCCTGTGCTCCTGTCCTTACAGGGACCTTTGCATCTTAAAGCCATCAGCTCTTTCTGAAATGCAGCTGCTCACTGCAGGGCATTTCTTCTTCACTCTCTGTAGGAACAGAAAAATTCCACTGGTCTGAACTGGGAATTTGAGTTTGGTGAAGCATCCTCCTGCTCTTGTGTTGTGGAGATTGCTGTCAGTGTGAGTCTCTGAACAAATCAGCTCCCTCCTGACTTTGCAGTCAGCACACACACACTTCATCACGGCCTGTTCTGTGCTTTTAGTGCTGTAAATCTTTGGAATATGAAAAGATTTGCAATGGGTACCTTGGGAAATATCTGCATCTTCACATTTCATAGTCAGCAGTCGGAAAGGAGAGGTACCAACCATTCAAAAGGAGCTGGGAACATCCCTTTATGGATTTTACCTCTGCAAGGCATCCCCTGGCTTCCCTCTGAGCTGAACATCCACACTTTTCACCAGGTGTTTCAGGAGGTTTGGGAAAAGCTGGGATAGTGGTAGTGGACAGTCTGATTGATAAATTCTGCCCTCAAGAATGAAATTATTAATCATTACCCTCCAGCTCTGTTTCACCAGCTAATTAATTCTCTCAGCTTTCTGCATCTTAGCCCACAGCAGCTGTGCAAAAGGCTTGGAGGCAGCTGCTCCTTTAAAATGGAATTGCCTGTGATGGGAGAAATCTGAGAGCAGAGCAGAGCAGCTCTGCCTCTCATCAGCCTCGTCACTGCTGCTGCTCTGGGCCAGCCTGCAGTGCCCACAGCACCCCAAAAACCATCCCAGGCTGCCCCATGGCAGCCCTGCCTCCTGCCACGCTGGACTCCGAGGCCACGGCTCTGTGCTGCTTTTCCCCCTGCCCCACTGTGCGTGTGTAACCCAGCTGGGGTTTTACCCTCCTTGAGTCCAGCGGTGTTTCCTGCCCTGCTGCTGAAGGGAGGCTCCCTCAGGCTGCTGGCAGCTGGCCTGGGACAGATCCCCCCTCCTGCCGATGACTGTAACCGTGTGAGTGCTCGCTGGCCTCTGCCTTTCTTCTTCTGCTTCCCTGCCTGCCCCTCCCTCCTGCCTGCCTGTGCAGTGCTTGTGCATTTGGTGATGAGGTGCTGTGTGTGTGTGGAACAAGCTCAGGCACCAGCCAAGCTCTGTCCTTGAGCCCCTCTGCTTTTCTTCTCTCTTCTCCTCCGACTTTAACCTCATGCTTTTGCTCAAGCTTTCCCTCTGCCTGCTTCCCTTTCCCCTGATGAGCCCTGCCCCAAACCTTTGGCTGCTCAGTGCTGGCTCTCCTGAACCCCTTCCTGCTGTTTCAGTGCCAGGCCATGGGGATATGAGCTTGTTTGGGGGTCTGGCAAAGCTTCCAGCACTGTAAGATTTCATTCTTTCTTTGCTCTGGAAAAGGATCTTTGCTCCAGGCTTAGAGTTCTTTATGTGAGTTCGGGCTTTGTGCAGCACCTGCCACCCATCAGTGCCCTGAGAAACCAGGGTTGATGCTGGGCTCCCCAGGGGAGTGTGGCTCTGTGGGGAAGGGGCATCCTCTGCACTCTGTTCCTCTTTCCAGCCTTTGTTTTGTCCTGTTGTTGATGCCACTGGCACTGGGAGAGCCCCTGGATGTGCAGGAGGGGCTGGGGGAGGCTTTCAGTGCTGCCCTGAAATTCCTCTCTGCAGCCTCAAGTTGTATTCTTTAGCTGCTTTCTTCTGTCTCAGGTTTCAGAAATGAAGGATTCAGGACCTTTCTCCTCCTCTGCAGTCATCCCTCTAGTGGCTTTATTCTTAAAGCCAAAAAATATCATAGTGTGTGTTCTTCTCCACTTTATCTGAAACTGGAGTTATTTTTTATAGGATATTGCATGAGATACCCCACAGATCCAAATGTGAACAGAAGGTTTGGTTTCTCCAGTGTCCCCATGGATGATCCCTCAGGGAGTGCCAGCCCAGGGACTCCAGGCTGTTGGGCTGCATGGAAAGATTTACCTTGATGGACTGGAAAAGCTTCAGTTCCAACAGGTCTAAAGGATTTTATTTGACTCTGATTTGGGGAGTCTGCATGTTCAGCATTATGCTGAGTTTAAATCTTGTCCTGTTCAGGTGTTGGGCTGTGGTGTGATGGGAATTATTTCAGGCCATGAGATAATTCAGAACTTCCTTGTTTCTGAGTGCAAAACCGATCAGGCCACAATATTTCCACCCCAGGCAGTGACATCCTGCTGCCTTCTCACCGTGGCTGCAAGTTCCTGGCAGTGAAGGCAAAAATTAGGAAATGGCTTTCCTGTGAATTAGCAGAACATGAGAAGGGGGATTTCTCTCTGAGGCGTGCCATGAGTCCCAGAGTTCTGTTCCCCAGCTTTGCAGAGTGACTGAGCCCTTCCCTGGCTGGGAGCAGGGATTGCACCACTTCAGGCAGAGGGAAGGCTGAGTTCAGACAGGCAGCACAGTGAGGGGAGGGAAAGGGCCAAAAGCCAGTGTGAGAGCAGGATTTTTATATTCTAATATTGCTCAAGAGAGCAGCAGTTAGAGTCTGAATCACCCTAGTTTCTCTACCTTCCTGCTGCTGCCCCTCATTCTCCCAACACAAACACCCTTCCTATTCCCAAGTCTCTCTGGGGAATTCTTTTTCTCCTTTTGATGGAGGGATGTTTTTCTCCACTCTCCAGTTCCAAGTAGCTGAAGGTTCTGTGCTGCTGTTCCACTTTTCTCTCCCTCCCAGCCCCCCAAACTCCACGTGGCTGCTCAGGACAGAGGCTGCAGGCACAGCTCAGAAATGGCTCTGTGCTCTGGCCATGGAACTACAGCTCCCGTCATGCCCACACAGAGAAATGCATAATTTTTTTTTTTTTTTTTTGCTGGAAATGAAGCCTCATGTGACTTCCCAGCTGCTGCAGCACAGAGGGAGTCCCTGCTGAGGTTTTTTCCCAGGGAAATGGAGGTGTGCCCTAGCTGGCAGATGCTGTGATGGCATCTGAGCTGCTGCTCGCTGCTGACTTCGGGAAGGACTCGGGATTGTGCCCTCCTGCCACATTTTCCTGGGGATCTGTCACCTGTAACCGAGGTGCATACCAACTCAACTCTCTCCTCCTTACATCCTGACATTCTCTGTAGCAGTTCTTCCTCTCTCCCCGTAACATTTCCTCATTTGTTTCTAATTTCCCCTCCCACTGGTTCTGTCACTAACAGGTTTTGTTTTGCATGCATTTCACAGACCCACAGAGGGGTTTTTTGGTATTTCCCTAACTCCTGCAGCCTTTTTGGTTTTTTACCGTATGGGAGGATCTCAGTGTGGCTGAAGTGGTGCCTCACAGGCAGCTCTGAATTCTCTGCCTGCAGGTCACGCACCTTTCCTGGCAAATTAATCTGTCTGAGCCTCCTCAGCCCTTTGTCTGCACTGCGTGGGCACTTGAGGAAGGGAATTTTTTAGTCCTTGGGAGTCTTTGAGAGGTGAGGCTGCTCTGGGGAATGTGAAGCCGTACAGAGGATGCCCTGCTGGCTGTGAGCTGTGACTATTTCAAGGGTAATACTTACAAAAAGCCATGTTTTCTGATTTTTAACTATCCTTTTGGAGGCAGTTTTGAGCCCGAGCCCCGGGCGAACACAACCATGGCTGTGGCTATTTATAGAGCCTGGAATTCCTACCCAGAGCTCAGGCATTTCACAGTGGGCTGTTCCCTTCCCAACACTTCCTCAGGAGATGTTTCCTGTTTGCTTTTAAGTTCAGGAGCTGCTGCAGCTACAGGGAGCCTCTGCTGTAAAGAGGCTGAAATGTGGAAATCTGACTTTTTCTCAATTGCAAAACTATGATTCTTTAGCTCAGGATTTGCTGAAAGTCCTTCATGAAGCTCTTGCTCTTTTTTCTTTTTTCTCCCTTCCCATGCTGCTGTGAAGTTGGAGGAAATCACAGAAATAGAAATGTCAGTTAAGGGACATCAGTGGCTTCATGAAGGAGGGATTGGGGAGCAGATTGTCCAGCACGTGTGGATTTGCTGTTTGTGGATGTCTGTGTCTGCACTGGAGGTTGAAATAAGTGTTCAGAAGAGGAGCTTTATGTCTCTGATAAAGCTGCATTTCATGGAATGGTTTGGGATGGAAGGGACCTTAAACCCATCCAGTGCCAGCCCTGCCATGGCAGGGACACTTCCACTATCCCAGGGTGCTCACAGCTCCATCCAGCCTGGCCTTGGGCACTGCCAGGGACCCAGGGCAGCCACAGCTGCTCTGGGCACCCACTGCCAGGGCCTGCCCACCCTCCCAGGGAACAATTCCTTCCCGATTTCCCACCTAAACCTCCTCTCTTCCAGAGAATTTGTGTATTCTGAGCACAAAGGCGCAGTGTGGCAGCCTGGGTTTGTGCAGGCATGCATGAGCACATCCCAGCACAAACATGGCAAGCCCCACACTGCCTGTGTGCCAGCAGTGCTCTGTGCTGGGGGCCCTTTCCAAGGCTGAGGGGCTGCTGGGGATTGTTCCCTGCTCCCACCTGCTGGGCCCTCTGCACAGAGGGTGACACCTGTCCCACTGCCCTCCAGCACAGGCTGATGGCAGGG
Source organism: Cossypha polioptera (assembly GCA_027576295.1). Lineage (NCBI taxonomy): Eukaryota > Metazoa > Chordata > Aves > Passeriformes > Muscicapidae > Cossypha > Cossypha polioptera. The sequence goes on from JAODHX010001155.1 coordinate 3,599,601, forward strand.
CTGTGAAATTCTGAATATACTGAGTCCCCTTGGGTCTGCTGGGCTGTGAAATACTGAATATACTGAATCCCCTTGGGTCTGCAGGGCTGTGAAATACTGAATATACTGAATCCCCTTGGGTCTGCAGGGCTGTGAAATACTGAATATACTGAACCCCCTTGGGTCTGCAGGGCTGTGAAATTCTGAATATACTGAATCCCCTTGGGTCTGCTGGGCTGTGAAATACTGAATATACTGAATTCCCTTGGGTCTGCTGGGGCTGTGAAATTCTGAATATACTGAATCCCCTTGGGTCTACCTGGGCTGTAAAGTATTGGATATACTGAATTCCTCTGGGTCTACGAGGACTGTAAAATATTGAATTTAGTAAACCCCCGTGGGTCTGCTGGGGCTGTAAAATATTGAACTTACTGAATACCCTTGGATCTGCCAGAGGTGTAAAATACTGAATATACTGAATCCCCTTGGGTCTGCCAGAGCTGGAAAATACTGAATATACTGAAACCCCCATGGGCCCCCAGGGCTGTAAAATACTGAATTTAGTAAACCCCATGGGTCTGCCAGGGGTGCAAAATACTAAATATATTAAACCCCTATGGGTCTGCCAGGGCTGTAGAATAAGAATATTGAATATACTAAACCCCTGTGGATCTACCAGGACTGTAAAATATTTAATATACTGAATCCCCATGGGTCTGCCAGGGCTGTAAAATATTGAATTTACCAAACCCCCATGGGTCTGAATATTAAACCTCCCTGGGTCTTCTCCCTGGGGGTGAGTGTGTGCCACTGCCTGTGCCCAGGGGAGTTGCAGTGCTGTGGTTTTGCAGAGGCTGAGCTGCCCCTGGGTGTGTTTAAAGCTCTCAGTGTGCTCAGAGCCTGCCATAAATCCATCTGCAGCTCTCTGCAGCTCCTGCTGCGTGCTCTGAGCACCGGGGGATGAATAAGCACTTTGAGGCAGGGATGCTCCTGGCTCTCTGAGCTCTTGCTTTGCCTGAGCCCTGCAGTGTTTTCCCTGCTTCCCTCCAGCCCAGCCCTGCCAGGGAGCTCTGGGGAGCTGTGAGCAGCCTTCCTGGGGCTGTTTCACAGCCTCCAGCCTGATTTACTGGAGCAAAGTAGGCCAGGAGAGAAGCTGGGGGATGAATGAAGTCACGGTGCTGCGCCAATCCGGGCAGGGCCAGGCAGCTACGGATGCCTCTTGCTGCTGGCACCCAGCACACCTTCCAGGGAGGCTTGGTGCCTCCAGCCCTGGCTGAGCGTGCAGCAAAGAGTTACTGGCTCAGGCCCACTCGTTTGTGAGGGCTGTGTGAGGTGAGTGTGCTCAGGGGATGCAGCTGAGGAGCTGCAGCACTCTGCACCTCTCAGTGTGCCCTGCGTGCTCTCTGGTATGGCTGCTCTGCACCATCGCTGCTTCCCCCGCCTGCCTGTCCCCCCTCACTCTTCTCTTTGCTCCCCACGTCAGCCCCCCTCGTGTCTGAGCACTGCTCCTGTACCTGTGCACTGCCCAGAGCCCGCCTGCTTTCCTCCTTTACCCCTGACTCCTGAAATGCCCACTGGGGATGGCTGGGGTGGGGTGGGGTGTGTGGCTCTCCCTTCCTGCAGAGTGAGAGAGGATGAGCAGCTGGCTGGAAGCTGGGCTGTTCCCCTGGAAGCTGGGCTGTTCCCCTGGAAGCTGGGCTGTTCTCCTTCTCCCTGGAAGCTGGGTTATTTCCCTGGTCCCTGCAAGCTGGGCTGTTCCCTGCTCACTGGGAGTTGGGTTGTTATCCTCCCTGGGAGCTGAGTTGTTCTCCTGCTCACTGGAATCTGGGCTGTTCTGCTCACTGGGAGTTGGGTTATTTCCCTACTCACTGAAAGCTGGGCTCAGATTAAGCTGGTTTGTTCCCTACTCACTTTAAGCTGGGCTGTTCTCCTTCTCCCTGGAAGCTGGGTTATTTCCCTGCTCACTGCAAGCTGGGTTATTTCCCTTCTCCCTGGAAGCTGGGTCATTTCCCTGCTCCCTGGGAGTTGGGTTATTTCCCTGCTCCCTGGAAGCTGGGTTATTTCTCTGCTCTTTGGAAGCTGGGCTCACATTAAGCTGGTTTGTTCCCTACTTACTTTAAGCTGGGTTATTTCCCTTCTCCCTGGAAGCTGGGTTGTTCCCCTGCTCCCTGCAGGAATTCAGCCTGGAAAGGAAGCTGGGAGCAGTAGGAGGAGGAGGAAGAGGAGCAGGGTCCTCTGTGTCCCTCAGCATCCTGCTGGACCCTTGGGTGGTGGCAGGGAGGAGGAGTTGGGGGCATGGCAGTGACTCAGATCTTGTGCCAGGCTCCAAACAAGTTCCTAACCCAGGGCCATCTGCTTGAGATGCTTTTCCTGCCCTTCTGTGGGGGCAGAATCTTGGGACTAACCCCCGAGTGCCTTTCGCTGTGCTCACCCTCCTGTCAAGTTGTTTGCCTGTTGTTCTTCCTCCTCCTTTTTTTCTCTTTACTGTTCCCGCGTTCCATCCTGCACTCCTCCTTTTTTCTCTTTCTCGTTCCCTCGTTCCTTCCTG
>JAODHX010001155.1:3611528-3622239 GCA_027576295.1 Cossypha polioptera
GGGGCGCGGCCGTGCCCCGGCGCGGGGGGCTCGGCGCATGGGGCTCGCAGCTCCCCGCGGGACGCTCGCCGGCCGCGGCTGCTCCACTATGTGCTGGGACCTCTGGAGCTGTCAGCGGGCAGACAAGGACACGGGCAGCGGATTATCGTGGCTGTACTAATGAAAGGGTTCAAGCTCGCCTGGTAAGCGCGCCGTGCGGGGAAGGGGCGGAGGGGGATGCTGCGGCCCCCTCCCCGAAATGGGGGGGAAAAAGGGATGCGCTTCTCCAAGCCGCCGCTGCGGCACGGCCAGGGGGATCTGGATGCGGCGGGGAGGGAGGCACCGGGAGAGGCTCCGGCGGTGGATGCGGCGCTGGGCCGCTCTGTCCGGGCAGCTCCGCATCCGCGCTGCGATGCGCTGAGCCTCCCTCCCTCCCTGCGATGCCCTGAGCTTCTCCATCCCTGCGATGCCCTGAGCCTCCCTCCCTTCCTGCGATGCCCTGAGCTTCTCCATCCCTGCGATGCCCTGAGCATCCCTCCCTGTGCTCCGGCTACATCTCCCAGCCGCGCATCTCCCTTTCCCGCATCTCCCTGCCCCTCTTCTCCCTGCCCCGCATCTCCCTTCCTCTCATCTCCCTTCCCCTCATCTCCCGGCTCCTCATCTCCCTTCCCCGCATCTCCCAGCCCCGCATCTCCCTTCCCCGCATCTCCCAGCCCCTCATCTCCCTGCCCTGCTCCGCTCCGGGCTGTGCCCGATCCGCATCCCCCGGGCTCGGCGGCTGCTCGCTCACACAGGAAAATAAGCAGGGGCAGTTTTTGCCGAAGAAAGGTGGGGGGATAAAACACAAAAAAGTGTTTTGGGTGCTGCGTGCGTGGAATGGCTCCTGCTCGGCTTGTGCTTTAAATAGCGGCTTTTGGGGATGCTCCTCGCTGGCGTGGTGCTGTAAGAGCACAGCAGAGTTCCAGGGAACCGAGAGCTGCCAGCGAGGTACCGAGGCTCGTTCATTCTTTCATCGTTCCTGGGTGTTTTGGGGGGAAACTCAGCAGGTTTGGCTAAGTGGGCAGTGAAAGAAAACATTGTGTGGGTGAAAAGCAATTGATAGAGCTCTCTGTGTGTATGAAATGTTCGCACGTAGATGTTTTGTTGGTTAAGTTTGTATTTTACAGGGGTAGGTAAATATATATATGTCATAGAGGATGCAATTATATATCTATATATAAAATATAATATAAACTTGACCGCCAAAGGCTTATGTAGAGTCCTGAGTATATCAAAACTATTTTAAATTTCCAATAAGTCAAAACCACTTAGTTGGAATAAATAGCCTTTGAATTATGATGATGAAATTGATTTTACCAGAACTTTATCAGATGGGAACAGTTCCAGAGTTAACAGTGGAATGTGACTTCGTAATTTGGGTTGAATTGGATGACAAGGGCAAGGGGAAGGCCTGTTTCTTTTCCTTAATCCTTTTTTTTTCTGGCATGAAAAAGGAAGTAATCCTAGAAATAACAGCCTCCCTCTTGAGTGCACTGGTTTGCATCAGGATGAATGTGGTGCTTTGAGATCCTCGCCTGTAAAGTGTGAGAAAACAGCAAAGTTATTTTGCATTTGTTATTTTACTTATTGTTGCTATTTTATTTTTTTTTTTCTGTGTAAAAAATAAAAGCACTACAGTATAGCAGTAGGAAGCATCTTGTACTGGGCCCCAGGGGACAGACCCGAGCCAGGGATGACTCAATAGGTCATCTCTTTTTCTAATTTCTCTAATTCTGTCTTTTATTTAATTACATTGAGAGCCTTTGAATTTTCCGTGTGTATACATGGCTCTGTCTCACACAGGCTGTACAAATGATATGGATATTAGCATTTGAAAATATTACACCATTTATTTTTTTTTTTTTAGTGAAAAAAAAGCCTCTCTTGCAGCGATCTGCTGCCTTCTGTGCTGTGCAGTTGGGCTGAGGAGTTGCATAATAGCTCAGTGTAGTACCAGGAGGGTGAAGCATGTGCTGGAAATGCTGGGAATGCTGGGATGGGGTGGATCTGCAGTGGCACAGCCCCCACTGCACCCTCCCCACAAACTGCTCCCTGTGGAACTGGGGGGTTCTGCCCTTCCCAGCCCATCCCAGCCTGTGGCAGCTCAGGCTGGAGCATCCTGCTGGGGGTGCGGGCTGGGAGCTGGCCAGGGAGGCTGCTGGAGGATTCCTGGGCACATAAGCAGATTACAGAGCTGGAGCAAGTGCTGGCTGCTCTTCAGTAGGTGACGCTCTTCCCTCTGCCTTCCCCGGGCTCCAGGCAGGGCCCCGGGGGCTCTGGGCAGTCCCGGGCCCCTTTGTTCTCCAGAAAGATCCCCATCAGCTCTCCTGGAACCACTTGAGAAGTGCTACCCAAGCCCTGCTGCATTCAGCATCCCCCTTCATCCCCATCCCAAAATTAAATATTCTGATTGCTTCCCTTATTTAATTATACAGCATTCTGGATTCTGCAGCTGTCACTCTGTTCCCCCTAGGATATTTACAGGCAGTTTTGTTTATTTGGTTGTGCTGCAGCATCCACGCACAGGAGGGTGAGTTCAGGATGACATTTCAGGTCCTGCTTTGCCCAAATCTGTGTAGTTGTCCCTCCTGGATTGACTGGAGGAGCACAGATTTAAGGATAGAATGAATGCAGGGTTCTCTGAACTTGCTTGGGGTATTTAATGAGGGCTGGACAGCCTTGATGCAAAATGGGTTTATGGGGTTAGTATTTATAAAAAGATAAAACATCCAGTGCATGGGATGGAAACAGATCCTCTGGTGCTTGGTGCAGGCACTGCTGGGGTTAACCCAGACTTCCTCAGGGAGCCATGCTCAGACAGACACATGATTGCTGCTGTACCAGGGAGGGACAGAAAGCTGCCAGCAGAGCAGCTCTGACCCTCAGGAGCAGCACTTGCTTTTCCCAGTTCTCAGTCCCCACATCCATCCCACGCTGTCTGGTCACAGCAAATCCCACTCTGTGTGTGTGACATCAGGACACCTCTGGCCACCTCTGGCCTGTCCTCCCCAGGCATGGCTGCCCCTCACACCGTGCCCTGCATTTCTTGCAGCACCCACTCATCCTGCCCAAAATGATCTCATCCCCTTGTGGCCTCAGCTCTGGGGCTCTGCAGCAGGCAGGGGACAGCCAGAGGGGCTGGGTGACATCAGAGGGTGGCAGTGGCATGATGCAAGTCCTGCTGTGCCGTCACTGCTCCAGCACAGCCCTGCTGGCAGGAATGATGCTGCAGCCCTGAGGACACTGCTAGGACATGACAGCAGTGATTTTCCTCATCAGGGTCTGGTGTCTGGGGCTAACCAGTCATTTCTGTGTTTTAATGCTGTTTGCATCTCTGTATTGTGACCTGGCATTGTGAGAGAGAGCTTTTGCCTCCAGGCTGACATCACTGTTATCTCACAGCTCCTCAGGGACTGCAATCAGCCAGGCCTGGAGCTTTAAATCTCAGAATGCCAAAAACCATTGCAGCCTTTCCCTTCCTTCCATCTCAGGCTGTGCTGCTTGCCCTGCTCTTCCTTCTTAGGAGTTTTGGGGAGTTCTTGATCCAGCAGAGATGGAAACTAATTTAGATCTTTGATGAAAAATGAGAATCTAATGCCAGAAGAGCGTTGCAGGGACAAAAGCAAGCTGGTAGCTGAACTTGATGTCCCATAAATGGGATACTGAATAAAATTCTGCTTGTCTGATTTTCCTTTTTTTGTGGTTCCTTCTGCATTGTTTGTGCTGCTGTGTTGGTTGGAATAGTTCTGAGCTGCAGAACCTGTGATCTGGAACCTACAGAGAAAATAAGGGCCAAAGGCTCCACTTAAAATAAATCTATAATTCATTTTTCTGCTAGTGCCTGTGGGTGAGAAAAAAAAAAACCAACAACCTCTCAATGTTCCAACACCCTACTTATCTGAGGGAAGGATCTATTATGTAGTTGTGGGGGTGGGATGGGAACTAGGTAGGGTTACAGAACAGCAGAGCTAAAATTAGAAGTTGTTTGATGTCAGGGAGCAGTGAAGATTGACTCGAGGCAGTTTCAGTTCTGCATTCTGGGGGCTGTGGCTGCAGGGGCACTTTGTGCCTCCCCCAGGCTGCCCCTGCCCTTCCCTGGCTCTGGAAATCCGGGGCTCAGGGAGTGCAGGAGGGGAGGGAGGGCTTCCTGAGCTGTCACACTCGTCCCACCCAGCTCTGCTCTTCCAGCCTTCCACTTCCTTGAGATGTAAAATACGAGTTTGGTGAGACAGGGACGGGAGGGGTGGGTCTGTCCTCACCTCCAGGCAGGAGTCCTGCTGTGACACACAGGGGTGACAAACGTGGGTGTTTGGGATTCGTGGCTCCTTGATTACCCAGGGAGATGATGAAGCTGCTTAAATCACTTTCAATTTCTTACTGAGGCTGCAGAGCCTTAAAGAACTGCTGTGTGCAGTGACAGTGAACCTCATCCTGTGGCACTGCAAATGATCCCAAGTGAAAGTGGATTTCCAAATCAATTCTTCCTCAGTTTTTGGAGAAGCTTCTCAAAATAAGTTCTGTTAAAGTTACATAATTGTGCTGCTGTGCCCATTGTGCTGTTTGACCTTCATGTCACAGGTTCAAATGTTGCATTTTCAGCCTTTCCTGTCTTCATTGATTCTTCTGTGCCTACATCTTCCTTTGTGCCTTTTATTCAGGGAGAAGAAATAGGTGCTGATAATCCTGGGCTAAAAACCACCAGATCTGACCCACATACATATAAATATGGTATTTGGGAAAGGAGAGGCCTTAGCTCCTTATGAATTCTGCAAATGGATTGAGGAATCACAATGTTCCTCTTGGCTGGCAGTGAGGCAGGAAGAGCAAACCTCATTAATGGTCGCTGGTCTTCCCTGCATCCAGAACATTCTGACCTGGCCATACATCCTGAACATTCTGACTGTCCATAAAGTACAGGTTTTATCCTTTTCCAGCAAGAAGATGTGCCAGGTGCCTGGGAGAACAGCTTGGAGCAGCGTTGGCAGGTTTATTTTCTAGATGGTTCTGTGGCATGCAGTCACTAAGGGGTTATTAACAGGTTTTGTCTCATTTCTCTGCCCTTGGTGTTATTTTTTTTGCCCTCTTTCATAGTGGAAGCAGTGAGGAGCCTAATCTGAGTGCACTAAAGCCAAGGGAAAGCTTTGCACACAATTCCCTTGGCCAGGCTGTGCTTGTGGGCACCAAGAGAAGCAGAAATAGCAGCAGGATCATTCCAGCAGCACAGTGACTGCACAGTGCCACACTGCATTAATACCTGCAGTGGCAACAGGCTGTGAAGCACAACTTTTATTTTAGTAAAAATATGAAATTACAGTGGAAGGAGACCATTTGAAATAAAACCAAGGCATTTTGAAGCCCTTGATCTGAGACTGGGTTTGCTGTGTGATAATAGACTGGCAAAAGCATCCCTTTAATATTTTTGTTTCTTATGTGGTTGGCTTTTGGCATCGAGTTTTGGTTTAAATTTGGATAAACATCTGTAATTTTGTTCTCTAATATATATGTGCATATTGAAACCTCTCTGAGGACATCCAGACAGAGCAGCTCTTTGACTCAGGCCATGAAGAAGCTGCACTTTGCAGAGTTTGCTGCCAGCACCCAGAATCTCTCCCCCAGATCTCTCCTTGGGCTGCAGATTATTTTGGCTAATTGAATCCTAATCGTTTGTTTTGCTGGGAAATTGCCTCTTCCTCTTATCAGATGGCAAGATCACCTTGCTCTCTGTCTGCAGTCCTTGGGCAGCCTCAGAAATGTCAAGTGAAGGGCAGACTGCTTGGAATGGCTCTGGAATTCTGCAGCCTTTGCTCACTCAGGAGTTGAGGAGAATGAGGCAATAGTGGGGCTGTTCCAGAGATTCTTTTCTTCACTAAAAAGCCTGAAAACGTGGAAAATTCAGTCAAGAAGAGATAAAATGTGGAGCTGAGGCTGCTGGGTGCTGTTTGTCTGCTGAGTGCCTTCTGAAGGAAGGGAAGGTGCTGGCTGTGGGAGCACAAGAGGTTCTGAATCTGTCATGGACCATTTGTATCCTGATGTTGCCTCTGCCTCACTTTCCCTGCCTGCAAAATGAGGCAAAGCAGTCACCCCTTCCTCCTCCCTCTGCCTGGAGCAGGGATTTTCATGGGACAAGGGCTGGAAGGGGGTGTTGGACAGAAATCACTCTCCCCTTCCTTCTCCCTCTGCCTGGAGCAGGGATTTTTGGGGGACAAGTGCTGGATGGGGGTGTTGGGCAGAAATCACTCTCCCCTTCCTTCTCCCTCTGCCTGGAGCAGGGATTTTCATGGGACAAGTGCTGGAAGGAGATGTTGGGCAGAAATCAATCTCCCCTTCCTTCTCCCTCTGCCTGGAGCAGGGATTTTCATGGGACAAGGGCTGGAAGGAGATGCTGGACAGTGTCCCACGTTTCTGAGTGTCTGATTCACCCCCTGTGTGTTGATAGTTGTGTTGGACTGAAGAGAAGCACTCACATAGCTGGAATTTCTGCTTCATTTCTGCTCAGCAAGTGGGCAGGGGCAGGGCCTGAAACAGGCAAAAATTGCCATCAAAACCCTTGTGGCACTTCTTGACAGAATCACTGTGTCCTGGTGAACTTTTCTGCTTTTTCCAGCTGAAATTCCAGATTTCTCTCTCTTTTAACCAGTTCATGGTATTCCTTTGGTTAATTGAGCAGCTGCTGTGTTTTTGCTTGAACCTTCCCCCTAAACAGCTCTGAGTTCAGGCCTGGTTAAAAGTGCACCTTAATGCCAGTATTATTTTAATTGATGCTTATTATGACTGGTAACTGCTCATTTCAGGATTTTGAGCCTGTTTGAAGTAAATTATAGAAGTTGCAATAATATATCCAAGGATAGAATATCCAAGCTCAGGAAATGGAGACACCAAACCCAAAATACTGCACAGAATTTATTTTCCCTCTGGGTGCCCTTGCTGAGCCACTTGCTGAATACAAGATGCTGGAATATTCTCTGAGTTTCTCCTTTTCCTTTTGAACAGATTTAGGCCTGTGCTGTTGATTATATTTTACATTTTCCAGTGGTTTTTTTCCCCCTGTAACCATTTTTCCAGGACAGAATGCTCTCTGTGGTCACAGCCAAGTGATCTGGGGGCAGATGCTCTGCTTTTTTCCCAACTAAAAAAAGATGCAAAATGCTGCCACTCTCCTTTGACAATGTCACAGCCACTCTATGCATGTGGCAGAGGAGCAGAGACAGAGAAATTTGTGGATTTTTAATTTTTTTTTTGACATTCATATATTTGGGGTATATATTTTGAATAATTTTCAGACCATTCAGAATACCAGGTTTGGTAGAATGTGGTTTGGGCCACAGCTAATTTCAGGCCTTGGAATTGGAAGGAGAAAAATGGAGGAGAAAATGAGTGGAATGAAAAAGACTTTGGGGAAAAAGGGAAGTAGCAAAGATTTGGTAACAGAAGGAATGTTCAGATATGCAAAATCAAATTAGAACAAATTAGCTGGAGGGGGAACACACAACTTGTTTAGTTCTAGAACAGCTCCCTTTAATTAGAGTCATTCCCTTAATGAAATAAATGACAGGAGGAGGAGGTGGCCAGGCCTGAGCACTGCAGGGATCATTTGCAAGGTCTCAGCCCTGGTGCAGGGAGGACACTGGAGATGCTGTGAATTAAAAGCTTTGCACTGGAGACAGAGGAGTTTTGGAGAGCTGCTGGAGAGGCAGAGCTGTAATTTTGGTGTATTTCTGACCCCACAGGCCCAGAAATAAAGCAGCTCTGGAGATGTGACAGAAGTGCCCTTTGCTGCTGAGGAGGTTGGCTTGTGGCTGTGCAGCCTCAGAGCTGGAATTTGGCTTTTTTCAGAGCTGTTAGAGAAAAGTGATGCCCGACCTGATGCACATTTTGGGAATGAGGTTTGGGAGGCAAACCTGTGCTTAGCTGCAGGCCATGAAAGAAGGATGTGTCTGGAGGCCAGGGCTCAGAAGCTGAGCAATATTCAGTGGCTGCTCCAGGGCACTAAAGCTGCAGCATTGCTTCAAATACCTGCTGTATTATTTTTCCAGCAGGAAGAACAAGTTCCCCATGGATTCTTTTAAAGGCAGCTGATAGCACAACTAGTCTGGGAAATAGAACTGTTTCTAAAATTGTGTTGTTTTACAGCAAAAGAGGCTCTTGAAAACAGAGATTTGCTGTGCTGGGAGATTTTTATGCCCCACCTCCAGTCTGAATAAGGAATAAATTCCATCCTAAATAGTCAAGATGAACAAAGAGTAAAAGAAAGGAAGTGGAATTAGTCCTGGTTTGCAGATGAGGCACGTGGAGACTAAAAGTGTTTTTCTTTTTAATGTGTTTATTAATAGCTGTGCATTAATTCCCTACTGGAAGCTTGGCTTAGGAGAGCAAAAAATTGTTATAGTTTAAACAATTCTCTAAAGAGAGCAAACTACTGAAGAAAGAGCCAGGATGAGAAATGCAAACATCCATCCCTATCCCCTGCACTTCTCACAGGGGACTTGCCCAAAGCCACAAACTGAATCCTTATAATTGTCCCAAAACAACCTGTGCCTTGCTGGTGTTTGGAGATGCTATAATTATCCTGGGGACATCTGTTCTTCCAAGGATCACAGCCCAGATCAGGAGCTTGGGGTGATTTGGATGTCACTTTGCAAGATTTCCCACATGGAACTTCAGATCACATGGATGTCTGTGTGTGTCTTGGAAGTTTTGGGGCCAAAAAATGCAGCAAGTCAAAACAATCCTTGGAATTGTAACAATGAACCAGCCCTAAGACCAATCATTGCAAACCTTTGGAGTCCTAAATTGCTGCAAACTGGGCTGCTGCCTCTCTGAAAAAATGGAAATAATGGAAAGCAGAACTGGAGACTGAAAATGTGTGATTTTATTGAGGTATTGATCCAAGCTCCTGCCAATGGGGTGACCTTTACAGGGTCAGGAGTTGGATTTCAGCAATCCTTGGTGGTTCCTTCCAGCTCAGGATATTCTGTGGTTCTATGGCTCTGTTTTGTCTTTATTAACAGTTACCTGTTGCTGTTTATGAACATGACAAGTGAATGAGTTTATTCCACTTCTCTCCTTCTCCTGGTTGTGAAGATTTGACTTCAACCTTGTTTCTTTCCCACAATTTCATATAATCCCATTGCTCATTGTTCAAAAAAAGGAAAAAAAAAACCCCAAACAAAACCCCCAAACCTTTTAATACAGCTTCTCTTTCTCTTCAATATTTACATTCTTCAAATATTTGTTGACCACTCCACTTTGTTTACCCTTCAAGTTTGTTTTCACAAACGAGCCTCATGACTGCTATGATGTTTTTGTTGCTTTCCTTTGAACTCATTGCTCTGTAAGAAAATCTCTCTGCTTGTTTGCCATCCTTCTAACATGTTCCTGGTTGGGATTAACTGATCATACAGAGCAAATATTTCATCATTCCATGAGGTGTGATTGATCAGCTCCGAGTCACATCAGTCCTGCCTGCTCCTATATCATGTCAGGAACATTTTTAATTTGCTTTTTCTTATTCCCCTGTCCATCTGTGGATTTAGAAAGCAATTTCTTGCTTTCTGAATGATTTAAATTGCTGGCTGTGACTTTGTTTCCTCTGTTGCACCTGCCTGGAGCAGGTACAAACCCAAGGGCAGCAGCAGGGCTGTGTTCCTGCTTTTCCCAGGCGGGAATCAGGCACAGCCTCTGTTTATTTTCCCCAGACAGGTTTTTTAAGTGTGTTTATATACACTTTCAAGATGAGTCACATTGTTACCTTCTGCATTGTAGAACCTCCGTGCAGAAGACGGCCTTTCCCGAAGTTTGTATTTGGAAATGCCCTAGTGTTGAAGGCAAATATTTCTATTTATTCTAAATATTTCCCGTTGCTGTTCTAGCGGGGAAATCGATGGTTTGTGTTGCCTGATAACATTCAGGAGGGTGTGCAACCCCTCGGGGTGAAAAGCCAGAGCTTTGTGGGAGCCAGGAAATGGAATTTCGAGGTAATTGGGATGTTTATGTCCACGCTGGCTGCTCTGCTCCTTTGTCGTCACAGAAGTGCTCCCTGGCGGTTTGCACGGCGGGGAGGACGGGGATGTTTAATAAAGCTCTGCCGGGATGCCAGGGCTGAGCGGCAGCACCGAATATTGGATGCAGCTCTGCCGGGATGCCAGGGAAGCTGCTCCAGGGCAGCACAGCAGATGGGTAAGGGCAGGAGAAGAGCAGAAATGCTGGAATTTCCCCTCGCTGGCGGCAGCCAGGAGCAGCCAGGGTTAATGGTGATGCGGGACATCCTTAAAGCCGCAGCGGGAGCTTTTCTGCCCAGCGGGCAGCTCGGATGCCGGAGCCGGGCAGTTGCAGAGGCGGCTTTGTTCCAGCCATGCCAAGCTGTTATCAGAGCTGTTATCTTTCTGTCAGCTGCTTTGGCGGCCCTGAAATGCCTCGGAGCAGCAGCAGCAGCAGCAGCGAGGCTCCGGGCTGGTTCCTTGGCATTCCCCCGGCACAGCCCCGGAGGAGCCGGGAGGAGCCTCCCGGGAAGGGCGATGCGCTGGCAGGTGCCTCTGGAAACCTTTAATTCTCGTTTTACATCGCCCAGGCAGGCGGGGAATCCTTCCTTTGTGTGTGTGTGGGCGGTGAGGTCAGGCGGCTCCTCGGGAAAAAGGATGGGATGGGATGGGATGGGATGGGATGGGATGGGATGGGATGGGATGGGATGGAGATG
>JAODHX010001155.1:3640456-3660684 GCA_027576295.1 Cossypha polioptera
ATCTCCTGGAGGGAGGATGGGCTGTGGAAAGATAAAGATGATTGCCCCAGCTGGTTTAAAGATGGCCCATTAGCAGGTAATATGTGCCAGGAGATCAGGGTCACTGCCCCACCCGGCTCAACAGGTGGTGACAGAATCCACATTTCTGGTCACATCAACCCAACACATTCCCCCATTGTACTCCTTGTTGGGAAGGAAAAGGATTTGGCAGCAGGATCTCACAGATGTGCATATATGTATGTATATAACAAAAAGATCTTTGAATGCAGAATCTGAAGAAGGAATAGAAATGATAGCAAGTTTTGATATAGAAGAAGGAATAGAAATTATAGCAAATTTTGATATAGAAGAAAAGAGTTGCTGAGCCAGTCTTAGTGGGTAACTAGAAAGCAACTGACTTGGAAGGGGCTTTATGGCTCAGAGCAAAGGATAAATCCACCTCAAACAAAAGATGTTTTTACCAAACAAAAAGATTTTCACGGACAAGAAAACCAATGTTGCAGGTAGAAGAAAGATCTCAGAATTTTCTACTGCAAGGAAACTGAAATACAACCTCTAGCTTAAACTGTAACATACTAACTTTTGGTGCTTGGAACATAGTAACATGAATATGGTAATGTTGGTAGTTAGGATAGGCTACAGGTAATAGTAAAGGTGTTGATTGGTTGTTATGTAATAAGATTCACAGCAGAGGAAGAGATAAAATGCTTTGTGACATGGATAGAACAGAGCCTCAGGACACACAGCTTGCCTACAGCCAGCCGCTCTAGCCCACCCACAACCCACAACTGCTGGATCCTTGTCCATGCAATAAACAGCGTTTTCAGAGCCCTCTGAAGCCTCCATCTCTCCATCCAGCTCTCACACTCCTGAAGGTTCTCCTAATTCAGAGTTCTTTGCCTGGGAGCACAGCTCTGAGTCTGCAACTTTTCATAGCCAAGGTCCTGCTCCTTGGGAGCTCTGTGGTTTTGTGAAAGACCTTGAAAATCAGCTGCAATTACTTTTTATCACCATGGATCATGAAGGGGCATGAAGTAAATAAAGTTTTCCCTGTGAAAGACCTGTGCATTTCCCCTATCCAAGCCCTCTGAGATCAGTTCAAATTGCACAGCATCAATTTTCCAACCACTGCCCATTCTTTCCGTGGCTGCAATGTTATCACTGGCTTGCCCAGGGTAGCTGATATTTCCCCAGGGTAGCTGATATTTTCCCCAGGAAGGTTTTGTGTCTTTGGACTGTATTAGGAACAGCCTTGTCTTTGCTGTGCAGGGGAAGAGAGTTTCAGGTTTGGCTCTAGGCTTTTGTGTGAGCAGTGGGACCTGGTAAAACACACACATAGAGCCTGGGGTACCAAACAAACCTTTGATTACAACCCTGGTATCTGTGATGTGGTAGCTGTCAGGAACACTTGTGTTTGCCCAGAGTTTAGAAGTGAGATGTTTCAGCCTGAATAATTGCACTTGCAGAGCTGTGATGGATTGTAAAATGAATTGTTAGATCTTTATTTATTGCTGGATTGTGTCACAGACAAAAAATCTTCACTCTCTCCCCTCTGTGGCCACTCAGCAGAGGGAGCAGGACTCAGTGGCCCACATTCTATCTCTCAGCAGTATGGGGGGAGTCTGTGAGTTCAAAAGAGGGGGGAAAAGGTTTTTCAAGCTGAATCATTGGCGTTCTGAGGTTGCCCTTGAGGTCAGCCTGGCTTCCTGTGCACACAGTGACCTACAAACCCCGTCCCAGGGCTGGTGCCTCCCTCAGCACGGGGTTGCCAGCTCTGTGCTCCCAAAGGGAAGCTGTGGGATGGGAGCAGGCAGGATGCAGGGCACAGTGTGCTGGGGCCAGGCTGGGGATGCCCTCAGGGAAACGGGCTCCTTGGGAAGGGGGAGCCTCACAGAGGAGCTGCATCACCCTGGCCCTCAAAATGCTGAGTTAAGCTCGTAGGAGTGAGATTTTTACCAACACGGTGGCACTAAAGCTTAACTTGAACTCCTGGTGATTTCCACAAGGAAGAGGGTCCAGTGCTCTCTGTTGGGTGTGTGGGTTTTCCTTCTCTTGACCTGTGAGGTAATTTTTCTTCTTTCCCTAATTTCTCTCTTTTCATTCCTGCATGCTTTCTCTCCGATTAAGTCACACAAGCGCCTCTCCAAAGTAAGCCTTCTTTTTTCTCTCCTGTCCCCCACTGTAGAGCTGTCCCATCACTCAGGAGCCCTCCCCTGGTGCTGAGTGCTGAGCCAGGCAGGCATTCTCCTGCTGTGGCTGTGAGAATGTCAGCAGGAGCTCAGCCCCTGCCTGTAGCTGAAGCTGGGTTCACTGACATCACTGGCATCTGGCTGGTATTTGCTCACACAGACTGAGAGCTGGCCTGTTCATCACACCCCTCAGCTGCTCCCAAATCATTTCAGCTTTAAGTTCTGCTTCCCTCTCTCCCTTGAAGTGAGCTGCTGTCTTTACCAGGGAGAAATCCTCTGGAGTTGAGCAGAACCACGATCCCTTCTCTTTCCTGTCTTCTTCCTCCATGATTTCAGAAACAAGAGTTGTTCTCCATGACTTCTTCCCTGCTTTTCATGATGAATAGCATTTTTGTGGCCAGTGATCTCAGCTTACTGCCCTTGCACGCTCTCCTGTGTGATGTAAATATTAAAGATCAGTGATGTCAAATGGACCCAGCTTGAACCTGGTAGAACAGACCTGTCCCAAATGAATTGTGAGAATTCATGGGCTCGCTCTGAGAGGTGATAAGTGGAAGATCCCTCTGTGGGTGCTTGAATTGGAGATAAGATCATTTGGGATTTGATCTCACACCTCTGTGCTACCCTCAGAAGGGTGGAAAATCAGAAACACAGGTGGGATGTTGTTGGAGAAAGTGCCAGGCTGTTGGCATTTCCACTTAATGAAAGCAGAATGGCTTGGATGGCTTGATAAAAATCCACATGTCTTGGCCTTTGCCCAGTGGATGCCTCAGGTTTCCTTCTAGGCAAGTTCTCAGAGAGCAAAGCTGGCTCACTGTCTTCCTTGGTCATGGTCCCTGTGACCAGCCTGACCTTGCATGGTTTGCTGGTGTCTGCTGGAAGCTTCTTGACATCTTTTTTTTAGACAGATTGTCTTGTGCTTGGTATCTGTAGCTGGGATAACTGCAGAGGAGCACTGTGGGACTAAAGTCTCAAGGTGAGGTGTGAAAGAAGTGCTGTGGAAGGTCTGGAGTAGCAGAGTCCTGACAGGATTGCTGGTGAGTAGAGGTGTGTGGGGCAGGACAGGCTGTGTGAGCTGGAGGTGCAGAGGGTTTGAGGAGAGGGATTGGTGGGAAGAAGCCTGGAACAGAGGGATGTCTGTGCAAAATGTGTGTGCAGTGGTGCTGGGAGGTGCCTGCAGCCAGCCCCTGCTTCTCTGGGAGGGAAAAACCCAACCACTGTGAGAAACTGGGGCTCAGATGAGTTCAGAGGAAAGGGGATCCCAGGCAGGACCCCCTGTCAGAGCCTCACACAGAATATTCTGAGTTGGATCCATGAGGATTATCGAGTGTGCAGCCTGGAGCTCTGTTCTGTGCTCCACAAGCTCCTTTGGCACAAATGAAGAATTTTCAGGCATTAAACCCCCTGCTCCTCCCTATGCAGATGATTCTGTTGTCTGCTCATACAGGGAGAGGTTAGGAACAGAAAAACAACTCGAGGGCAAAAATTTTAAACTCTCCTTTCTCAGCCTCTTCTCCTCTCCCCACCCATCTCCTGCAGGAAGAATAATTTGGTTTCCCAACCTGGCTAATGAGGTGGAACAGCCTGAGCCCATGAGTTTGCTGCTGTGTTGGTACAATGGCTGACAGATCTGCTTGAGCTCCCTGCCCTCTTTTGTCCCTGCTGTTCTGTCGTGCTGCAGCTCTGCCGTCAGAGGGAGTGCTCCACCTGGAGTTTTTAAGCACTGGAATTGCATCCCGAGGGAATTTCCTGGAGCTCTCTTTGCCACCCTGACCCCACCACTCTGCCAAGGGCTGAGTCAGCCTTAGGCTTTTCCGGGGCATCTTTCCAAACTCAGGAAAAACCCCTCTCTTTGCTAGCAGCCAATGGTGAAATATGTATTTTTTAACTATTTTCCTCTTGTCCAAAGATACAAGTGGTTTCCTTCAGATTCTTCCCAATGCCTGTAGCTAATGGTGAATGATGAGGATTAATATTAAGTTAGGGGGAAAATATGAATGTTGGTGCAGGTCCTGGGGGTGTGGAACAGTTCAGGTTGGGAGGGATCTCAGGAGGTCTCTCACCCAAGACCCTGCTCAAAGCAGGCTTAAAGCAGCTTGGTCTAAACCCTTGTCCAGCCACATTTTGCAAGGCTGGAGGTGCCACAGCCTGGCCAGGCCCCTGCTCCAGTGCTTAACCACTCTTGTGAACAGGCTTCTTCCTCTTCTCCAAACAGAATTTCCCCTACTGCAGCTCGTGACTGTTGCACCTTGTCCTTCAGTGTGCCACCAGGGGAAGAGTTTGGCTGTGTCTTCTCATTCACCCCTCCCACTGGGTGGGACAAACCCCCTTTGGGTAGTAGGTAGTGAAATTGTGATAATTTGGGGCTGGGGTGAGGGTTTGGGGAATAAATTCCATCAGTTTCCTGGAGTTATGGCCATTCAGAAGCAGTGTAGCTTTTGCAGGTGCACAGACCAGGAGAGAGGGCTCTGGAATCTGTCCCGAGTTCTGGTTCTGTCTCTGCCTGCCCAGGTGTGGGAGGGGTTTAGGGATGCTCCTGGAGCTCTGTGCAATGCCACTCACCTGGCCAAGGGTTTCTGTTGCCCTGGGAGCAGCAGGGAGTGGGTTGAGATGCTGCTGCCAGTGATGCTGAGAGGCAAGAGCTCAGTTTGGGTGGAGTTCTGTGTGACCTGAGTGCCCTGAGGGCTGTAACCCTCCCTAGCAATGCACACAGATGGGAGCCACTAAACCGTGGCTGCTTAGAGACAGCAATTACAAGCTTAGGGAAAATATTCCATTTTTCACATTCCTCCAAAGCTCTTCGTGGTTACAGCCCCCTTGTAACCACGAGCTCTGCTCTGTGCTCCTGTAGCATCATCTCTGCAAACCAATCCCATCTTCTCCCTGTCTGTGTGCAGCCCCCTCCTTCTGTTACTTATTTATTTTCTTTTTTCAGTTCTAATGCCTTTGGTTTCTTTTTCCAGTATGACAGACTTAACCTGCTCAAAGTAAGAATATGTTTTTCCTTTTTCTTTCTTTTCCCCACCCCTCTCCATTTTACTGTCTCTTGATTATTCACGGTTCACATCTCCCTCTCAGTGAGTTAAAAAAATAGAGGAGAGATTTAAGGACTGAGGTTTTTTGGATTTTGGATTTTGAACTTGGTGGAAAAGATGAGGTTTGAGTGTTGGTATAATTAAGGATGTTGGTAAAATTACAGGTATCAGTGTAATTATGGATGTCAGCATAATTTTTTTGTGTGGAGAGCTTAAGGAAGAACCTGCAGAGCTCCTTTATAAAGGACCCTTGATTCAGGGAAATTGGAATGTGAGGAGGGGAAAAAAAAATAAAATTCCTGCAATGAATGCAGCAGAGGGGACTGAAATCCTGTTGGGCTGTGCTGGCACCACAGCATGGGCACCCTGATTGAGTGACAGCAGTGCCTCAGTTGTGCCTGTGCCAATTCTAGTTTGATTATGGGTTTTTTTTTTTTACCCAGGAATTTCTGAGTTACGCCTTTTGCTCATTAAGGCAGACAGATGGCAAAACAAATCTGCAGGAAAATCACTCCATCTCAGGCCCTGTGCTCCTGAGGACAAGGTGCTGTGTGCAGGGTTCAGATTAATTACCCTGCTGCTTTTTTTAGTGTAGACTGGGTTGCATAAGGCTTTTTTCCACGTCCTACTTGCAGAGAGGGATGACTTCAACCAGATCCTTTATGAATGGATCAGGTATGGCCAAGTATGGAAAAGAGTGGGAAGAAAGAGGAAATTCCTCTGGTTGGAGGAGTGAGTGTGAGATATGAGCCATACTCTGTTCAGTCCCTCAGCTCATCTCCTTTCCCCAGGATTTGGGGGGAAAAAGGGGTGTTCCTCTTTTTAATAAATTTTTGTGTTTTAGCCTGTGTGCTGTATTACTGTGGGGCTTTTCATTAGAGGCTGGGAGCTCTGCACTGGATCCTGATCCAAAAGTGGGATCCAGTGAGTTTTTGTGGCTGGAGTGGCACACAGGGAGCTCAGAGCAGGAAGATCCAGGAGTGGGAACAGAGCAGCCTCTGTGTCCTCACAGAAATCTCTGGTCCAATCTGACCTCATGGACACTTCTCCTCCTTTCCTGTGGCAGAACAGCCTGTGTATCCTTGGTGGGCAGGCAGCTTCTGTGGCCCTGTGCATATTCCAGGGAATTCCCAGTGAAACTCCCACAGCAGAGAGTGTTTCCCTTCCCATTCCAAACTGGCTGCAAAGCCTGGAAAATTCTCCAAGGTCAGAAGCAAGATGGCTTCAAAGGAGGAAAGGCAGTGAAATGTTGCTGCTGTCCTTGTGTGTCATCCTCAGCTCCCACCAATGGATGGGTTTGGGAGAGGGGGACAGCACAGCTGGAGCTCCAGTGCCCCCAGGCTTCCCTGCCCTAAATCCCCCAAAAATGGGGATTCCTGTGTGCCCTGGCAGCTCTGCCCAGTGTCCTGTGTGTAGAGCCAGCCTGGTGCAGTGGGAAGCTCATTTCTTCCTCTCCCTGTGCAGATAAATCTCACCCCCAGCTGAAAATTGCCAAGCGTGACTTTCCAAGCTGAGCCAGCTCTTTTGTGTGCTCCAGTGTGACGTGTGGCCTGTCCTCTCCAACCATCTGAAATGCCATGATAAGGACAAAAAAAAAAACCAAAAACCAATCACGTGTGCAGATGATGCAAAGCACTGTGCACTGAAATGCTGAAAAAAAAAAATCACAGGCTTTTTTTTTTCTCTTGCTTAGCTTCTCTAGCGATTTTCTACACTTTTCCTGGCTCTGTGTGTGTGTGTGTGTCTCCCTTTTAAAATTCAAGATACCCTTGGAACATTTGCCTTTTGTGAGCAAAGCTGTGTCCCTGCCCTTAGCAGTGCTTTAAGGGCTGTTCAGGGCAATGTGAGCTGGAAGAATGAAGCCCCTAAAGAGGTGGCTGGCAGTGATGGTGATGAGGATGATGGTGATGGTGATGGTGATGAGCTCCTCTGTTGCTGGCTGGCACTGCTGGTCTGCAGACAAGGTGGCAGCATGTCTGTGTGTGTGTGCATGTGGACATGCACACCTTGGCCTGAACTGTCTCCTGTTCCAGGCTCCTGCTGCTGGATTTGTCCCTTGCTCCTGTAACTGGGGATAACTGTGTTAGACCACACTGTGAAATCATTGAAATCTTCTGTTTAATCCCACTTTCACTTCACTAATGATCCAAACCAGACTGGACCTGCTTTCTCTGTCCCTCTTTCTTTTTGATCCTAAGATCTCTGTGCTAACTAATGCTTCTCTTTTATTTTGTCCTTACAGAAAAGCCAGAGTTGGTATAATGTAAGTACTCCTGTTTCTCTTGTCCCTGGGTGGCTGTGGGCTGGGTGGGGGAAGGTGCAAAGGGGCTTTGCAGTGGCACTGGGGCACTCTGACCATTTCCAGCAGGAGGAGGAGGAAATGGCTCAGCACTGGCAAAGGAGGGCTGACATCCTGAGCAGAGGGATGCCAGGGACAGAGAGCAGAAGCTTTGTCCTTTGGGTCACTGTGGTGATGCTCCCCACATCCTGCACCCCTGGTTTCTCACAGAGGGGCTGGGATGTGGTGACACTGGTGACAAACAGAGCTGCCACCCTGCAAACCCTCTGCATCTCTCAGGGAGGTGTGGGGGCAACAGAGGAATTATTTTCTGTGACCCCAGAGAAACACCAACCACCCTTTGCTTCTGCCTTGGTGTTCTTTTTGTCCCCCTGCTCCAGGCACAAAGCTGTGTCACCTGTGCACAGTCAGGGCCCACCCTGCAGGCTCTGAAGCAGCCATAGGCAAATGCAGCAGCCATCCCAGCCAGGCACGATTCCTGCCCTCCTGCAAAACCAGAATGGGGGCAGCAGGATGGGTGGTTCTGGCAGAAACAGCAAGGTCAGGTGTGACAGAGGGCAGAGGCAGGGGAGGAACCTGCTGGGTGTGAGCAGCACGGGCAGGAAGAGATTTGGGACAGGCAGTGCCTTCAAGAGTAAAATACCAACCAAGGTGGGCCAAAGTGTGGCAGATAAGGACTGTGAGCAGATGTCCCAGCCTGACCTGGCTGCTGCCAAGCCCTGGCTCTGTCACCAGGCTAGAGGTGACGTTTTGGCTCTCACTGCTTCTGCCTGTAGCTGCTGACTCCATTCCCTGCTGCATGATGCTCTGCTGTGCTCTGCTTCTGTGGGTCTCTTGTGTTTTCATGTCCTCTCTATCTTATCTTTCTGTTCTCTTGTTTTTCCTCCATATATTTTCAGCATGAGAGACAGTACATCCGGAGAGTAAGCACTGGCTGCATTTTTTTGTGGTTCTCCCCACCCCACCCCATTATTTTCCTTTGTAAACAAAACAAAACAAACCCATTTTCTAGTTAGCAGAGACACTCTGGCCAGATAAAAGCAGCAGTGTGAGAATATGGATGAGGCACAGACTCAGGAAGTCAGTCAGTCCTACTTGGCAGTGTCATTTCCATTAAAAATTTGCTAATGCATCCCCCTGATTGAGTTTCCCTTCTTTGCCAGCTCCTTCCAGGCAGGATTTTTCTGCCATTTGGACCATTCTGATTCCTCCATTCCTCTCCCCTCTGAGAGCATCTCCAGAAATGAATCTGTGGAATCTTGCCCCTTCATGAAACATCACAATTTCCTTTGCTCCCTTTCCCCCACTCTCATTTTACATAAATCCCACTATGCCCAGAGCAAACTCCCTCCACATTCTGTGTGCCAGCTCAGCAGCCCTGGGTGCCAGGCACTGTGCAAACCCAACCCAAAAAATAATCCCTGCCTCAAAGATCTGCAGGGCATCACCAGCTTTCTTCACTTTTCTGCTGCTTTTAACTGGTCTTTTTGTCTCTGGAGCACTGCATTCCTCTTTGCCAGTTGGAACAACCTTTCCTTTCCCCTCTCCTGGGTTCCTTTTTCTCTTTTTTTTTTTTCTCCTTAAGATGCCACCAACTTCTCCTGCTTTGTGTGTGTTCCTGGTGATCCCACCAGTGCTTTTTTGGGATTGCCATCCCTGTCCCGTGGAGAAGTGGGAGGAAAGGGGTGAAGTGGGGTCATGGATTGGTTTGGCACATCTGCCCCTGTCTCTGGTTGTGCTTTCTCTGCTTGGCTTTGCAGAGGACAAATGCAAACTGGTGCAGGAGCACTGTGAGACTGAGAAAAGAACCCCAGTTTGGGAATAAATGCACTCAGGCTTTTGGGGTTTGCTTTGTGTTCTTGTCCTCCTGGTGGAAGAGCAGAAGGTCAATGGAAAGGAAAAGTCCCTGAGGTGCTTCTCGTGCTTTTAGTGAGGAATTGGAGACTTTGGTTTGGAAATATTGTGGTTTTTAAGAGAAAAAAAATCTGTTGGTCACTTGTGGTTTAACCATCAGTTGTGTTTGCTTTGGACTGTGTGCCTGCATGGTGAACTATTGTTAATTAATTATTTTAAAATAATTTATAAAAATAGACTTCAGACCTTAAAGCTGAACTTCCTTTGTAGCTTTGTTTGCTGGAACAGAGGTGTGCCTTACTCTGTACCCCTGAGGTGCTCAGGGAGGTGGGAAATTGGTGTTTTGTTTCCCTGAGGACACCAAGGAGGAGCTGCTCTGTCTGTGGGGTGTCAGGAACTCCACAGAAAGGCATTTGTCACCCAGCAGATCTCATTAAAGTGAGAGACAAATGGAGATGTTTTGCTGCCAGGGATAAAATCTCTCTCCTTTTCTCTGGGTTTTGGGCAAGGGGCCCCATTTCTGAGCATGGAGAGCTCTCATTTCTGTCACCATTAAGGCCTGGCAAATCTGCCATGGTTTTCCTGCCTCATTCTGTCTCACTTGGGATGTGAATCCTTCCACTTCCCTGTTCCTAAATCAGGGTGTGTGTCTCAATATCCTGCAATTTCTGCTGCTCTGTAGCAAGGCTTGCCTCTTAAATTCAGCACCAGGCATCAGGAGAAGCCAGAGGATGCTCTGGAAATGAGAATGAATAAGATGATCTTGAAAAATTAGAGAAAGCACAGCTGACACCAGGGAAGAGGTGAGGATTAAATCCATGAGATTTTCACTTTAGCATTTATATCCCAAGGTCTGTATTCCTTTATTTTTATCTATCACATGCCTGAATATTTTTCTTCTTCCTGTAACTGACCTGAGTTGGAAAAAGGCACCAATTGTCTCTTTCAGGTGCTCCTAAATATTAGAAATATTTTCTGTCCCAGTCAGTCTGGGCAGATCAATAGGAGCCCACTTGTGTTTGGGAGAGCAAAGTCTGCTCTGAGGATTGCAGGGAGTGGGACAGGAACCCTGCTCCTGCAGCTCTGCAAACAAATCTGTGCACACAGGGCAGCCCTCTGCCTGGCAGGAGCTCAGAGGCCCAAAAACAAACCCAAAATGCCAGTGGGGAGGCAGGGAAAGGGGAGAGCCCAGAGTTTTCCTTTGGGAAAATGCAGGGAAAGCTCCTGCAGGAGGAGCTGGCTGAGGATCTGCCCTGGATTGTGGTGCTGCAAGGGGAACTCTGAGCAGCTCTTGAGCTTCTCAAGAATAAGCAGACACCACAAGGGTGATAAGGAATCAGCCCTGGTCTCAGAGTGCTGTGTTTTTTCTTGTGGATACCACAGTGGAGGGGAAACTCAGCTACTGGAAAGAGTAAAATGTTCCCTGTGAAGGCAAAGGGGAATTGTGCCTCATTTTAGGGAGAACATCAGGAACAGCTTTCCCAGGCTGAGCCTCCCTCAGCAGCAGCAATCAGGGGAACAGAGTTTAATGCAAAAATCCAGGCCTGATGGGTGAGCAAGGTGTTGAAGAGCCCTTTTCTCTGTAAATCAGCACAATCATCTTCTAACTCCCAGTAACCATTTCATCAAATTATTTCTGGATCACTGTTAACTCCCTGCCTTTCAGGTACTTTTCATCCTGCCAGATTTTCCTTGATTTTCAACATGTGGGTTTCCAACCTGGCTGAGTTGCTGGGTTGTAGACACTAAATTAGCAGTGAACTTTTGGTGCAAACTCATGTGATGATGAACTCAGATCCATTTTCCAGCTCAGATGGCCAGTGATTACTTTGAAGCATCCTCCTCTGCTTTTCATTCACTTTTAAAGGGGGAAAAAGGAAAAAGATGGAAAATCAGAGTGACCAGAAGGGGTTTAGAGGAGGTGCTGTGGGACAGGTGGCCACTTTCTTTGCTGGTTTTTCCTATCAGTGAGGTCTAAACTCTCCCACATGAGCAGAGAACGTGTTCTGTTTATTCCAGAATAAATTTCCAGAAGCAGTGCAAACCCAGAAGTCCATCAGCCGTGCAAATTGGATGAGGTTTTCCTTCCCCCTCTCCTCTGTGCCTCCTGCCATCTCTGCTCCCTGTTTTCTGTGCTGCCCCAGACCCAACACTCCTCAGGTTTTGTGTCCTGTCCCATCCCCCAGCAGTATTTGCCTGAGGTTTCCCATGGGGGATTTGTTTGTGTGTGACAGGGAGATGCCACCACGGGGAGTGACCCTCGTGTCCCCATGTCCCTCACCTGGGCAGTGCCACCCTGTCCTGTCACTCTGTTTGCAGTGGAGTTAATGTTTGCTGCCTCCAGCTCCAGGTCAGCTCTTCCCATCACTGCTGGCACTCATCTCTGCAAAGGCAGGTGGCTGAGGGTGGTTTTTTATTTTTAATTCAATCTCATTTGAAGTTTCCAGCCAAGAGGGTCATTCAGGAAAGTGGCTGTAATGCCAATTCTTTGTCCTTCACAAGCAACAGAATGCCTTTTTTTTAAATCCTTCATCTTGGGGTGCAGATGGATGCACTGCTGCAGTGCTGGATGGAGAGACCTCTGTGCTCCCAGCAGCAGCAATGATTTTGGGGTGCAGCTGAGCAGACAGAGCTTGGCAGGGAGCAAACTGCACCCCTGGCCTGGAGCAGTGCCTCTGCAGGGGCTGGGTTGGTTGCTTGGTGCTTTTTTGAGATCTGTGTGCCCAGTTCTGCAAGAACAAGGAGTTTATTCAGTGTTTGCTCACAGCTGAGCAGATCTGGTGCCCTGCTATGAGCTTTTACCTGGGCACTTCTACACCTGAGCAGGGAGATGGGGAGGCTGGGACTGGGGGCAGAGGGACACAGGGAATTCCAGCCCCCCCAGCAGTCTCCTGGACCTGCAGGGAGTTCATTCCCTTCATTTCCAAAGTGGCCTGACTAAGGAATGAATCCTGTTTTTGGGGGGGAGAAGAGTGGGCTCAGAGTTGCACCCAGGAGTGGTGCAGCCCCTCAGATTTCTGCCTGTATCTCCCATGGCTGGTTCCTCCAACCACATCCTTTATTTTTATCTATCACACACCTGAACATTTTTCTTCTTCCTTTAACAGACCTGAGCAGTGAAAAGACACCAATTGTCTCTTTCAGGTGCTCCTAAATATTAGAATACTAATTATTAGAATAGTAGAAATAGTATTAGAATAGGAATAGGAATATTTGCTGTCCCAGGCAGTCTGGGCAGATCAGTAGGAGCCCACCTGTGTTTGGCAGAGCAAAGTCTGCCCTGAGGGTTGCAGGGCCCCACATCCCAGTGTCTCCTCACTCCTGCCTCCCCCAGCACACTCTGTCCAGCAACTTTCCATTACAGGAAACATCTGCTGGGAGGCAGGGCTGGGTTACTGCAGGGCATTGGCCGCCAGAATTCCCCAGCTCGTCGCTCCAGGCATGTGCGAGTCATTTTGGGATGTTCCCCACCCGCCCCTTCCATGAGAAACACAGAGAGAGAGACTCTGAGAGCAGAGAGGGACTGCAGGAGAGCCCAGCAGCTCTCTGAGCTCCCAGAATCGCTGCTTTGCTGTTCCAAAGAGGGGAGAAGCTGAGCTGGAGCTCTTTGCCTCCCGTCGGGTCCTGGACGCCGCGTGAGTCGCAGCGGGGCCGGAGCTGTCTGGGGCTGGGGCTGGCACTGCTGCTGTGCTGGGGCACTGCTCACACCTGCCAGGGCTCCTGCCCACTGAGAGAGAGCACAGGGGGTGCCTGCCAGCACAGCCACCCCCATGAGCCTCTCTGGGAAAAGTCCTGCAGGGCAAATCCTGGCTCAGACCCTCAGGTCTGGCTGGATGTGGGCAGGAGAGCAGGGGAAGGCGCCTAAACCCTGCCCAGCTGCTGCAGCTCTCTCGACTTTGGACATAAACAAGGAGCAGTGGGAGCAGGAGGAGCAGAGTTTGGCCACGGGGAGCTGTGCCAGTGCTGGGGAAGGAGATGGATTCCCTGCTGGAGTGTGGCTCCCTCTGGGATCTGTTCCTGCACCAGGAGCTGCCGTGGCTGCGCTGGGAGCTGGAGGGGCTTGTGGACTTGTCTCGAGGAAATGCCAGCCCTGGATCTGATGAAATCCCAGCTGTGAGTGTCCCTGAACTGAGCTGTTTGCACCTGGCAGGGCTGCTGGGGCTGCAGAGCCTCTGCTAGGGCAGGGTTTAGCTCCTGCTGACTTGGGCTGCACTGAGCCCAGAGCTCAGCAGGGATTACAGTCCCTGTTCCCCACTCCATCCCCATCCTCTCTGCTTGTTCCTAGAAATCTTGGCCTTGGGCTCTTGCTGGAGCCCATCTCAGACCAAGATCTTTTCCAGATGTTCAGGCTGGGAGTTTGGTGAGTGAGGTTCATCTTTCTGTCGTCTGCTGGTTGGCAGGTTTTACTCAGAGTGAGATCCCTTCCTCTGGGCCCACAGGGCTGGAGCCAGTGTTGGAATATTCTGTTTCCAGTCCACTGAGTCACTGTGAGGAGCAGGGAGTGCTTTTGGGGTGAGGGTTTGTCTGTGATTTGACAGCCAACATCAAATCTGCTGTGATCTGACAGCATTTGGCAGCACTGTGAGGCTGATTCTGAATAAACTCTGTATTCCTCCCACCCCTGTGACTCCACCATCATTCTTAAGCAGAAACTGCCTTCTCTAATCTCAGATTTTTGGGGCCCTTGCTGGAAGACTCACATTTCTGCCTTAGGAGATCAGTGCCTCAGGAGGAGGATTGTTGGATAAAGTGGGAAAAGGTTGTGCCCCAGGTGGCTTCTTCTGTACATTTGTGGGAGAAAGAACATTGCAGATTCTCTGGGAGATGTGAATTTGCATCTGCCTCTGTTGTGAAGCCTTCAGATGTGTTGTGGCTGTGGGGAGCAGCTGGCACAGGGTGTGGGAGGTGGGGACAGTCACCCCAAAAACCCCAGAGAGGAGCCTGGTGCCCCTCAGTCCCTGGCAGAGCCTTCTTGGGGCCCCACTCAAGTGTTCTCAGCATCCCAGCACCTGGCTGGGTTTGTCTGATGGGGAGAGGGGTGGGCATGAGGAATCCTGAGCTCTCAGTGACAGACTGCTCAAACTCCTCTGGCAGGGCTGAATCCCCCATTTTTTGTGCTGAATCACCTGTTTTCTAGGATAAATCCCCCATTTTCTGGGGTAAATCCCCCATTTTCTGGGGTAAAACAATCCCCCAATTTTTTGTGTTGGATCACCCATTTTCTAGGGTAAATATCTCATTTTTAAATCCCCCTTTTTCAGGGGTAAATCTCCCATTTTCTGTTCTGAATCCCCATTTTCTGAGCTGAACCCCCCATTTTCTGTTCTGAATCCCTATTTTCTGTTCTGAGTCCCCATTTTCTGGGGTAAATCCCCATTTTCTGTTCTGAATCCCCATTTTCCATGCTGAATCCTCATTTTCTGTGCAGAAATCCCATTTTCTGTTCTGAATCCCCATTTTCTGTGCAGAAATCCCATTTTCTGTGCTGAATCCCACTTTTCTGTGCTGAATCCCCATTTTCTGAGCTGAATTCCTCATTTTTTGGGGTAAATGCCCCATTTTCTGGGGTAAACCCCCGTTTTCACCCGTTTTCTGGATTAAATCCCCCATTTTCTGTGCTGAATCCCCATTTTCTGGGGTAAATCCCCATTTTCTGTTTTGAATCCCCATTTTCTGTGCAGAAATCCCATTTTCTGTTCTGAATCCCCATTTTCTGAGCTGAATTCCTCATTTTTTTGGGGTAAATGCCCCATTTTCTGGAGTAAACCCCCCATTTTCACCCATTTTCTGGGGTAAATCCCCCATTTTCTGTGCTGAATCCCCATTTTCTGTGCTGAATCCCCATTTTCTGTGCTGAATCCCCATTTTCTGAGCTAAATCCCCATTTTCTGTGCAGAATCCCCATTTTCTGAGCTAAATCCCTATTTTATGTGCTAAATCCCCATTTTCTGGGGAAGCTGTGCCATTCCTGGGGGTTGGCAGGTGCTGATGCAAGCCGAGCACACGCTGTACCTCAGACAGGGTTTGATGGCAGGCAGAGAGAATTCCTCTGCAGGGAGGGCTGCAGCCTTTCCAGCCTGGATTTGCTCTTCCAGATCAGCTTCTCCTCTTCCTCTCACTCCCTGCCCTAAACCCCAAACCCTCCCATGGCTGGGCTGTGATGGGACCCTGGCCTCAAGCTGTGCCCCCTTCTCCTCCTGCACCCAAGGTGTTCCTGTTTTTCTGGCAGTTTTTCCCTCTCCCCCTGGCTGCCCCTCTCTTCACCAGACCCTGTTTTGTTTGCAGGTGTTGAGTCCCACGTACAAACAGAGAAATGAGGATTTCAGGAAACTCTTCAAGCAGCTCCCGGACACCGAGCGCCTCATCGTGGGTAAGGCCAGGTCCCCGTGCTGTGCTCTGGGGAGATCAGCACAAACCCATCCAGATTTTAATCCTTGGCAGGAGAATCAATCCACAAACAGCAGGGGTTTGTGTGCAAAAAGGAGACACAGCAGTCCTGTAACTTTATTCAATTCAAGGGAGAGGCTATGGGGTGTTTCCTGTGGGTTCCCTCACATTTTTAGAGGATGCAGCCTCCTTTTTATCCCAATTTCCCTGCCACATTTCCCTCTCTCTATCCCACTGGCTGAGGTACTTGAGAGCTCCAGACTTCCCAAAAACACACCTAATACAAACCCCTTTTTAATGTATGCCCCTTCTCCTTCTCCTTTTTCTTCTCCTTTTCCTTTTCCTTTTCTTTGTGTCACTCAGTGGAATTCCTCAGCAGTTTTTGGTTGTTCCCATTGTTTCTTTCATCTCTCAGTATCCAGTTTTACCTATCAGCAGACCCACAGTTTGTAAAGACAAATCTCTCATTCCATTCATCAATCAGTGGGATCCTTCCCATTGTTTCATCTCGCAGTGCTGGTTTTATCTACCAGCAGACCCACAGTCAGTTTGTAAAGACAAACCCCTCATTCCTTTCATTCTCCAGACATTTCCACTGACAAGCCAGTTTTGTGAGCCTGGAGCACAGGCAGAGCCCCATTTCCAATGGGTTTTGCATTTTCTGATGGGTTTTCCTCATTTGGTGGGGGATGATGTCATTTTTTCCTTTCCTTTTTCTTTCCCTCCCCTTTCCCCTCCCTTTTCCTTCTCCTTTTCCTCCCCTTTTCCTCCCTTTTTCCCCTCCCCTTTTGATCCCCTTTCCCCTCCCTTTCCCTTCCCCGTTTCCTTCCCTTTTCGCTTCCTTTTCCCTTCCCTTTCCCCTCCCTTTTTCCTCCCCTTTTCCTCCCTTTTTTCCCCCCCTTTTCCTCCTTTCCCCCCTTTTCCCCAACATCCCTGCTCACACACCACTGCCCTTCCCAAATCCTGTGTCTCACATTACTGGTGATCCCCTCCTGTGCCCCACACTGCTGAGAGCTGCCCGTGCTGGCAGAGGGATGGGAATCATTAGGGATGCTTAAACTGGGGGAAAAATGCACAGTAACACCAGGAAGCAGAAAGGAATAGACAGATTAAATCTGGAAACAGCAGGTGGGATGCTGCAGAGGGTCATCAGTCAGGGACAGAGATTGTCTGTGACAAGTCCTGGAGGAAACTCAGTGGCCTCAGCTCCTGCTGGCCCTGCCTTTGCCTTGCTGTGCTCAGTGGCTTCTCTTGGTGCTGCTGCTCATCCTTTAGGCTCTCCTGATGCCTTTGCTTACCTAGAAACAGGGGCCAGACAAAGTTTAAAGCAAATATTTATTAAGTGGATATATTTAATGAAAGTACATTAAGGGCAGATGAAGGCTCCCCAAGGGGCTACACCCAAAATGGATGATGGTCACAAGTTTTTCACACTTTTATAAGTTTGGTCCATTTGCATATCAGGGGTTAATCCTCCAATTACAGCTTCAGGTAATGAAGTAATTTACCCCCAGTTTTCTCCCTTCCTCGGTTCACTTTTGTTGATATTTTCGGGCTCTGAGGCTATAGGGCATCCTTGAGTTACAGCCCAGAGGAATTGTTTTGTCTGATCAAAGTGTGAAGACAGCAGCTGACACTTTATATGGAGTTTAGAGTTCAGCACTAATGCAGCACAGGATTTGAAAAATATAAAGGCTAAAACAACATAAAGTCACATCCTGTGACTTCTCTGCCCCTCCCTGACCACGTGCTGTTCTCCCACAGATTACTCATGTGCTCTCCAGAGAGACATCCTGCTGCAGGGCCGCCTCTACCTCTCCGAGAACTGGATCTGCTTCTACAGCAACATCTTCCGCTGGGAGACACTGGTGAGGCTCTGCCACTGCTCCTGCCCCTCAAACTGTGCTGACTTTTCCTTTGGGAGGGCTCTTCCTGCTGCCTGTCTCACCAGCTTCTCCCTTTTTGTGGTTTTGTGGGTTTTTTCCCTGCCTGCTGCAGCTGACAGTTCGCTTGAAGGACATCTGCTCCATGACCAAGGAGAAGACAGCACGGCTCATTCCCAATGCCATCCAAGTTTGCACTGACACTGAAAAGGTACATCCCACCCTGAGTGCCTGGCAGGGCTCTGGGAGTGGGTGTGGGGGGGTTTTCCAAACTGGGAAAAGGGCTGGGGGCTGTGCTGAGGCTGGAGCTCAGCTTAGAGAGATCAGAGAGCCAGGTAAAATAACTTATTTTACAGCAGCACATCTCTTAACAGAGCTGTTTCAGTGCTCACCAGGTAAAATATGTTATTTTACAGCAGCACATCTCTAACAGAGCTGTTTCAGTGCTCATTGCCTGGTGAGAGCCACTCCATGAGCTTCACTCTGTGCTGTATGGATGGCTCACTGCAGCTGGGGAGTGACCCCAAACAAGCTTGTTGTGTTCTTCCCCTATTTTTTTGGCTTTTTCTGAGCTGATTTTTCTCTCCCTCTCTCCCCACCCAGCACTTTTTTACCTCCTTTGGGGCTCGAGACAGGACGTACATGATGATGTTCAGACTCTGGCAGAATGCTCTGCTTGACAAGGTACAGAGAGAAACTTCAGAGCTGGGCTGGGATGGAAGGGTGGTGGTGGTGATGGGCACGGGCAGGAGCATCACTTCTGACTGAAAAAAAACTCCCAGGGACAGCAAACACAAGAGTTTAGGCAGTAGGGACATTAAACACGAGTGGTTAGGCAGAGCAGGCTCATGACTGCAGATGCAATTCCCTCTTTTTGCAGGGAATTTTTTGCTGGGGTTAATCACCCATTTCTGGGGTAAATCACCCATTTCTGGGGTAAATCACACACGGTAGGTGCCACTCTGCCTCTGCTGAGGAACCAGGGTTTCAGGAGGGAAGTTTTTTTTGGAATTCTGTAATTCCACAGTGGAGCAGCCCTCAAGGAAGCAGCTCAAAAAGCAGCAGGAATAACTCACTGTGCAGGCAGAGCTCTTAGAAGTCTGTGCTCCAGAGGTGTGGAGCTCCAGACAGGACAGAAAATGAGTGTTCAGGGCATCCCAAATGCAAGTGGGAGCTGTTGTGGGTGTTGGGTGCACTGGGTGAAGTTGAGTGGGTTGGATTTTGCAATAAATCTGCTCCTGCTGTGCCAGAAGCCCTGCAAATCCTGTATTTGATCTGTTCCATGGTGGGGAGGGTATTTCTGGCCTCCCAGAAATAAACTAACAAAGCTAAGCTGATGTTCCAGCATCTCAGGGTGTCCTGGCTGGAATTCAGACCACGCTGGGGGAGTGAGGCACCAGGAACAGCCTGTCCCAAAATTCAGGGTGGGATTTAGGAGCAGAGGGGATCACCTTGCCTTGGGCAGCCTGTGCTGTGCCATGTAACCTGAGCAGCCAAGGAAATTCAGGGAACTTGGGCTCAAGGTCGAGGCAAATGGGAACTGAGACAGTGATAAACACAGGAAGCACTTCCAGAGCTCAAATGTGGGATCTGTGGCTGGCAGGAAAAGGGGAGAAAGAGCTGAGTCCAATTTTCCTGATAAGACATGGATGTGAGTTTGTGTGAGTGGGAAGGAGGTGGAACAGTTGGATTTTTCTGGATGAAAGTTCCTCATCAGAGGATTTTTTTCCCATGCTTTTGGTTGCTGCTGTGAGGAGCTAGATTAAAAAAATTGCTGCCTTATCCCATTCCATCCCTCATCCCTTATCTTTCCTATGGGAAGAAATTCAAGCCAGCAACTCAGAAAAAGTTCACTGGATTTTATTTCCCTCAGTACCAAGAAATCTTTGTCCTTGGTCATAAGTTTCTTATGGGTAAAAATCCCCTTTTATTCCTGTGCCACATCTTGAAATCACAAGTTTTCCTGCCCCATTTTTCAGAGCCTCATGTCACAGTCATGTGATGATCACTGACCTGCATCCCTAAAATCTGGGCTTTTTTCAATGGTCTGGATAATTTGTTACATTTTTGACTTTTCACAGGGGTGTCTGGTGACACAAACTCTTTTTGATTCCAAACTGCAGCAGGAAATGTTTTTCTTTGTTGCTGTTTTAAGTCATTGTCTCTGCACTGGGATTCTTCAGATTTTAATTTAATTTAAACAAAATTGAAGGGAAAAAAACCCCAAAAACTCTTAAGGTCTTGGGGTTTGGTGGAGCAGCAAATATTAAATGGAGACACAGTAGAAGAAGTGGGAAAAGCATCTGTGGAGGGAAATGCAGGTTTAGTGCTTCCAAGAGTTCATTCCAGCACTGTTCAGTGGAAATCTCACCCATGGGCTGCTCTGGTTGTAACTTCCTGATTTTTTTTTTAACTAACAGGAGATTGTGGCATGGAAAAATCCCAGTGTCAAATTTTGGGGCAAACTCTGGGTTGATGGTGGAGGATAATTGGGGGCAACCTCTAGCCAGAGATTAAATAATAAAATAAAATAAAAATAATAAAACATTCCATATAATCACATATATTACATATCATTACA
>JAODHX010001155.1:3676424-3690438 GCA_027576295.1 Cossypha polioptera
GGGGACACTGTCACCTCCCTGACCTTGCTGGCTTCAGGGCACAGAGGTTTTGGGGACACTGTCACCTCCCTGACCTTGCTGGCTTCAGGGCACAGAGGTTTTGGGGACACTGTCACCTCCCTGACCTTGCTGGCTTCAGGGCACAGAGGTTTTGGGGACACTGTCACCTCCCTGACCTTTGCTGGCTTCAGGGCACAGAGGTTTTGGCAGTCACAGTCAATCCCTTGCAGAACTGCTCTGGAGAGGAGGGTGAGTTGCTGTGGGTCTGTGGAGGGCAGATCCCCCTGGCAGGCCCCTCCTGGGAGCAGAAATGTGCTGTCAGGGCAGCCAGGCTGGCTCAGAGAGCAAAGCACAGGGCGTGACCCAGCTGCAATCCCTTCCACAAGCCCCAGTTTGGATTTGCTGCCTCCTGCCCTGGATGCTGCAGTGAGAGCAGGGGAGTGTCTCCCTGCAAGGGCTGTGGGAGGGCAGAGCCACTCCTGTGCCAGTGTCCCCTTTAGCTGTTCTCTGCTTTCTCTGTGCTTGGCCCTGCCCCTGAGCCACCCCTGTGCTGCAGGTCTGCATTGCTGCTGGAACCACCACGCTGGGAGGACCCACATTTAAGCAGAAAACCAAAATTAGGATTGATTTGCAACCACTCCCACCACCCAGCTCAGCAAATCTCTCTGCTGTTTGCTCAGCCCTTGTCTTGTAAAATCTGTGGGAAAACAGGGAAAAGCAGCTTCCTTTCCTTGCCTGGGATAAATTGATGTAATTGTATCTATGCAGCAACAGCCATCACTGTGGATGTTGATGTGACTGCATCTGTAGAGCAAAGCTTCCAAAAATCCAGGAGAGGTCAGGAAGGGTCACAGGGACCAGGGGAGGAGAGGAAAAAGGGCCCAGCAGAGGGTGGCAGGACAGAGCTGGGTGTGAGGCACCTGAGGGGTGTCTCCCCTCAGCTGGGAGTCAGCCAGGTGATAGAGCTGCACTAAAAAAATGCACTGTGCATTTTCATTTGTTCTGGGGGATAATTCCAGACTCCATTAGCAGCCAGATGAGGAAGAGGGGCAGCTTGGCTGTGCTGAGCAATGCACCAGTTCCACAGGGACTCATGGGGATGCAGGCTGCTTCTTGAAGTGTTTAATAAATGCTTTGGCCTCTTCCCCAGCCAGGTGGATTAGGGGATTGTGAGTCCCACTTTGTCCAACACTGGGATTTTTCCACCTGCTGACTGGTAGGAGGGAGGCAGCTGCACATTCCCAGTTTGGAATGGTGCACTTGTAGCTCCTCCTTTGCCTCCAGGATGAATAATTGCTCTCCCACCATTCTGTAGCACAGAATATCCCCAGTGCAGCCTGAGGAAAACCCTCTCAGGCTCCACTTTCCATTCCAAAGGCAATGGATGCAGGAATAACCTGCTGATTTCTCCCAGCCTGCCTGCAATCCCCATAACCAAGTGCTGAACACATGCCCCACACAGAACTCACATCTGCAGGAGCATGGATGAAGCCAGGCTATCAAAAGGACAATTCAGACTGTGAAAGCAAGGTCCAGTTGGGGGAAACCAGAGAGTGATGGGTATTTATGACTATTTATTTAATTTAATGCTGCTGACTACTGTACTGCTCCCTGGTTTTTTTCCAGGGAGGCTGCTGAAATGGCTGCTGTACCATGAAATTGAGGTGCTAGGGCCTGGGAAGGGCTTTCTGTGGCTCATTTTCCCCACTGTGACTTGGCAGACTGCCCCAGAGTCCCCTTTCCCCTTGTAGTCACTCTGACAATTACTAAGCACACAGATCTCCCCCGCTGCTGGAATTTCCCTCTTCTAGAATTTAATTTCAAGCACCAAGCAGGACAACACAGAGGAAGCTCTGGGATTCACCCTGCCCATGCCAGGAGAGAGAAAGAGCACAGTGAAAGAGGAACCTGGAATGTGGGGTCTCCTCCACCTGGAGACAGAGAAATCAGAGAGGCTCACAGATAAATGCTGCTGATCAGTATTTGTTGCTCACCAATATCACATTCTCTCTGTTAGGAACCCTTTCTCTCATCCTGAATCCTTTCTCCTGTGCAGATTTCCAGCTGCAGCCTCGGGCTGGGCCCCAGAGACAGAACTGTTAAATCAATCAGGTCAGGCAGCTGTAGCAACCTCTACACTAATATTTATCCTACTTGCACATTAAAGTGGGTTTTGAACCTGTTTGTCCCCTCTCCTGGCACTCAGCAATGTGAAATCCTTCAGGAAGAGCACCAGGGTGGTGGGCACCAAGCAGAACTGCAGTGTCCTTCACACTGAGGGAGGTTTCTCTTTCAGGCCTTAGTTTGGCTTTTTTTTTTCCCCTAGTTATTTCTTTTTCCCACTTGGCAGCCAGTATGGCTTGGAGTTGGATGGGATTCACAAACTTTTTTTGCCTCTTAATCTCTCACAATAGTAATAAAAAGGGGAAAAGCAAGGTCTTAAGGCACTAATGGTGAGGGTTTAAACAAAAGCTTGGAGTGTTTTCCCTTCCTCTGGGGAGCTGGGATAGGAATCAGCTGTCCCTGCCCCATCCCAGCTGACAGGTTAATTCCTTCTAGAGCCAGAGACAATTTTGGATTATATTTCCTGGAGGGATCAGTAGCACTTTCTAGGAGTGAGAGGCCTGAATAATGTTACAGAGGGTGGTGCTTCCCTCAGCACTCTCAGCCATGCCTGGCTCCCACCATCAGAGCTTTGCTTCTCCCCCTGCTCACCTGTGCCAGAAATCCCCCTGGATTCTGTTCACAGCAGGTGCATTTCCCCTCCCAGCCTGACCCTTCCACATCTGCTGGGCTTTGGTTTGCAGGATCTGAACAACCACAAAAACAAGGATTTGAAAAAAAAATTGAAGGCATTTCTCCAGCCAAGCATGCAAGGGTAATGCCAAGAGCTTGTAGCCTAATTCCTGCCAAGGAAGATGCCTGCTACTGGGAGGAGGGAGAAGGGGGAGCAGGAGGCTCTGATCCATCAGTTTGTGACATCCTCACTGATCTGATCTTGGCACAACCTCACCTTTGATAAAGACACACCTCCCAGTGCTTATCTTAGAGAGTTCTGGCAGCTGGGATGGGTTTGAGTCCTGAGTAAGTGCTGGGCAGCCAGGCATTCCCAGAGTAGGCACCACAGGTTTCTACTGCAGCAGCTGCCTGTGAAGTCTCTGAAGGACCAAAAACCAGGTTATTCCAGGTGGTGAGCTGCCCACTGCTGGGCCTGCACACTCCAGATAGTAAATTTGGGGAAATAAAGGCTAGAAAGGCCCTTGCAGTGGGAAGGTGTTAGCTGTGGTTAACAGGACAATGAGCTTCTGGATGCTCTGCACTTCAGGCTCTCCCTTCAGTCAGAAAACTGTGCTATTAACTCTGACTGACTGCTACCAACTTCTGTCTAAATCCTTCCTGGCTCCCTCAAATCCTTTGGGAGAAGAGAAGAAGGGCACATGACTTTGGTCTCCCCTGAGCTGCCTGTCCTGCTGTGACACACAGGCTGCTGTGACACCTCTGGCTGCTGTCCCTGCCTGCTGGGTGACACCTGACCCTGCTTGGATGCTTCTGATCTCAAAAACAGAAACCTTAGGGAATGTCTTTAGTGTCGTGTGACCCTGGATTGGAAGAGGAAAGGTTTCAAAGCACAAGGCTTTGCTGGATTTGGAGCCCTGAAGGCACAAAGCTGCCTCTGAAATAACAGGGCATGTACTGGGAGATCCCCTCCAGGAATGCTAATCCTGGAATGCTGATCCATGTCCTTATCAGACAGTTCCAGCAGCTCACCTGGGTGTAGATAAGGACAGACTTTTCAGTCTCCTTGGCTCCTCACCACTGTCCTGGTAGCCACATAGGAGCTTTTCTTACCTTTATGCAAGAAGGTAGAAATTTTCTTTCCCAGAGAGTGGCTGGAGACACTTTTGGTCTGGGTACTTTTGGATTTGCTGTGGTGTGCTGCAGCAGCTGTTCTCCCCAGGAGCAGTGGCAGGCAGCACCTGCTCTTCCCCACGAGCACAGAAACAAACTCCTGCCTGATTTACAGCTGGAGCTGTCTGCTTCCACATTACCCAGAAAATCAGATTAAAATCACTGTTGAAAGCAGCAGTGCCTGGCTCGGGGGAGGCAGCTCTGTGCTGTCTGCCCAGGCAGCTGCTGCACCCCAGCTCTTGACACAAATCAGTGCTTTCTGCCCTGCCTGCCCAGCTCCAAGGGGCTGTCCCACAGATCCCTGCCAGGCTGGCACTGCCACAGGCCATGGCACAGCCACTGGACCCTGCTTCATCTTTCCAGTCCCAGCACCACTCAAAATACCTGGCAGGGGCTCACTTAAAACACAGCTCAGAACAGAGACTCTGGAACCAAAGCCCCAGAGGGAAGTGGCTCAGAGAACAGCTGTGCCAGGGTGGTTCCTGTGCTGATTTTCCAGCCTGTTCCCCATTGGAAACTCTGATCTCTGTGGCTCACAGAACAGCTGTGCCAGGGTGGTTCCTGTGCTGATTTTCCAGCCTGTTCCCCACCAGACACACTCTGATCTCTGTGGCTCACAGAACAGCTGTGCCAGGGTGGTTCCTGTGCTGATTTTCCAACCTGTTCCCCACCGGACACACTCTGATCTCTGTGGCTCACAGAACAGCTGTGCCAGGGTGGTTCCTGTGCTGATTTTCCAGCCTGTTCCCCAGACACTCTCTGATTCCTGTGCTTTGCAGTCTCTCCAGCACGAGTCTCTCTGTGCCATAAAACCTCTCTTTTTCTAGATGTGCACACTGGCCAAATAATCTCGTGTCTTGGGTGACTGCTGTAAGGCCATTCCCAGATCTAGGCAGACAGCATGGGCTTCTCTTAGCATGGATCCATGGCATGCCATGCCCTCCTCCTCTCCCACATGTTTTGCAGTGCTGGCTGTGGCTTTTCCCTGTCCCCTCCCACCTCTGCTGCTGGACAATCATTACCTGTGTCATAGATGCTCTGACCTGGTGCTGTCCCTGCCTGCCTTCCCCTCCTGCAGTCTGTATGCTCTTCAAGTGAATGTGTTTTATTTTATTTTATTTTATTTTTCAGTAGGGAAAAGGACTTCCTTCTGCTGAAGGAATTATATTTGCACATGGCTGGGGGAGGTTCCTCCCCTGGCCGTTTCTGTTACCTCACTCATTTAGGCCAATTCCATTGCTAACGTTCAAGGCCACCTTCCCTGCCCCAAACCCTGAGAGTAGGGAGGGAACAAACCCCAACCTGCAGCTCAGGTTCTGGAGCCACCTATCCATTAGGATTTGGGAGAGCAGCTGTTCCAGCTCCATCCAGCAGGGAGGTGCAGCCTGTGCCATGCATTCCCACCTGCTGGGAAACGGCCCTTGGAGAGCAGGGATGGATGGATGGAGTTCCACTGGATGTGGAGGGAGGGAAGAGCAGCAGAGCAGTGGCAGCATCACAACCTCCCATGGCACCTCTGGGACGTCACCATTCCTGGGGGATTGCTTCTCCCACCACGTGCTCCAGGGCTGGAGGAAGCTGCTAAACCCTGGGGCGTGTTCTCCCCACCTGGATCCTGCAGTTCCTGTGCACGGCTGATGCTGAGCGAGGCTCTGCTCTCCTCAGCACAGCAGCAGCTCCTACAACCACAGAAATCCCCTCCAGAGCCCGGGGAGCAGGGGACTGATGGCTGAGGTGACTCTGGGGTGGGTGGGGGAAGGATTGTGGGTTTGTTTTAGGAGCTGTCCCGACTGTCAGAAACTTTGCGCTGTGCGCAAAAAAGCAAAAACAAAAACAAACAAAAAAAAACCACAAAAAAACCCAACCCGTGGTTCAAAAACGATACTGGAATGTGCTGGGATGTAGGAATTGTACAGGCTCTGCAGCCAAACTCCCTGTAAGTAGTTAGTACCATGGAAGTACGGTATCAATTAAAAAATCTATCAACAACCAGTGTGGCTCTTTGTTCTTTTTATTATCCTGCCTATTCCAGAGTCTCCTCTCTCATTCCAAACACAGACAGAGTCTTTGCCAGGACCATCTCTTCCAGGTCTTGAAAAATCACCAGTTTTTGAATATTATTCTTTTTTTCCCTGCGAGATTCTTGAGCAGAACTTTGCACCCCATTTCCTCCTGCTTGGAACACCACGTGGCAATGGTCACCTCTGCCTGCAGGAACTGGAAAAGTGAAAGATTTGTCCAAAAAAAGAGCATCTGCAGAAGGTGCCTGTGGGATACAGGGAGGTGCAGGACGAGGGGATGGCCCTTCTTTACCACCTGAGGTAGCTCTCAAGAAGTTCTTCAAGGGTTCACTCCTTTTTTGATTTAACAGTGTGACACCAGAGGGTTATCCGTGCTTCACAGGGACTGAGGAGCAGAGCTGGAGTGGGAGAGAGGTGTCCTAAAATTCACCATGGGCTCAAAGCCTCGGGCAGTGCTGGAAACTCCAGAGTTACAACCCAGTCCCTTGAGTTCAAGATTCTGCCAGGCAAAGTGGGATAGGGAAAAAGATGACATCCAGCTGAATTCAAAGAGGAGCTGCTTGGATATTCCTTTGGATATCAGGATTTTGGGAGCTGGTGCCCAGACTATGAGTGTGCTTTATCTGGAAAATGTGCTCCCCTTGCCAGGCTTGGCTCTGCATTTGGGAGCAATCCTACTACCAAGCCTGCACTGGAGTAGTTTCCTAAAGTTGACACCCACTCTAAAAAAAGGGTTTTGAACAAGTGCCAGTTGGAAATCTGGCCTGGGCCTGACTTCCAAATGGGGTAATTTCTGTGATTTTAGCGAGCACATAAAGAGCAGCAGAACAAAGCAGAGGGGATCCCGTGGGTGGGAGCATGCCTGGAGCCACGAGCACTTGGGAACTGCTTACAAAGAGGTCAGTGGAGCAGAACTTGCCAGCTCTGGCAAAGCAGCACAGGCTCCATTGCAGCAGGGGTGTCACAGCTCTGCCATACAACAAACCCAAACCTTCCCCACCTGGTTTTACAGCACAATTCCACCCTGGCCAATGTTTCTGCCTTTTCCCCCCTTCCAATCCCGGCTTGTTGAGCTCAACTGATCTGCATTGAAGGGCAGAAAACAATTTTCACTCTGCTTAACCCTCAGAAAAGGTAAGTTTGCATAGGAAAGATGGAATTTCCAGGGTGATTCCTGGGCAACAGAGGATCATTTAGGGTGAATTCAGACTATTTATACTGGTGATTAATTACCTCAAGAGAGAATTAGGATTAACTGGGAAAAGTGGGTGTTTTCTGTCTGTCCCTCTAGATGGTGCTGCTACAGCAGCAGAGAACCATCCCAGTTATAAAACTACAACCATTTTACTAAGCTGCCATCCTGTGAGGGCTTTACATCTTATTTATTTCTCCTGCCTACCAGCACGAGGCTGCCTTGTTTTTTGGGGTTTCCCAGGAAAAGGTGGATCCTGTGCCTTGTCCTGCTGCCTTGCCAGCTGTTGCAGGACTTGGCTCTGCAGGTTCCTCCTCCCACTGTGAACTCCAGGAGCAAACCTACTGTGCCAGGCAGGTGGAAGGGGATGAGGGTTTTGACACTTGATAAATGAGAGGGACACAGGGGATTCTTATACTTACATCATCCTGCTTCCCAAAGCAGGAATACTTCAGGATCTGTATTCTCAATTCCCTCCAGAAGAAAGTGTGAACATGGCACAGGGACCTGTGCTTCCTGTTATACATCTCCAATTTTAGTGCATTACAGTCCTCACCCTACTCAGCTTGTGCACAGACAGCCTAAAATTCTGAGTGACTTCATTAACTAATTAAATGCTTCCTATTTTAACACCAAGAAAACTGCTTGGGCCACAGCACGTGGTGGAATAACCCTCTAAGAGAGCCTTGCTCACAGTCCTGCAGCTCAGAGCAGTGTGCCACACATACCCCTAACCTCTGCAATGGAGAAGCAGCATATTTAGCAAATAAAGGTGGTGGTGAGAGCAGCTGAGAAGTGACAGGTAACATTTACAAAGCCATTGAGGTGCTGATGGAGCTGGAGCTCGGGAAGGAGCCGTGCTGCCCACGCCCCTGTGCTGTTTGCTCAGCATGCTTCCACAGAGGAGTCCTTCAGCACCGGGCTGGCAGCTCAGAGGGGTCACAGGACCAGAGTCAAGGCTGTACAGAGTCCAAGGCAAATGGAAGAGGATTTACACTTCCCTGTGTTCCTCCCGACGGCGCAGAGCTCCCCTCAAACCTGGCTGGTGTGGCGTGGTCCTTCTGAATTCAGAGCCCTGCAAGGGAGACAATTCCTCTGGGACCTCACCGGAGTGAGGATCACAGCAGAGTCAGCACAGCAACTGATGGGGGATTAAACAATCCAGATTTTAATCTTTAGCACACAAACTCCTTCTAGAACGTGCTTCCTTTGGACATGGAGCCCTGACAGTCCTCATGGGCACAGCCGCCCCTGTGCAGGGGAAAGTGAAGATTCCCAACTCCACAGCAACAGGTAAAGGAGGCGTAAATACACCATGGCCTGTGCTGCTTTGGGGGTTCAAGCCATGCAAGCATACCCCACACCTGGGGAAGCTCCAGAGGAGCACAGCCAGGCTCCAGGAGTCCCCAGCCCCAGCACAAGGAAGCTGAGGGGTGGCCAGACACAAGGAGTGACCATTTCTTCATGACCCACCTTGGTGCCGCTGCCTCCTCCCTGCTACTCCTCCACAGGCACTGCACAGTTCTCCTTGTTTTCCGACGGAATCGCCAGGTAGTCTGTCCTGGAGGTGGAGGGAAGGAGGAAAGCACCCAGTGTAAAGCCCAGTTTGGGTAAACTCACCCCTACTGAATGCCTGGGAGCATCTCTGAGGTAACAAATGTCACCTGGAGATGCTCAGAGTAGGAAACTCTGGCACAGGCAGGAGCAAACATCGAGTCTTCCCTGCTCTAAAATGCTGCACAGCCAGCCTTCCTCTGTACAAAGAGTGCTCTAACCCAAGCCAAGTGTGTGGAAAGATGGGAATGGGCCAGGATGAAGCCAGACCTTCAAGGAGAGCATCTCCACACAGTCCAAACCAGGGCACCCTGGAATACTGCTCACTCCCTGCCTGATGTGTGGCCAATCTTGGTGCTCTAAACACTGCAAGCACTTTGGACAGAGCAAACACCAACCAGCCCATGCCATAGCAAATCTCAGTGCTGCTCATTCTGCTCTGGAGCAAACACCAACCAGCCCCTGCCACAGCAAATCTCAGTGCTGCTGCAGTCAGCTCTGGAGCAAACACCATCCAGCCCATGCCACAGCAAATCTCAGTGCTCCTTCATTCTGCTCTGGAGCAAACACCAGCCAGCCCATGCCACAGCAAATCTCAGTGCTGCTGCAGTCAGCTCTGGAGCAAACACCAACCTGCCCATGCCATAGCAAATCTCAGTGCTGCTCATTCTGCTCTGGAGCAAACACCAACCTGCCCGTGCCATAGCAAATCTCAGTGCTGCTGCAGTCAGCTCTGGGACATGTGAAGAGCTCTTGCAGAACAGATCTCATCTCCAGGGGTTCCACACTTACGCGTTTTCCTGGGCAGCCTCCTCTGCCTTGGAGACCTTCCTGTAGCAATAGACCATTTCAATCAGCAGCCAGAGCGTGAGGAAGACCAGCAGAATGTACATCATAATTTCTGAGATGACAGAGGTGAAGTCTTCTCCAGCTGTGAATAAAATGAAATAACCCCTGATCATTTCCATGCAGCTCCATGGACACTTTCCAGCCTTGTGTCATCTTTCCTAACCTGCTTTGCCAGAATCTCCAGGTGCTGGGAGGGGGCAGAACAGAGGGACCTGCAAGAGGCAGGGATCCCAGTGGGATCCAGCACACACAGCCCTGTCTGTGCCACCCCCACACCCTCACCACTGCTCACCTATCTCATCTTCACGCTCTGATTCCTCCCCTTGCTGGTGTTACAGAGCCACCAGTGGGTTGTAAGGGATCAGAACAGCGAGGTGTTTGTGGGGGAGAGGGAGGGGAAGGGCAGACAGAAGGGCTGAAAGC
The DNA here is from genome assembly GCA_027576295.1 of Cossypha polioptera. Taxonomy (NCBI): domain Eukaryota; kingdom Metazoa; phylum Chordata; class Aves; order Passeriformes; family Muscicapidae; genus Cossypha; species Cossypha polioptera. The sequence continues at coordinate 3,686,373 of JAODHX010001155.1, forward strand.
TCCTGGCCCTCTCTGAGGAGAGCAGCAGAATCCCACTGGTCTGTAACGCCACAATTTCAGCACTGAACACCACAACAGCAAGAAAAACAGAAGGACTCAGGAGCACCACAGAGGGGAGGAGGAGAAGCAGGAGAGTGGTATCAAAATGGAGAAGGAGAGGTTGTTCCAGGAGGGAGGGGGCGGCAGCAAGGAAAGGCTGCGGCTCCATCGCTGTCACATCCCAGCGCGGCTGTGGGAGGAGCTGGAAACCTCTGCTGGCTGTTCCAGCTGCGCCAGCTGTGCCCAGCTGTGCTCGGCTCATCCTGCCTTCCCACACTCACACACAACCTGCCTGTGCCTAAAAAGAGCCTCCAGCCATCAAACCAGCGACAGGTTTTTCCTCCTGAGCCGTGTTTGTCGCTGACACGCTCAGAGCCATCTCCTGCTGTGCAGTGATGAACTCACAGAATTCACAGAGTCCACAGAACTCACAGAATCCACAGAATCCACAGAATCACCAGATTGGAAGAGACCTTCAAGATCATCAAGTCCAACCCATGCCCCAACACCTCAATTAGACCATGGCACCAGGTGCCACATCCAGACTTTTTAAGCACATCCAGGGATGGTGACTCCACCAGTTGCCCAGACAGACCATTCCAGGATTTTATCATTTTTTCCATTAAAAACTCCAGCACCCACAGCCAGTGACAGCACAAAACAGCCCCCTCTGGCAGCCCCTCCTACCCTCCTCCACCACGGTGAGGTGGATCTTCCTGGAGCTCTGGAAGAGGGGCCGGTGGATCTCGAACTCGAACTCGCGGGTGATGTTGCAGGTGTAGACGCCCGAGTCGTTGAGGGTCACGTTCATCACGGTGATGGACACGTCCTGCATGTCTTTGCTCCCATTCCACTGGATCCGCCCGCTGAAGCGACTGGGAAACTCGTGGATTGACTTCCTGTGCTCGTAGATCTGGGGGGAAACACAAAGGGATGTGCTGGTTAATCTCTGCCGTGGGCAACACCAGCACAGCATCCCCCTCCAGCTACACTCAGGGATGTTCTGAGCTCCCTTGGTAACAGCAGCTATTCATATTCCATCATCCCTTGCCTCGAAGTATCAGGTGACTTTACAAAAGACAGGAAAATGAGTGATCAGGAATCCGGTATCTCCATCAGAGAGGGAGAAAATCTAAGGCACAGCAAAACACAGACGCATGTGGACACAAAAAATCAGCAATGGGACAGAAAACTGGGATTCTTCATGCCTTGCAATGCTCCTGTCAGTCAGTGCATGTGAGATCACCTGGAATGAGCCACAGAATACCCTCAGTGAAGACAAACAGCCCTTTTTGGGAAGCCCTGGGATATTCAGTTGGAATGGAAATGCTGCAGGACAAATCTGCCAGTGTGACATTCTGGCTGACCACAGTCCCCACCACGACCCTGCCCACCCCAGCTCACTTTCCTTGGTGTTCTTTGGGTTGCCACTGGCAAATGGATCTCCCAGGGCACTGGAAGTGAATTTCCTTCTCATTCCTTAGCCTGGTCTCTTTAATTCTCAGACAGAAGGAGAATATTTGTCATCCTGCCTGGTCCTGCTCAACCACAGCCACTGATTTAATATTTCAGACTCTGATAAAATAGCTAGAAAGAAATGTGCACTCAGTCTTTATCTCATTCTCCATTTCACCATCCTCTCTTGAATTCCAGCTGCCCCTCATCTGTCCAATTTCCATTTTGATTCACTCTGAAAATCAATTTTACCTTTTTCTGACAAGGATCCAAAGCAACTCCCAGAGATCCTCCCACAGTGATGATAATACTGCTTTCTCTGAGACATAAAAAGTAAATCCTGCCCTGCAGATTTATTGGAGGCCAATTTCACCTTTGAAAGAACAGCTTTGGGGTTCAGAACTGATTCAGACAAGGGTACCAAGTGTCAGTCATATTTGACATATTTGAGGCAATGGGGCTGGAAATTGGCATTGATGAATCTACAACCCAAATGTCTGAACTCAATAACTGATTGCAGCGTTTCCTGCCAGGAGTTTGTGCTGTGCCCAGGTGTGGAACTGGGATAAGCAAGGAAAGAAGTGGAAAGGGCTCAGGTCCCAGACATACATACAGGCTCATCCTTTCCCCCCTCGGGCTTGTAGAACCATTCCACCACCGTGCTGGCTGTCACCTCTTCCCTCTTCATGCAGGAGATGCAGAGCAGCTTCATGTCTGTGCCTTGGACAGCCTCTGTCTCAGATGGGACTTCCACACACACGGAGGAACAAAGTCCAGCTGGGGGAGAGGAGCAGCAGAGAAAGAAGCAGTTAGAGAAAAATCAGTTATTCACATCTTGGCATTAATGTCCCCAATGGAAAATGGTTTGATTTATTACTCTAATGCTGTCTGATAACAGATTAAGTCTCAAATGTCAAATTTTACCAAGTTTTCTTCTCCTGAGATATTAATAATTCACAATAATTAACAGGGTGATCACACAGATTCACCTCTCCAGCATCTGGTTTGCCACAACTTTCATCTTTCCCTGGTAATTAATGCCACTTTAAAGGCATTGTTCATTCTCTCCCATGCATGCTGGGCATGCTCCTGTTAGAGCAGCAATTACACTCTGGGATGAGGGGAAGCCCAGAATTCCAGAGTGGAGGAACAGCTCGCTCTTTGTGCTATGTTGGAAGGTCTGGATGCTTTAATTCAGCAAAACTGGGAGGGTCCAGCCCCTTTCCTGTCCCTGGGCTATGTGGGCACTACTGGGAGCCAAGGGGCTTGGACAGGAATGAATTTGGCAGCAGGAGGAGTTATTGATTTCCCAGAAATTCCTGCTCAAAACGCTTCCAATCAGGGCTGTGCTAAGGCTGGCAACTCTCAAATACTGCTCTTGCAAACAGGGCAGAAATGGTTGCATGTGAAGGCACACGCTCGAGCAGAAAGGATCGTTTCAGCACGGCATCTCCGAGCAAATCCCTGCTGACATTTGTCCCCTGGGCTAAACAATCCCGGGCTCTGTCTGTCCAAGGCTGTCTCCAGAGCCCAGACGCTGACTCTGCTGGCTGCTCCCTCCTCCCCAGCCTCTGAGGCACCATTAACCCGCTCTCTCAAGCAACATTTTCTGCCGGGACTGTTCCTGGAAGCAGCCTGGTTCCAATTCTCCCGTACTACCAGCTCCACGGGCAGCAGCAGCTTTCAGGGAGAAATAAGGAAAAGCTCCTGGATCCTGCTTTGCTCTGAGATCTGTACACACAGACAGGCACCCACACACAGGGCTAAAGGCACACGCACATCAGATGTGGCAAAGCCACCCGACCTCTTCTCGTGGCAGGAATCAAACTCCAGCCGCAATCGATTGATTAACTCCAGTTTGCACAGACTGCACGGGAAACCGGCACTAAACCACCGCTTAATGGGCTGCACACCCTCCCCGAGGCAACTGGATGTTAAATTACACTGCAAACCCCAGACATACAGCAAACAGTGAGCGACCAGCACATGCTTTGTGCTCGGCGCTGAGGTGCTTTCCCCGCACGCATTCACTCCCTCACACTCACACCAACTCTGCACGAGCGTAATTCCCTTCTCCCGACAACAAAAAACCCATCAGGAGGGCAGGCTCCAAGGGAGCATCCTCCCTTCTTCCTAGCAGCATCCTGCCAGCGGCAAACCCCGGAGGCTGGGGCGGGAGAGGGAGCGGAGCACCTACCCCAGAGCAGCAGGGCGAGCGCGGGCGCGCAGAGCAGCCGCGGCAGCGCAGCCATTGTTCCGAGCCGGGCTGCGCTCGGGTCCTCGGCAGGATGCTGGGATGCTCGGGTGCTCTGATGCTGGGATGCTCGGGTGCTGGGATGCTCGGGTGCTCCGGTGCTCTGATGCTGGGATGCTCGGGTGCTCGGATGCTCGGGTGCTCTTCCCCCGCTCGCCGCGCTCCCGGCGCAACAGGATGCCGGGCGGCGGGCGCGGTCCGGGGGCTGCGCTCGGCCGCGGGGGCGGCAGCACCACGGACAGAGCCCGAGCCCGGACAGAGCCCGAGCCCCGGACAGAGCCCGATCCAGCGCACGGCCCGAGCCTGGGCAGCTCCGCC
>JAODHX010001155.1:3691309-3706650 GCA_027576295.1 Cossypha polioptera
AGCAGCAGCAGCAGCAGCACCCCTGGATCAGCAGCAGCAGCACCGCTGGATCAGCAGCAGCAGCAGCAGCAGCAGCACCCCTGGATCAGCAGCAGCAGCACCGCTGGATCAGCAGCAGCAGCAGCAGCAGCAGCACCCCTGGATCAGCAGCAGCAGCACCGCTGGATCAGCAGCAGCAGCAGCAGCAGCAGCAGCAGCAGCAGGTGCCCCGCACCGGGAGCGGCTCCGCGGGGCGCGGCCGCGGCGCTTTTGTTGCGCGGGCTGCGGGGCGCAGCGCTCGGCGGGGAGGATGCTGAGGAGGATGCCGGGGATGATGCCGGGGATGATGCCGGGGATGATGCCGGGGATGATGCCGAGGAGGATGCCGAGGATGCTGGAGCAGCCCGGGCGGGGGGCACGGCCGGCACATGCGCGGCCGCCTCCCCCGGCCCCGGGCGCGCCGGGCTCCTCCCGGCTCAGCACAAGCAGCCTGGGGCTCCGCTGGTCCCGCGGGCAGCGCCCTGCTTGGCTGGGGACATCACACAGAGGATGTCACATAATCAGGGAGTGTTCAGGCGTTGGAATGGACCTTAAAGCTCAGCCAGTCCCACCCCCTGCCATGTGCGGGGACAACTCCCACCAAGCCACATTCAACCTTTGAGCATGTCCAGGGCAGCCACAGCCTCTCTGGACACGCTGTCCCCACCCTCACAGCAAAGCATTTCTCCCAAAATCTGAATTTCCCTTCCTTCCATTTGTACCCCTCGCTCCTTGTCCTGTCTCTACAGATGAACACCACAGACCAGCATCACTGTCCTGCCTCCAAAAAAAGCCAAGGGGCGGGGGGGAAATGGGGGGAGTTATCCCTGCAGGGTCACAGAAAGGCCTCTGCTGCTAATAAGTTTAATGCTTACATTTGCACAGCTCCGAAGGTCACAGTTGGAAATACTGGGAAATCCTCTTGCCTCATGTTCCTGCCTGATTCCAGGGAATTTAATGCCAGCAGCAGGCTGGGCTTTCTCTCCTTGGACAGGGGCCACCATGCCCTGGAGGGCTCCTCCAGCTTTGAAGGTCACAGTGGATAGAGAGGGGGAAATGAAGCATTTGTTCCATGTGCTCCTTTTAAAGCATCTGCGGCTCCATGCACAGCACAATCCATTGGGTTAAACCCGACCAGCCCCACCAGAGAATGACACAGGAGTGACTGGCAGTGCCAAAACTCAGCGTGCAGGTGGCCAGACCCAGCCTGAGATGTTTGCAGCCAGCAGAAAAATCAGCTTCAGCAGAACTTGGGCTCTCAGCTGGGCACACACCGCTGGTGGTGGCCACTGCCACAGCTCTGTGGCCACCAGGGGTGAGCACAGGGGCACACACGTGAGATCAGGTCCCTGCAGTGCTGGAGTGAAGCAGGCACAGAACAAAGCCAACACTTTTCCTAGACATCACCTAATAGTGTTTGTGTCAGCAGGCTGCATCCATCATCTGCCAGCGGCCACACGCAGCAGCTGCCTGCACATCACCCTGCACGGGCTCTGGTGGCTGCTCTGAGTCATTCCCAGCTCAGGATCCCTCCTGTGCCTCCTTCTGCCCCTCTGTGCTGCCTGCTCTGCCCTGCTGCAGCCCACAGCTGCCTGGCAATCCCCAAACCTTTGCAGCCTGAAGTATTCCAGCAGGGACTGGCCAAAGCCACACGCTGGCTGTCAGGTTGTCCTCGCTGTCCCCTCTGCTCCCAGGCTTCTCTGGGCTCCTGTGCACTCTTCTAACAACCCACCAAAAGAAAATAAACCTATTTAATGTAGCTGCAGGAGGCAGGTGTGGCCAGGGAGATGCCAGCACCACAATTCCAATCCCCCCCTCTAGAAGTCATCCATCATGGATATAGAAATTCAAAATCTGATTTTCTCCCTGGGAAGACAGAAAAGCAAAAGTGATACCCAGAGCTGCATGAAGGACATTGAGCCTTTTGTCCCATTGCCCCTTGTTATCATCACAACAGCACAAAGGGAAGGGCAGGTTAAGCCACAAGGATTTGCTCCTAGCCCTTCTGGAACAATCCATCCCAAGCACAGCACAGAGTGCTGGGGTGGGTTTTTTATAGCCACAGGAGCTGCTGGACAACGTCCCTGGCTCTTGTTTGACAACCACCTGTTCCACAAAGCACCATGGAAATCAGAGCTATTGCTGGGCAGCCAGGTGCCCTGCCAGAACACAGAGCAGGGATCAGCAGGGCTGCACTGTTTGTGCTGCTGCAGCTCTAATTACATCTATTACAGACAATCCTGCCAGGGATGAGACTCAGGGGCCAACAGGATGAAGAGGAAGCAGCAGCTCCACCACACTGACTCAGTCAGAGTCACTGACTGACCCCTCAGCCCTTTCTGCTCCTGCCTGGGGGAAACAAAAGCCTTTTCTCCTCTAACCCCAGGCACCCCAGAACCTGCCTGCCCAACATTTCAAATTACAGTGGCAAACAAACATCCTGAAAAAGTAATGAGTCTTCCCTCAGAATCACTCATGTACCAACCTCAATTACTTCATTCCAGACCAGCGTTGTAGCTGCTATTTAAAGAAGGGAAATGGGGCCCTGAGGTGAAGAAAACCTCTGGTGAAACTGGCCTTGGATTTGGGTGGATTTTGAGATGAAAGGTTACAGGTAAGGGAGGTCACACCCTCTTCCCTATCTCTGGATAAATTTATTCTTCACCTGTGATTCTTCACCTCGAGCCTGCCTTGTGTACCACAGACATGATCCAAGGTGATTAGGAATAAATACCTGTAGTCCATCCAGTTTCCTAACCTGCCACAAGCTGTGCTGGGTTTTGTTTTCAAAGCAAACTGCTCTGGGCTCGCTCAGAGAGGCTGAATGAAAGGATAACATCCTTTCACTCTTGCTACAATCTGGGCTTCTCTGGGAACCACTCCAATGTCACCCCGTGCCTGCTCAGAACAAGCAGCAAACACCTCCCTGCCCTCTTCAGGAGCACTTGCAAATAACTGGGATGTCACACTGGGAGCCTGTTTCAATCCTGAGCCCTGCACAAGGGATGGAGAGCAGGGATTCTTCCATCCCCATCCCACACCAGGATGATGCACAGGCTGCTCCTTCCTGCCCTGACCCAGCTGGATGGAGGGCAGGGGGGCCTTTAGGGCACTGGCACTCTAATGGAAATGGAGGAAGGGGATGCAGTGCAGAGAGAAAGAGAAATCTTGACTGTCGAGGGAGAAATCTCTGCAAGAAGCAGCCCAACTTATCATGCGGGAGTTGCTATGGCAACCCACCCAGTTAATGCTTCACAGGAGGAAAAAAAAGAAAAAAAAAAAGGCTGAAAAGGCTGGCACTTGTGCATAGGCACAACAAGACGAGGAGATAAAAATAATTTCAGCACCCTGCCCCCACTAATCCCTCCCTGTCAGGGTCCCTGAGGCTGGGACAGGGCAGTGGGAGCAGAGCCCTGCGTGTCTGGCAGCTCCTCTGCCATCCCCATCACATCAGCCCAGCCCCTCCCTGCTCCAGGGCAGAGCAGAGCCAGCAGCACCAGCAGCTGCTCCCAGCCCTGCAGGGCTCTGACAGCCACCCTGCAACCCCCAGCCCCAAAACTGAGAGCCCCCCTTGTGCTCCTCACTCTGCTCTGCTCCCAACCAGCAGCTTCCAGCCGGGATGAAACCAGCAGGGCTTTGCAGAGGAGCCCTACAGGAGAGAGATTCTAATTTAGAGATGTTTGGTTTAATAGGTGTAGGCATCCTTCCCACTCACTCCAGCATCCGTGTGACACAGTTCCAAGGCAAGGGAGGGCTGCTCTGGTTGCTTTCTGGTTGCCTGGGGGGTTAGAAAGGCTCATTCAGGTTTCTCTTTTCACACTCGAGGTTTAAAATGAGTTCCCCATGTACCTGCCAACAGCTGGATCCTCTGAATGTTCTAAACTAGAGGCAGCTCCAGCTTTGCTCTTCACACACCTTTGCACCTTCATTTCCAGCTGCTGCACAGAGCTGTGCTGGGGATTCAACCTGCAGTTCCCAGGTGCACCCAGCCCCCTCCCAGCCAATATTCCAGAGGGTAGATCCTCATTAATGCCTTAAGATGCAGGTCCCCAGAGAGCCTCTGCTGCCCTGTGTGCTCTCACACAAAAACCTTGCCTACATTTGTGTTGCACCGTTTTTTCTTTTTTTGCCAATCTGCGTCCCCATGGAGTGTAACAATGTGAATATCCCCAGGACTCCCAGAAACTCTGCTCCCTCCCGAGCAGCCCCTGTGATTTCTGTCACACACACCCTGCAGGACCTCTCTCCATTAGACACAGACTGAGCTTGTCCTTGATTTACTGCTCTCCCTTCCTGCTTCCCCCGAGGGCCCACCAGTCACATCCTCCTCTCCCAGACAAAACCCAGGCGTGTTCAACCTCCTCTATTTATCCTTGGCTCTGAGGGCTGGTTTTCCATCAGGACAGAGAACCAGAGGGGCTGGATTTCAGTGAGCCCTCCCCTCTGTGAGCAAGAAGGGGCTGCCTCTGTGAGCAGCCTGCCCTGTGTGTGAGCATTCCCAGAGCAGCCTGCCCTGTGTGTGAGCATTCCCAGAGCAGCCTGCCCTGTGTGTGAGCATCCTCAGAGCATCCATTCCCTGCCTCCCAGAGCAGCCTGCTTTGTGTGAACATTCCCAGAGCAGCCTGCCCTGTGTGTGAGCATTCCCAGATCATTCATTCCCTGTATCTGAGCATTCCCAGAGCATTCCCTGCCCTCCAGAGCATTCCCTGCCCTGCGTGTGAGCATCCCCACATCATTCATTCCCTGCCCTCCAGAGCCTGCCCTGTGTGTGAGCATCACCAGAGCATTCCCTGCCCTGTGTGTGAGCATTCCCAGAGCAGCCTGCCCTGTGTGTGAGCATCACCAGAGCATTCCCTGCCCTGTGTGTGAGCATTCCCAGAGCATCCATTCCCTTCCAGAGCCAGGGAAGTGCTTCCTCCCATCAGGAGCAGCCTCAGAGGCAGAGCCTGCGCATGCACAGAAGGGTCAGGGATTCCTTGGAACAGCAGCCACGCTGAAGGCTGGGCTGAAATTTCCCCTTCCACCTCCAATAAAAGCAAGGGGCACATTCCTGCACGTTGCTAACATTTTGTGGTCAGCAATTAAATTAAAAAAAATATTCCCCCCCGCTCTCCCCCCAAGATCTTTAATCCAGGCCATATTTGGAGGTGTGTTACTGTAAACATCCTGGAAATTCTAAGCCCTGGTGTCACTCCAGGTGCTTTTGGGCATTGTTTTCTGGGTCTGGATGCCAAGAAAATCAGACAGTGGCTGTGCACAGAGGGAAGCCTTTGTGTGGTGGAACTGAAGGGCTGATTTACCCACCCCAGCCTAATGAGGTGGCACTTCCACAGATTTGCTTTTAGGCCTCTCCCCAGCTCATGCACCTCAGCTGGATAAAACCCATTAGCGTGTCAGGTTGCCACACAGATTCATTCACAGCTGCCCATTTAATTTCAGGATTCTCACTGCTTGTAAAACACACAAGTGCATCAATTATTTCAGCTCCATGTGAGGATTGTGTTTTTGGGGAGGAAAGCTTGTTCAGCAAATGTTGCTGTCTTACCTTGGCTGCTGCTTTTCCTTAAACATGAATAAAGGAAATAAAGCTGAATCTACTCCCAGCTGTCAGTAAACATGGCCATTAATCATTCCCACATCCCTTAAAAGACCAGGAGACTTTGTAATGGACATTTTTGGTTGGATGCCCCTTATTGCTTAGCACAGTCAAATCCCCCATTATAAAACAGAAGCTTTTTGGGGTTTTGGCTGTGTTCTGCCACCATCTGTGGGTTCCCATCTTTGTCCTCCTTGTAGCACATGGCCAGCATCTTTCACCTAAAATGACAAACACATTGGTAATAAATTTGACATCACAGAAGAGAAGGAGGAGGAAGGAGGAGGAACGAAGAGGAAGGAGGAGGAGAAACAGTTTTCCAGCTTAAATATGACTGAATTTAAAGGTTTTTTGCTTTCTGACAGTGAGGAACATCTCCCTGGTCATATTTAAAGATGCTGTGAAAAACAGCAGACACTACCCAGAGCTGTGAATCTGTAAAATATCCTTTTCTTTCCCCAAAACACCGATTTTCCAAAGGGAATTCCTTGCTGACACTTCGGCACCTCCTCCTGGCTGGGTACTCTGCTACAGTTTATTTTAGTCGTTGTTTAATTAACTTTAAACAAAGAAACAATTAGGGAAAAAATAAATTTAAAAAAAAACGATTTAGATCCATAGAATGTTTTCATTCCTAAATATTCTTAGGGAAGAGATTTGATGGAGAAATGCTGTGTGGGGCTCGTGGAAGGGGAGGAGCACGCGTGTGTGTGTTTTACATCCATGCAGAGCCCGGCAGCATTCCCACATTCCCGGCAGATAGCGCTGTGCCCCCGGGGCAGCCGGGCCCGACACCCCCGGCTGTCCCTGTCCCCTCCTGGGGTCACTGCTGCTCACCAGAGACCCCCACAAAAACCTCTACAGACCCCGGGATGGATGCTCACCACAGCCTGTCTGAATCCCAGCACTTACTGACCGAGATCTCAGGGACAAAGGCTTCTGGAAGAGCAGTTTTCACTGGAAATCCCCGGATATTTGATATTATCAGGATTTTCTGCACAGTCAGCAGAGCAATACTGGGAAGCTGAGGGAGGCAGGGCTCAGAACCCTCAGGGATGGTGAGAAAACCCTGGGGAGGTGTCCAGTTCTTGTCACAAATGTGTTTGAACTAAGCCTTTGGGGCAGGGGAGAGCTAAAAAAAAAGACCTTTTTCTCTAGAACACTTAAGCTTTATGGCAGAAAGGTCATCCCAAAAAGAGCCAAGCAATGACCCAGAGAGGAGAGCACTCAGGCAGCTGCAGGAGTGAGATCTGTGTGTGTGGCAGGATCAGGCTCTCATCTCCTGCAGGACCCTTGTGCAGGTGCTCCAGCACAGAGGGAACTCCCTGCCCTGACAAAAGCCCTTCCTCCTCCTCCTCCTCCCTCCTGATGCAAATCAGGAGCTGGAAATCTCTTCTCTAGGAAAACTCTCTTCAATTTATCTACAAACAGCTGAGCTGTCTGCATCACACCTTTCCCCCAGCTGTGAAACGCTACAGAAATACAACAATTCTCTTTAAAAAAAGAATGAATTGGGGGTGCAAATCTACATTACATGGCAACTAATGAGCTGTAGTAATTAATATGTGGTGAGGAAATGCAAATTGTCCTCTTTCAGGCCAGAGATTTGAGCTTCTTCTCGGTTTAGCAAAGCCAAGAAATGTCTGCAACAGAAGAGCTCTGACACATTCTAAAAGCATCTGGCCATAAAGGACTTAAGTGATGCATCATCATCTCTGAGCAACCTTCAGGATTAGATTTCCACGGCACAATAAAAGCAGGAGGGATGCAGAAATTCCTCTCCAGCTGAACCCTGGCATCCAACAGCCACCCTGCCCCTCTCTGAGAGTCTGCCTCGCTCCTGCCTCCCCTCTCCCTGCGGCAGGAATGGTTTTCTGGGGAACAGCTCAGTTCCCCCAGCAGAGCATCCCCCGGGGAAATTCAGCATCCAGGAGCTGCCTGCAGGTCAGCGAGGCTGCTGGTTCAAGGGCAGCAGGAACCAGGGCAGCAGCTCCAGCCGCTGCTTTGGCCACGACTAAAAACTGGTGCCAGCTGCCAGTGATGTGTGGGGGATGAATCAAGGGATCCAGGAGCCTTCCTGGCCCTAATGGTGCCGTGATTGCCTGCCCTGCCCCAAAATTAACAGCACCGAAAGCACCTTTTTGGGTGGTACTCTGGAAAAGTGGAGTTTCCTTCTGGTGGTGGAGATGCTCCAGGATAAATGGACACTGTGAGGGTCAGTCCTGGTCACTCCACACACACAGAAATGCAGAATATCAGCATCATGCTCCCAGAAGGATTGTATTATGAGCAAAAATTCCTATTAATGGGGGAAAAAAACGTTTTTGTTTGTGCTGTCCTGAAAGAATGAATTTTCTCTGCTACTTTCACAACATTTTCTTTATACTAATGCATACATTTGAATGATCAAAATGGAAACCATTTGGGCTGTAATCTCTTTTTCTTCCCTATTTGTGTAGATTCAGCACCAGGGGATCCTCGTGCAGGTACAATCAGCCAGTGATAACAGCTGGGCTTCGACAGGGAGCCAAGATGATGTCACAGCACAATGAAATATATTCACACTGATAAAAGCTTTTCTATAGAAGTGGATATCTTGGGATCATCCCCAGGGCCACGAGACACAGGAGGAAGGAGGTGAAGGGTCACAGGTGTGACCCACTGAGCACAGCCATTCCCATTCCAATGGCACTGGACACAGCCAGCAGCCCAGCAGTCACTGGATTCTGAGCATTCCTGCACTCAGGATGCTCACAGCACATCGACAGCACCTAATTCAGACTTCCTTCATGCAAACAATCCTTGATTACAAGGATTTCTGGAAGAGCAGTTTTCATTGGAAACCCCCAGATATTTGATATTATCAGGATTTTCTGCACAGAGTCAGCAGAGCAATACTGGGAAGCTGAGGGAGGCAGGGCTCAGAACCCTCAGGGATGGTGAGAAAACCCTGGGGAGGTGTCCAGTTCTTGTCACAAATGTGTTTGAACTAAGCCTTTGGGGCAGGGGAGAGCTAAAAAAAAAGACCTTTTTCTCTAGAACACTTAAGCTTTATGGCAGAAAGGTCATCCCAAAAAGAGCCAAGCAATGACCCAGAGAGGAGAGCACTCAGGCAGCTGCAGGAGTGAGATCTGTGTGTGTGGCAGGATCAGGCTCTCATCTCCTGCAGGACCCTTGTGCAGGTGCTCCAGCACAGAGGGAACTCCCTGCCCTGACAAAAGCCCTTCCTCCTCCTCCTCCTCCCTCCTGATGCAAATCAGACAAGGAATGGCACTTCCCAAGAAGTGAAGTGTTCTATAAAAAGCCTTTTTTTCACGTACTACAGGCATCACCACCCTTTCCCAGCATCTCAGGGCAACAGCACACAAGTAAATATCAACACTGGGGGTTTCTGTGACAGCTGAGGCAATAAAGCACATTAGTGCACGCTCTGGAGCCATTTCTGAGACAGCAGCAATAAAACTTCACACATCCTCAAGAAAAGCTGGGAGCTCATCTCAGTTTACAGGGAAATGTGCTTCCACTAAAATGCCAGAGAGCTCCTCAGCTGGAATAAAGGGTATTAAGTATTAAGAGTATTAAGGATGATTTTCCTTTCCCAGCTACTCTGGGGTCTATAAATATTGAATTTGAGATGTAGGGACAACACAGACAAGGAGGGCCAATAAATGCTGAATTTGGGATATAGGGACAACACAGACAAGGAGGGTCAATTAATATTGAATTTGGGATATAGGGACAATACAGACAAGGAGGGTCAATTAATACTGAATTTGAGGTATAGGGACAACACAGACAAGGAGGGTCAGCTCTGCTCCTCCTTCTGTGGGCACTGTGTGCACATCCATCCATAAAATAATAAATTCCTTTATCTCCTGAACCCACAGAGTGTCAAACCCTCCCTCCCAGGAGGAAGAGTGTGGTAAATCCAGGCGAGGTGATTTGCTCAAGGCCACACATTAAACCTGGGCTTGGGGTGAGGGCCCTGCACTTCCCATTTCCTGCTGTAATGAGCAGTTTATGGCACCTCCACCCCCACACTGACCCCATTCCTCCAGTGCTGCCCCATGACCACGCCAGGGCTGCTTCAGCCATAGGAATCTTCCCCCTTCCCTCTTTCACCTTGCTCAGCAAAACCTCCTCACCTCATTTCCCTTTCTAGGCAGAGCTTTACGGGCTCTTCCCACCCTGTAACACACTCCTGGAGCAGACAGGAGCCAGCACACAGCAGGGAGCATTTGAGTGCTTTAGTGTACTGAAAACTTTTGTTTTTTTAACTTCAGAGAGTCTTTGACCAGCTGGGTTCCAGCTTTCCTCTTGGCAGTGTGTTTCATTGTGGTTTTCATCCTCTTCCCATGTGTTTTTCCTTCTTGAGGCATCAAATCACCTGCATTTCATGATTTGCAACTTATTAAATATGCAAATAGCTACAATAAGCTGGCTCCATGTCCTGCTAATTTAGTATTTTCCAGAAAAAAAAATACTCATCAGGCAGCTTCAAAAACATCCCATGACTCTCAGTCAGCATGGAATGGAGCAAGGCTGACCCCAAGTCTGGGAATCCATGGCATGATCCCAAACTCAGGCTGAGGTTTTTCAGGAAAACCTGCTGCAGCCAGGAGCATTTCCAGCAGAATATAGATCCTCCTGTGGGTTATTTTAGTCTCAAAGCCAAAATGCTGCCTCAGGAGGTTCACACAGGACAGATAAAGCTGTGAGGAGGAGCTGCCTCCTTGTCTCGTCCTGGTTTTGCTCCAAATATTGACATTGCCACCAAAGGGATCTGCTCACTCTGGCAGTGGCAGCATTTCCTGATCCCATGGAAAATCTGACCCAGAAAAAAAAAAAAAACAGAGCTCACCTCACTTGGAAAGGTCCAACCCAAACCCCAGTAGATCTCAGACTGAACCATGGAAAGTGCCTGCAGAAATCAGAGCAGGAAAACATTGCTAGCTCATAATTCCTCATCTCCAGCACTTTTAGGGCCAATTTAAAACCACTTTCTTAAAAAAAAAAATAATTTATGCAGGTCCCTTCAATGTAATTATTAAGAATTTGAAAAAACATAATTCAGTTTTGATTCCACCAACTCGTATTTCATGGGGTGGCTCTACACTCCCAAAAAATCTCCCTGAACACCAAGATGCAAATTGCCTTCAGCTCCAAACGACAGTGCCACCAGATTGGAAGTGCCAAACTGCATCCAAGAGCTGAGCAGCTGCAGAGAGGAGACTTCAGAAGGGAGGAAAGCAGGAGGGAGAGGCGTGACTGGAGCAGGCTGTGGGAGAAGAGAGAATTCCTGCTCAGGAGAAGTGCCTGGAGGTGTGAACAGCAGAGCCCAACACTCACCTGGCTACAAGGAAGGTTTCTTGGCAAAGGAGCTGTTTGGGTTTTAAAGGAGATGTTTGGGTTCTAAAGGAGCTGTCTGGGTTCTAAAGGAGATGTTTGGGTTTTAAAGGAGCTGTTTGGACACCTCTAATGAGGTCAAGCCAGCCCTGATTCCACTGGAATTTCCCCCTAAACCCCAGCAAAGCTCCCCAGCCTTTTCTCTGCTCACATGTGCTGGAGGTTTTTGTTTTGGGTGCAGCTGCAGGAAGCAGCATGGCCACAATCCCTGCTCCATCACCTGGCTGGGATTCATCCCCCACCTGCCACACGTGGCTGGGAATACCTGCCATGAGCAGGAACTGGCAAAGAGCTCTGAAATGGGGCACAGAGAGGAGCAGCAGGGCAGAGATGGCACAAACCCCACTCCAGTCAGGGCTCCAAACACAGAACCTGCATGCTCTGGGGCTGTCCAACCCTTCTATCAATTTCTGCAGGGAAATTGATAATTTGCTTTTTCTTCCAGAAAATTCTCCAGAGTAATCCTGATACCCCCAAATCCAAGCCACTCTCACATCCCTGTTGAGCTGCTCATTTTTCCCATTGCCATTTTCCCATTTCTCCCTCACTGCTTGCAGGCAGGGTTTTAGGGTTTTCCCCAAGTCTTGAATTTGCAATCCACCCCTTTATCCTTGAGGTTTAACAACCTGCACAGCCCAAGGTTTTGTTCACAGCCAGTAGGAGCCAAATTAATCTAATGGGAATGATGTCTGTGGGTGTGACAGGATTTATGGCACTGAGACTGTGACCAGAGCATGGAGCAAGTCCCCACGGGGTCACAGGAGATCCCTGCAGGCAGCAGAGAATTCCCAGAGAGGCAAACACCTCAGAACTGAGATGGATTTCCAGGAAGGAGGCAGGGAAGGCACAGAGAAGCAAAGAGTCAGGCCTGGAATTCAAAAATGAGGAGGCAGCACCATGGTTTGGGCCATGCTCCAAGGCAGCCCTGACAGACTCCAGGTTACAGAAGCCTCTGCTGGAATCAACACCCAAAAAATGCCCAAATCTCATCTTTCCCCAAGAAACAGGCTCAGAAAAAACAGTGGCACACATTTTAAGCAGCAAGAGAGCCCTGGATCAGGATTTTTCCCTGCCCTGAGCCCAGTGCAGGTGCTGGCAGCCCTGGCAAGCTGCAGGGAAGGGATGATGCCATTCCCAGACATGCACGGGCTGGGAGGCCAAGATTTGCTGTTTATTGACTTATAAAGCAAGAACTGAAAGCAGGTCAGAGGGCAGGACACCCCAAAGGTGGAGAGAACCATCCTCCAGTCCCTCCTTCCAGGAAGGCTCTGCCTGATGGTTCTGCCTGATGGCTCTGCATGAGCAGAGCTGATTTTTAATGAAAAACCAGAAGCTGCTTGAGCCCCAGGCTGCAGTGTTCTCCCCCAGGCAGTTCAGCACTCAAGAAAAAAAAGGAAGATATTCACACCCTGCTTCCTGGGGGCCCCAGGCAGAGGCATGGAACCAACCCTGCATCAAAACTGAATCAAAAATCAGCCCTGTGTGCAGCAAAGCAGAGATTATAACACCAGATCCAGCCCAGCACTCACAGCTTTAAGCTATTCTTCCTGAGTGTCCTACATAACAAACCCAAACAAATTAAGGAATGAGTAATGAAAAGGTAGGAGGTGGCAAGGCTTGTTTTGGTTCAGGAAAGGATTCCCATCCCTTGCTTGGAATCTAAATTAGATTCAATTTAGATTAGAGTGAGGCAAGGCCAAATTCCCCTGATGAATGAGTTGCTGCAGTAAATCACTCAGATTTTGCAGCCATTCTTCAGCAAATGTGTTTTTCTTCTCCCTTCTCCTCCTTCTGGTTCTGATCCTGCCAGCCCCATGCCACAGCCCTGCTCCTCTGGGTTAGGATATCCCTTTTTATCTCCTTCAGAAAGGGAAGGACTAATTTGTTGTCTGGTAGGGAGAGAAGGTGTTCTTGGCCTGATAAGTGGATTACCTCCCTAAACAAGCTCTGTAATGCAACAAACCCCACACACACACAAAACCAAAGGAATCCATCACAACCAGGGCTGTGACACCCAGAAGTGAAAGCTCCCTCTCCTGCACAGCACATCCAGTGCCACGGCCAGGCTTTTGCTGGAGCAAAAATCCAGGGGAAATGCACAAAATTAAATCCATATTCGGGCTTGGCGTGGCTGCAAATGTATCTCTGAAATCCTTGCAGCTTTTGTAGGGTCACACCACCTGTGTGTGATTTCTCTTCCAGCTGAAAAGTGTTCAACAGTCTATAAACTGAAAAAGAAAAGTTATGTCGGAGAGAACACCCCAAAAAAAGATGGGAATTGGGGAAATGGAGTCACTGACCCCCAGGATCTGGGCACTGCTCAGCCTTCACCCATTTGCTGCAGCCCAAGCTGGGGATTTTTACTCTGCTGCCACCCTGCACCCCACAGATCAGCCCTGGAGATGTCAGAGATATCAGCCACGAGATCCAGCCCCTCTCAGGAGGAACCAGCAGCGTGTAGCAACTTAAAATAGAAACTGGACTGAAACTCCTTGGGCTCTGAGTCAGCCCCAGAGGAAGCCAGGCAGGTGGAACCACGAGCTGATCCAGAGCCCTGGAGTGACAGCCCTGCAGGTGCCACCTGCTGCTGCAGAAAAGGGGCTCAGTAACACCAGGAACGATTCCCAGCTCGCTCTGCCTGGCTGGGAGGGTTTGTGTGGACACAAAGGCTGCTGCTGACACCTCCTGCAGGAGGCTGCAGAGCTCCTGGCTTTTCACTTGAATCCACAATCGAGTGCCTGAGGTGGTGAGGTGATTTGGCACAAGCCAGGGACTTCTCCAGGGATAATCTCTGTCTCTGAGGGATCAACATGAAACTGCTTTATTCCACTTCCTTTGGAACCACCCTAATTTCTGCCTCTTCCTCAGAGAAGCCAATTTCACAAAGGGCAGCTGCAGAAACACAGAGTTTTCATTTTTAGTGCTTACCTTGTGCTTAAACACGCTCCCTTAGGCAGAACCAGCCCATTCACCATCCTGATGAGAAGAAATACCCAGACTTCTCAGAGTACAAGACAATTCCCACAGGAGTGGTAATTTATTAAGCCTGATTTTCTTTATGATGCAATTTTCTTTTTCTGAACTTTGCAAAGCTGTTTCACCGCTGTGTTCCAGCCTTTGTTTCCTGCTAGCATTGCATATAATTCCTCCTTTCTGCTGTTTGGTTTCACATGGTGGTAAAATGATGCTCATTTTGTAGTATCACATCAGTAGCTGAATAAAATCCTTCAGGGATATTGCAAGACAGCAATATCTGAATGCAATGCTGATTTTGTGCAGTAACCTGATAAAACCAGACTTTGTTCCAAGGAGCTGTTCTCTTGAATGGATGCCCTTCTGAAATTATTAATCTTAAAATATATTATGCTAAAGAGTAATCTGCTTCCAAATGATGCATCAGCCTAAACTCCTATGTGTTGGGGAGCCAGTGCCAAGTAGTGTAAATTTTCAGGGTTCTGAAAAGCTAAATTCAAAGTATTACTCTGTGCACATGAAATATTGAAGTATCTGACTTCCAAGGAGGAAAACACTACCTCACGTATTTTCATTTGCTGTGATTACAGTTTTCATAGGACAGAGGAATAATAATAATAATAATAATAATAATACACATTTTAGATCTTTTTTTAGTCATCCCACCACACTCTCTGTGCTGCTCTGCAATTTCAAGCAATCACAAGGAGATAAAGATGGAGTTTCTCATTGCTGAGAAGCACATGGTTCATGTCCAATGAATCCCTGGGTCAGTAACTGAGCTGTGCACGTCCCCAGAATTAAATGGATGTCAGCATCAAGGGTGAAAACTCCAACACTGAACCCTCATGCCACAAGAGCTCACAGAGAATGAACCAAGGGCACGGCTGTTTCCATGGCTTTTAGGGCACTTTGTGGAATCAGGGTGCCAAAATGCTGCACATTCCTCTCCTCAGAGTTTTCTGAGCTCAGCTGCTTTTGAAGGGGAATGAGCCCAGTGTAATGTTTCATCCAATCCCATATTTCCCACTCATCCCAAATGCCTGCCTGCCTCATTAGCAGGGAGGGCAAGCTCCAGAGGCAGGCTGGGAGCCAGCCAATTCATCATTTGCATTTCAGCACTGCTCTCCTATTTGCAGAGTGCTGTGCAAACACCAATTAGTGCTGGGAGGCAGCAGCACTGCTGGGACCAGATCCTGTCCAGCTGCAGCTCCATCCCTGTCCTGTGACAGCCCAGCCCCTCACACTGCCCTGGGAAGGGTCTTGTCCTAGTTTGAAGGACAGGTGTCTGCCAATAAAGGCAGAAGCTTCTCTTTGAAATGGAGAATGTAAACCCCCTCCCTCCAAA
>JAODHX010001155.1:3708505-3739993 GCA_027576295.1 Cossypha polioptera
TCCCTGTGAGGGTGGTGAGGCCCTGGCACAGGGTGCCCAGAGAAGCTGTGGCTGCCCCATCCCTGGAAGTGTCCAAGGCCAGGTTGGAGCAGCCTGAGATAGGGGCAGGGGATGGGCTGAGATGATTTTTAAGGTTCCTTCCATCCCAAACCAGCCTGGGATTCTATTTTGGCTCGCAGCTCCCAACAGAGTCACTTACTCATCACAAAACTTCACACACAGAGATGGATTTGGTGACACACAGGGAGCCTTTCATTCACCCTTAGCTTTTCCACAAATCATCTCACCCCTGATGCATTCAAAATATTTTGACTCTTGGAGCAAAATTTGATGGGATTTGCCAGATCCTCTTTCAGTAAAAGTCAGCATTAACTGCAAGTATTTCTGCAGCAAATCAGTGTGACCAGCATAAGCTCAATTCCCAGAAAAATGTGATCCCAGGAAGCCCAAGGAGCTCACATGCTCCCATCTGAACACAAAAACCAAATCAAAGCCTGTTTTAATATTGAAATGATGTCATCTGGGCTCATCCCTATGCATTTGCTCCTCAGGACAGGAGTGTGTGCCTGCCCTGAGAGCAGCTCTTTCATCTGCAGTGCTCTCCCTCTACCCAGGCAGAGCACAGGACAAATTATCATTTCATCTCTGCTGCCACTCTGGAACTCTGGCTGGAGGTGCTGCTTTCTTCCTCCTGCCTGCAAAGACAACCTGAGTGATGAGTGCAGAGTTGAACTGGATAAGCTGCATCCCATCCCAGGTTCTGGACTGGTGTTTTGCAGCTCTTTAGCAAATTTAGCAGGCAAGGGACACACAGAAATCAGGCAAGGAGGAGAGTCAGGGCTCATCCTTTCATGGGACCTGCTGAGGGTCACACGTGGAGGGGACACAGTTCTCAGCCTGGCTGATCCTGCTCAGGTCACTGCCTCTCCATGGCCCTTCTCTAACTGCAGAGTGGAGATGATGCTCCCAACCTCCTCTGTCAATTCCTCTTCACCCTACTGATGAAAAGAACCCCAATCCTAACACAGATGTTACTTCTCACTCACTAAGGGCATTTAAAAATGCTTCTTTTAAACCATGACAATAAAAACTGTCATCTTCCCTGAGCTGAGCACAGTAAAAACAGACCCCACAGACATGATGTATTAAAAAAAAAGAACTGCAGGGAGGAAATCTAAACCCAGCTAACCTTTTCTATTAACATTTCAGGGCTGCTCGACACAAAATGCTTCACTGAAACAAGGCTGGGAAACACTGAAACACATTGCAGCTAAAAATCTGGCATTCTTTGTGGGTAAAAGAGCTTTAGAAAATGTTATCCACACTATCCTCAGCCACTTCCAAAGCCAGGCACACTGAAAATCAGGGAATTCTTTGCTAGCCAAGCCCCAAGCCTGTAGCTTTATGTGTTTCTTACTGACCTGACTTTATTCTGGTGTGCATGGAGCAGGTGGTTGGACTGGTTCTCAGCAGCTCTCAAACAATGCCCAGTGTCAATCACAGTCAAGGGCATTTTCCCAGGAGGAAAGCAGGGGAAAGGTGAGGTTGGATTTTCCTGCAGCACGAGGGGCTCAGGGTTGAAGGTGGGAGGTGAGAACTGCCCTTGGATGGGGCCAGTTCAGGCTGGCACTGCTGGGCAGGGCTGGGAGCTGCTCTTCCCTTCAAACACTGGGCTGGGGCACCTCTGCCACCTTCCAGGGCACTGGGAGGGAGCTGGCACTCCAAGGGAATGGAATTCCCAGGGAATGGTATTAACCCCTTCAGCTCTGCATGTAGGGACCCACAGCACCCAAACCTCCCCCCTCCCCGAGCCAGGAGCTGTTCCATGGTGATTCCTGCACGAGCTGGAGCTCCCAGCCAAAATGTTTGGCCTGGCAGAGGCAGGGGAGGATTTCCCTGTGAATTGTTTGCTCTCACTCTCATTTCTCCAGCCCTTTCTCCATATCCCCATTTTACCTTTCAGCTCTGCTGTCCCACCCCAGTCTGTGGCACCTGAGCCAGGTGTAGCTGGGTTAAAGGATGCTCTGGCACCTTTGGATGCCCTGGCAGCCACCATGGAGATGTGCCCAGCCCCTCTGTGGCTTGGACAAACATGAAACAAGTTTTTCTTGACCCCAAGCATTTTCTGCAGCAGGCAGAGTGCAAGTGCAGGGAGGATTTCACACTGGGCTGTGCAACAAACCCATGTGATCCTCAAATTCCAGGGAAAATGCTGTTTGCAAGCTCAGATCACAGCCTAGTAGTGCAATACCTTGAATTATTTCAAGGTCATTTTCTCTGACCCCTGGAGCCTTCTCTGAATTTTGCTGAAGTGCACAAACGTGACCATTACTAATTTCAAGAGGACAGAGTTTCTAGAGTTTCTAGAGTTTCTAGAGTTTCTAGAGGATGGAGTTTCAGGAGGAAATACAAATGAAAAATAAAATCCAGATTGTCTGAAATACCTTCTCAGAAGGTACGAGGAGCTGAGTGGAGAATGTTTTCCTTAATTTCCTTGGAAGCAGCCAACAGAAATTCCACTGTGAGGATAATGCTTGGAAATGAGAAAAATAAATAATAATAAAAAAAAGGAAAGTGAAAGAAAAGGAGGAAACAGCCTTCTCTTGAAATGCTTCCATAGATGCCTTCCAGGAGCAGCTCACAGAATCCACCCACTTTTCTGGGAATGCAAAAACACAAAAATAGCTTTAAAGCAATCATTCCTAACGTGGCTCACTTCTTCTCCCACTGAAACCCACCGTTCCCAACACCCTTTTCCAGCCCTGGCATTTTAACTTTGCCTCCTCCTGCAGAGCTGGCAGTGCCAGGGCTGGGGCTGGCAGAGCCAGGAGCCACCCCTGGGCCAGTCCCAGCCCCTGCCAGCCCTGCCTGAAGCCCTGCCTGGCTCTGCCAGCAGCTGTTGCAAGCTGTGAGCCAGGATTTTGGCATTCCCAGCTGAAACCCTGGGCACCTGTGGCCAGACCAAGTGACAAGTTCAGCAGGGTGACACGGCAGGACAGCGCAGGGTGGCAGGGGATGCTGCTGGGGTGACCCACATCCAACCCACTGAGTCAGGATTAATCCCTTTCCAGGTCATGCAGCTGGTAAACATCTGGCTCTGGCACCTCAGCCACTTCCAGGGGGAATTATCCTGCCAGTCTCGTCCTGCTGAAGCACTTGGCAACTGTTTGTGCAGCCATGTTGCTGCACTGACCTGCTTTCCATCACAAAAACACCCCCAAAAAACCACAGAACTGAGATTTCCTAACCAAATCCTTGCCAAATAACTCTGTTTGGTTCAACAGTTTTGCCAAATGCAGCCACATTGCTGCACAACACCACTGTTCTGCTTCCCATCTCAAAAACATCCCCAAAAAACCACAGAAGTGAGATTTCCTAACCAAATTCTTGCCAAATAAAACTCAGTTTGGTTCAGTTGTTTTGCCAACTGTTTGTGCAGCCACATTGCTGCACAATGCCACTGACCTGCTTCCCATCTCAAAAACACCCCCAAAAAGCCACAGAACTGAGATTTTCTAACCAAATCCTTGCCAAATAACGTTCAGTTTGGTTCAATTGTTTTACCAGTCATTTTGCCAATTGTTTGTGCAGTCACATTTCTGCACTGACCTGCTGTCCATCACAAAAAAACCCCCAAAAAGCCACAGAACTGAGATTTTCTAACCAAATTATTGCCAAATAAAGCTCACTTTGGTTCAATAGTTTTGCCAAATGCAGCCACATTGCTGCACTGACCTGCTTCCCATCACAAAAACACCCCCAAAAAACCACAGAAACAAGATTTCCTAACTAAATCCTTTCCAAATAAAGCTCAGTTTGGTTCAATTTTTTACCAATAATTTTGCCAATTGTTTGTGCAGTCACATTGCTGCACAATGCCCCTGACTTGTTTTCCATCTCAAAAACACTCCCAAAAAGCCACAGAACTGAGATTTCCTAACCAAATCTTTCCCAAATAACACCCAGCCTGGTTCCACATGAAATCAGGAAGTCATTCTTGCTCACTCAAAGTGATTTTTGGTGAAAAATGGATGTGGCTCTTCCAGAGCCTGGACATGGACAATTTGCAGCTGTTTCTGGACAGCACCAAGGGCCAGGGGAGGTGTCCCTGAATGTGACAAGGATCAGCTTTAAGGCCCCTTGAAGCCCAAGGATGCCAGGATTCTGTGATGCTGGGATGGCTCAGGACACATCACACATACCAGGGCTTTTACAGGCCTGGCCACTTCCTCCCCTGGATTTGCAGAGGTGTTTTGGGGTCAACACACCCTTAAAAAAAACACATTTTCTCTTCCTGTGTGTGTCCAGACTGAGCTACACAGAAGCCCAAGCTCACATCCTTCTTTTACCCATCCCATTTTCCTGATTGCATCCCAAAGAATTCCTGCCTCTGCCACTCTCCAGGCTGTGGTGCCTCTCAGGAATGAGGCTGGGTGTGTTCTGGAGCAGCAGATTCTGACTGCAAACCACAGCCTGGCTCCCTGAGCTCCTCATCCTGCACATCACATCTATTTTAAAAAGAAATATATTTTTTTTTCACCTAAAAATGATCAAAGCATCAAGACAGCAGCTGTTTGAAAGACTGGGATTTACGAATTCTTAGAAATCATGAAATGTTGGGAATATCACCATATTTAAAGAAAGAAGTTCTGTGTTTTTGCACCAATTTCCAGTTCTGGCTCTTCCTGACAGCCCCAGGAAGTTACAAGGAGGAAAATCAATTTTCTTTGCTCTTCTTTAAACCAATATGAATCCAGTAATGGTTCATATTTAGGAGCCTGAGGAAGCAGGAAGATAAAATATTAAGAAGTTTAAGTCCTAGATGCTGTGACTTCCTTGTGATCTGTTTTTTATTCCTCACAGACAGAAAACATCGACAGAAAATTGATTCTCAGTGATATTCCCTCTTACAGGAACTGTGCAAATTCTGATTTTTGAACTCTCTTTGGGCTGGCAGCAGCGAGCTCAGCCCACTCTGATCTATAAATTAAAGACAGCCATGGCTTTTTGATAGCCCACATGAAAATGACTGGAATGAGCAGCTTCCCATACCAAAAAGTGACCAATATTGCTGTAAAACCCCAAAAAACCCTCAGCAAACAAGGGCTAGAGATGCAGAACCAGTCACTCCCCCCAGGATCCACCACTCTTCTTCAGGTGCTGGGAAGAAACAAAGGATATGTGGAAATACAAGGACATGAAATGCTGAATTCCAGCTGTGCCAGCACTTTGTGGGTGTTCAGAACCCACCTCAGCTCAACAGGCTGAGGGAGAGGCCAAATCCTTCTGGAAAATCAAAACCTTGCCCCGAAATGACCCAAAGCTGTGGTGGCTGTGCCAGGTCTGCAGGGACACCAAGCCACCATGGCATTTACAGTGAGGTTGTAGCACAGGTCAGCATGGCAAATGCCAGCCTGAAAGCTGGGAATGAACCCCTTTGCTCCTCAGCAATCCCTACTCATCTTTGTTTAACAAGAAATGAGGAACTAGGAGGGAGAAAAGCAGAGGAATTGAGGTTTTCATGAGCTCCATGGAAAGCAGAATGTTCAATGCTCAGACAAGGAGTGGTTTACAGGCAATGCCTAAATTACCACTGTCCAAATACCACTTAAGCTTTGTCTTAATTTGGCTCCTGGGAGGTTTTTACAGGTGCTTGGATCGTTACTTGTGGCCTCTGAATTACGGTTTAACATCTTTGGGTTAAATTAAGGAGAAAAACGGGTGGGATTTAGCACTCAGCACTTGGAGGGAAGGGGGTTCTGCTCTCCACTGAGCAGAAAAACAAGGAACCCTCAGAACTTCTGTCCTGGGTAGTGGATGCACCCAGGATAAATTCTTGTCTTCCACTTGTCTGACTCTGGAGAGCTCAGGGTCAGTTTTACACTTGGTCTTGAGGGAAGGAATGAACAAACAAACCCCAAACAAAACCAAACAAATCCTTTCTTGTAGAATCACAGAACCCCAGGGTGGTTTGGGTTGGAAGGAACCTTCAATCCCATCCAGTGCCACCCCTGCCACGGCAGGGACACCTCCCACTGTCCCAGACTGCTCCAAACCCCAATGTCCAGCCTGGCCTTGGACACTTCAGGGATCCAGGGGCAGCCACAGCTGCTCTGGGCACCCTGTGCCACCCTCACAGGGAAGCATTTCTACCCAATATCCCATCTGAACCTTCTCTCTTTCAGTTTGAAGCCACTCCCCCGTGTCCTGTCACTCCAGACCATTGCAGGAATCCTCCTGCGGGCTCACTCCATGCCCAGGAATGTCACAGTGATGTCACCCCCGGTCTCTTCTGCAGAAAGGCTGAATAATCCTCATTTTCTCATCACCCTGGAGCCTCCTCTGGCTCCCCCGCATCCCTCCTGCGCTGGGGCAGCAGTGCAGGGAGGTGGCAGGGATGTGCCGGGACACCAAGGCAGAGTCGCGCTCGTTTCTGGGGAATTTGGGGAATTTTGGGGGAATTTTTTTGGGAATCACCGTGGGAATCGCTGAGCGCAGGGAGTCCTGCGCCCTCTGCTGGCCAGCTCGGGAAATGCAGCCAGCGCGCACCACTCCTGCGATGTACACAAATCTGAGCAAATTTACACAAATCTGAGCAAATTAAAGCAAACTTTAGCAAAACTTGGCATCGATTTACCGCCCCCTCTGCGGGTCCAGGTCCTTCCACCGCTCATGCAAGTCCTGCTTCACCCAAGACACGTAAACAACACAGCAAAGCTGATCAGGCAGAGGCAGTGCATTCCCCTTACCCCAAAATGCTTCACTAACATTCACACTTGTGAAACCTGAAGGAATTTGACAATCTGAGCACCGGGATTTGCCCCTATGCATTAAGAAATGTGTCCTCCCTGTGCTAAATAACATCCAAACACTCTCCTGGCTGTCGTTTTTATCATATAGGATCCAAACAGGTCTTAATTCCAATGAATAAATATGAGACACAATAATCCAGAAGGGCCACGTTATTTTTCTAGGCTGATCTTTAGGAACTAGAGCAGTGCAAAAACTCGTTCTGCCCCTCGGCAGGGCCCAGCTGTGCCTGTTGTGCCACACCAGGAGCACACGTGACAATCCCAGCCCTCAGCTATGTTCCTCTCAGGACATGCCACGTCTTGCCAAGCAGGATTTGGTTGTGGAGCAGCCCTTGCCCAGAAATTCATCCTGGGTTCACATCTGGATTCTGTTCCTGGGACCTCATCAGCACAGCCAAGTGACAAAACACAAATTCTGTCATGACAAGTGATGGATTCCAGCTGTCCAGGCACCTTGTGCTGGCTCATGAAAAAAAAGAGATTTCTCTTTTTTACAGTGCTCCTCATCCCTGCTTTGTAACCAGCTGGAAAAAAGTCCTTCAGCTGACAGACTTAATGGAATTTTGGCCACAGAATTTAAACATCAAATTTGCCCTTTGAACTTGGCAGCTCCACGCAGGGGCTTTGCCAGCAGCAAATTCTCTGTAAATCCTGAGCTGTGGAACTGTCCACAGAGACTTTCCCAGCTCGGTTCCTTGGCCACAGAGCTGCCAGGGTGAGGTGTCAGGGTAAATATCCCGTGTGCAGCAGGGTTGCCTGCTGCTCTGTTGCCAAACGATTCTCTCATTTGCATTTCTAACATTCGTCCCCAGGCAAAAGTCATCGAGGTTTGTAGAAGGCAAATACAAAAACTGCCCAAATGACCCAGATAAACGTCCTGAATCACAAACCATTGCTGAAAAGCACATGGTGGTTGTTTTGATGGAGCTGTGAAGTGTAGGATCCTTGTTTTCCATCCAGCTCTGGGTTAAGATCTCAGTGCCCAGTTCAAACCTGGAAAAGGGTGACATGTGCTGGGTTTCACAGTTTGCAGCCCACTGCTTTTACCCACAGAGCTGGTGTCATGTGAGCACATCCCTGGAAGGCATTTCCCCACCCCCAAGGCTATTTCCCATCTCAAATCCCCCAAATTCCAGCCTGAGCAGTCCAGCTGGATGTCAAATGTGCTCACATTGCCTCTCCATCACCCTGCCCTGGATCATTCCCAGAACAGAGGGGAAGATCTCAGTGCTGGGGTCACACAACACAGATTCCCTGGGTACAGCTAATACATCCCTGCTCTTGCTCACACTGGGAAAAGTTGATATTCCAGGACAAAACCCAGCTGTGAGTACATCAAGCAGCAGAAACCAAACATGAAACCTTTCCAGACCCACTCCTGCACCTTGCACAATGTTCCAGGGTTGAGGAATGCCATGGGAAAAGCCCAACACACACAAACTGTGAAGTGGGGGCAGCTTGAGGAGGGCTGGCACTCACATTTCTGTGAAATTGATTTGAATATAAATAATTCCTGCCCCTGTTGAGGTAATAGATGTCCTCTGGATTTTCCCTCTGCTAGTAACCTCTACCTATGGTTTGATAAAGTCGGCATTGATTATCTCCATTAGCACGTCATATCTCTGACCACAATTTGAGTCATTTTTTGGTGGCACCACACAGTATCTCAAATAGATTTAAAGTTTATGGATTGCATAGTACTAAAGATTTTGTATAATAGCAAAGATTAAAGATTGTAATATTAAAGACCAAATGCTGTTGAACAGCAGGTCAGATGGATGGCAGACAAGTCTTTCCCCAAATAATGTTAAACTACAGAAAACCATTCCCTGTGTTTCACTCAGCTTTTCATCAGTTCAGTCTCAGAGGTGAAGAAGCAGCTTTACTCCTCAGTGATGAGACCAGCCAGGTACCAAAAGTGTCACAAATCTCATTATCACTCCTACCTGGAAGCTGGTAATTGCTGCAAGACAAATCAAGAACTGTTCAGGTAAAAGCCCTGCTGGAAAAGCACCAGGAAGTTCAGTTCTCCAGCTCAGCAGGAAAGTGGAAAACACACGAAGCACAAGGCAAGGATTAAGAGTGGAGTCCAAGCTATGAAGTTTCAAAGAGATCCTCTCCATTAAATCCCTGCCAGCAGATGAGAGAAATCCCCTCACAGATGAGGCAGGGATTTGACTGTGAGGGACCTCAGGCACAGAGAACTTCACCTGGGCAGGTGAGACAGAACGTGCAGAGCCCTCCTTTAGCCCAGCACAGCTGGGATCCCCAGGGGAGCCCGGAGCTGGAAAGTCTCTGGAGGAAACTCCTTGCTTCCAGCAAGATGAATAATACACCTGTTCCCTACTTGTGAGCAAACACTACAAAGGAATAATTAGAACCTATCTGACCTGAAACCCACATGCCCATTACTGTGGTATTTTTCCACCTCCTCCAGGTGAAACAGAAGATGGGCTGGACCTGGAAGGGGAGGGGTGGAGTGGCAGCACGAGATGCTGATTTATAAAGCTGCAGCAAGCAGAGCTCTTTCTCCGCAGGCTTGGGACAGGAGCTGGTCCTGCCTGGAGGATGCTGAGGTGGGAGCAGCACTGCAGCTAATGCCTGCTGGCCACAGGAGAGGAGCAGCACCTCGGGGAGCTTCTGCACTGCTCTGAGCCACCACAGCCCCAGCTGGCCTTGGGCTTCCCATCCACAGATTTTGGCTTCTGATCCAGAGGCTTTGGCTTGGCTGCTTCTCTCCATCAGGAAAGGAATAAACTCACCAAGATGGTCAAGGTGGGTACAATGCCCAAGGAACTACCCTTGTGTTTCTTCTTAAGCTTTATTTTGTGAATCTATACTAAAAGTACAGGCAAAGTGGAAAATTGAATTAATACCAGACGTGAAGAGTTTGGATTGGGAAAAATTCTTGGACTGGCTGAGCCAAAAATCTGAGCCAAAATCTGAGATTTTCTGAAACTCTGAAGGTTAAAGGTTAACATAGGACATGCTTACAAGTGAGCAATAGATTTTTCTATTTGTTTATTTTCTAATTGTCTTTATTTTTCTCTCCCATCTGCTAAGTTCTCCCAGCAGAGAGCTGTTGCCTTTCTCTCCTGGTTTCTGTGCTCTATCAGGATTTGAAAAGCTGAACAGATTTTTTGGGTGGGGGAGTTAAAGAGAGGAGGACGAGGAGGAAGGTGAAGAGAAAAAATCCCAATAGATAAAACAGATCTTGAATCTTCAGCATGGCAGAAAAACAATCAGGACTCATAACAGGCATGCCCTGTCTCTGGGGTGTGCACCACCAAGCAAAATCAATTTAGGAATAGGATTTCAGTCTTTAAAGTCCTCAAACTCCTCAGCAGCTCTTTGCTTTCCCCTTCATCAAGAACAACATCAAGATTTAAATACTCCTTTATTTACAGGACACCTGAAGATAAGATGCCAGTTTTGAGTTCAGAGCAGTGTTAAATAATATGATATTTATTATTATTTATTTTTGTTTAAAAAAACAATTATTATTGGGGGTTTTTTTTCTTGTTGTTTCCACTATTTGAGCTTTCTTTGTGCTATGGAGAGATCTTCCTTCATCCATGAGATCTCACAGGAGGCCAAGCACTGGCAGAGCCCCTTTGTGCTCTGTCCCACCAGGGAACATCCAGGGGGGCTCTGCTGAACCCCTGGGGTTTAATCCATAGGGAAGCTCTGGAATGGGGTCACCCAGTGGCTCTGGCACGTGGTTTCCTGGATAATTGGGAGCTGTGGTTGTGCAGCTGCTAAATCAGCAGCAAGGGAGGGAAGTTTGCCCTGCTCAGAGTTAACCCAGGGTTTGGAAAGAGCACAACTCTGAGATATCACTGGAAACAAAACATTCCCTGAGGTGCAGCAGCCTCCCTGGGTCAACAGCTGCCTGGGCCTGAGATTCCACTGGCAAAACCAGGGAATTGGTGGCAAATCCCTGCCAGCTCTGAGCTCTGTGTGAGCAGAAACAGAGCAGCTCCTCCTTGGCTTTCAGTCCAGTGTTTGCTTCCATGCCTCACTTTGATTCAGAGCAAATATGTATTTGTAGGTGTTAGTTGTAATTCAAATTTAAATATTGGAGTTATGGATCTGAAAAGCTCCAGGAACAAGCAAGTTCTCACTGGATAATTTCCCCCTCCCTTTTCCTTTCATTAATATTTTGCTTTTCCACTGATCTTTTCTTGGAGCTGATAAATAAGTTAATAATTTTCACTGCTGAGGTCCTGGGCAGTATTTTCCTACACTTGTTTTAGATCATAAACTGCTGGAAGTGTTGCACATCCCTAAAGGAATCCCTGTAATTTGCACCTGATGAAGTCCTGACCACAGTCACAGTAACACAATCTGGATGGATTTCTGGACAAGATGGAAAAAACACCTTAAGTAGCCAGGAGGAAGAAACAGCAGAAATCTGTAACTTATGTAAAAAAGTAGATCTGCAAAATTTTGATTTTTTTGTGGTGTTTTACAGAAAAAGTCTGATGTTTACTCGGTTGAGATCTACGGGACAAAAGATCTGCATAAAACAGAGACTGAAGATGAAGAGGAGAAGCACAAAGACCTAAAAGGCAACAAGAAGAAAAAGAAGGCAGAAGATCTTAAGAAGGAACTGGACCTGGTGAGTGTGGCTGAGCTTCCATTACACATTCTGTGAAATCCAGGGCATGTCCTGCACTGAAAATCCTGGCACAGGGGAGGATTTGCTTCCTCACACTCCTGGAGTGTGCCAGAAAAATGCTGTGCAAGATGAATAGCTAAAGTGAGGGGATGATTCTGGGATGATTAAGCCACCAGTGGTACAGAACATTATCTGCCCAAAAAGGAGCCGTTCCCCAGATGGAATCACTGCCATCAGTATTTCCTGACAGCTTGCACAGCCAGCCAGGAGTCAGAGGAGAGGCAGAACCAGAGCATTGTGCTCCAGAGATTCCAGAGCTGAGGGCATTTCTCAGCTTTAAACTCAGGGGTTTTCACCCAAACCAACTGCTCTGGCCTTCAAGAAATCTGTGTTTTCCCCCTGGCTCTCCACTGACCTGCTGGCTGCTCTTGGAAATGTTGCTTCCTCTCCACACATTCCAGTTTCCCAATCTGGACAGGAGAGTAATTATGCTGACCTCTTTTTGGGATGGCTGTGAGAGCAGCTCAGAGGAGAGGCTATTTACAGGCTGGGTGGCATTTCAGAGCCCAAAGAACACCAGAATAAGCTTTGATTCCGTGTTTCTCTCAGATCTGCCCAGCAGCAGGTAAATATTTCTCAGCCCGTGCTGTCTTTGGGATGTAACTCCACTCCCGTGTTTCTAAAGAGAAACCAAAGCACAGACAGGAGAATTGACTCACCCAAGTACCCATGAATCACTCTGAGAAAACAATTGGGAGATCTCTCAAATTCTTGGCTTCTAAATCCCTGTTCAGCACAAGATATAATTAGGCCAATGACACCACAGAGGTGTCAGTGCAGGCCAAGGAGAAGAGCTTTGAGATTTCCCTCTCCCACACCCTTTTTAACTGTGCTTAGAACCTGTTGCCTCTTTCCATCAGACTGAGGAGGATAATTCACACTCCCTACCCTGGCAATCGAGGGCAGAGGTTGTTGTCACACACACTCTGAGCCCTGCAGCAGAGGGAAATGATTTATCCAAAAGAAGCACAGCCCCTCGTGGCAAGCAGCAAAAACACGAACACACCACCCTGTTCTTGTGACAGATTTGCTGGAGGAGGGAGCTATTTACAAAAGCACTCTGCAAATCAAAAGGAAAAAAATATCATCTTCCAGTGGAAGATATTTTGCTTTTCAACATGCAGATTTGTCTAATTAATGAAAGCGAGGTGTAATGCAAGTGACTTCATCCATGCTCCCAGATCCAGGCAGGTTGGAAATAAAAATGCCAGCAGTCTGATGCTCTGCTCACTGTAATTTTCTGTCTCTTGAAATGCAGGATGACCACAGGCTCAGCACCTCAGAGCTGGAGAAGAAGTATGGTACCAGCATTGACAAAGTAAGTCCACAGGGCTTCCTTAAGGAGCTGCCTCTATCAGGCACCTCTGGCCTCCCCAGAGCTCCCCAGGAGCAGGAATTGCATTATTTGATGTGTGTGGGTGCCTGCAGTGATGCTCCCAGGAAAGCCTGAACCAGCAAGAGAACGAACACTGGCCTGGATTGAAAGTGGAGTTTCTCTCCAGCCTGGAGAAGGCTGAGCTGCTGCTTTGAAATCAAAAATGGGACCTCAGGCTTTTCCACCAGGACCTCTTTTTCTCTAAAGCTGTTTTCTGATCTTTTGATTTCACCACAATTCACTTTTCACAGCTTATAGCCAAAAGACTGTGTGGATTGAGCTGATTTTGAAGGAAAATCTAGATTTGAGAAAGTACACCTGACATTTGAATATCAAAGCACTGAGCATGGCCAGAGCACAGACAAGAATTCCAAGAACCCCCTGAGCTACAAACACCTCGTGGAAATGCAGAAACAGCAGTAAAAGAATGTCAGTTTTCCCCTGGCTTTCCAAACACTTAGTCCGGGTATATTTGATTGATAACCAACAGAATGGATGGATGTGCTCCCAAATTCAGTGCTCCAGTAAAGAAAGAGCTGTTTCTCCATAGCAGATAGTTAACAGCAGCCACTCTGAAACCAGGAGGTTTGGAAATCAGAGTTGCAGCTCGTTTGTGACACACACGACCTTTAAAGGAGCAGCAGCACTTTGTGCACTTGTTTCTGGGCTGGGGTGAACCCTGCTTGCCTGTGATTCCATTGCAAACCTGTCCCCTCCTCCTGCAGGGTCTCTCGAGTGCCAGGGCAGCAGAGATTTTGGCTCGGGACGGCCCCAACGCTCTCACCCCGCCCAAAGCCACCCCCGAAATCGTCAAGTTCCTCAAGCAGATGATCGGGGGCTTCTCCATCCTGCTGTGGATCGGGGCTGCCTTCTCCTGGATCTCCTTCGGCATCCAGCTGGCGCAGGGCGTGGATTCAGCCTTCGACAACGTGAGCGCAGGAGGAGCCGCGGGTGCTGGAACTCTGCAGGGTTACTCAGGAACTGCGGGGAGGCCTCTCGTTCCCACGGGACTCTCCTGCTGCTCGGCACTCCTGATAAAAACTCAAACACCTCCAGCTTAAAGAGTGCCTGGGCAAAGGTTTTATAACCACGGGGCGCAATCACAATTCTGGAGTACTCTGAGAGCAGGAAAGAAGTCTCAAGGCTTTAGACTCTGATTAAAGAGTCTCTGACTAATTCCCTTTTGAATTATACTGTTTTTTTATTGTATTTGTTTCTAACACTCTAATTTGTTTGACATTGTGCTAGCTTAGAGAAGAATTTCAGATGGGAAAATCACTATTAAAAACCTTTTTTTATACACACACACAAAAAACCTAATTGATCATTTGCAGGCCAAACACCCAAAAGTTCTTTTCTTAACCTGTTTTAACCTGGCCAACACTTCATTTTAAAACAACACAGATTTATTCTAACAGAGGAATTGCTGAGCACTTGTGTTAAATTAAACAGATTATATCTTTTATTGATCAGCTCTACCTCGGAGTAGTCCTGGCTCTGGTTGTCATCCTCACTGGTATCTTTGCTTATTATCAAGAAGCCAAAAGCACAAACATCATGGCCAGCTTCAGCAAGATGATCCCACAGGTGAGAACCAACCTTTCAACTGAGGCAAAAATTCATCCCAATAATGCCTGAAGGAAGCCCAGCAAGCCAAGCTTGAATTTATCTCCTGGCAAATGACCCAGATAAACGTCCTGAATCACAAACCATTGCTGAAAAGCACACAGTGGTTGCTTTGGTGGAGCTGTGAAGTGTAGGATCCTTGTTTTCCATCCAGCTCTGGGTTAAGATCTCAGTGCCCAGTTCAAACCTGGAAAAGGGTGACATGTGCTGGGTTTCACAGTTTGCAGCCCACTGCTTTTACCCACAGAGCTGGTGTCATGTGAGCACATCCCTGGAAGGCATTTCCCCACCCCCAAGGCTATTTCCCATCTCAAATCCCCCAAATTCCAGCCTGAGCAGTCCAGCTGGATGTCAAATGTGCTCACATTGCCTCTCCATCACCCTGCCCTGGATCATTTCCAGAATAGAGGGGAAGATCTCAGTTTAGAGAGTGGCACAAAGCTGATTTTTGTCCCATTTCTGTCTTCCAGCAAGCTCTTGTCCTCAGGGATGCCGAGAAGAAGGAGCTGCCAGCAGACCAGCTGGTGGTTGGGGACATTGTGGAGATCAAGGGTGGGGACAGGATCCCTGCAGACATTCGCCTCATCTTCACTCAGGGCTGCAAGGTAAACAGGGCTTGGAAGAGAAAAGGAAAGAGGGAAAACAGAGTTTGGAGAGGTTTATTACAAAGAAAGAATTTCTGTACAGCCAATATGGGTTATTAGAGCTTTGATTGGACATAATTAATGAAGTCAGAGATCAGAAGCTGGAATGTGATGCTGAGCTCCTCTAGGACTAACACCTCCCTCCCTGAACAGCCAAAAATCCGTGCCATGTTCTGGCTCTGCTCTTTGCCAGGACAGAGCAGATGCACCAATACACATTTGAGAGTTTCCACTGGAGGCAGATCCTCAAAATTGTGGGGTTTCCTCAGGCTGCTGCTGAAAATGTCACTGACAGACACACAGCACTGGCTGAAGTGAATTCCCACAGAAAAGGTTCTGTCAGGGACAGCACAGCTCAGAGAAGGGGCACTGAGAGATGTTGATGTCACTGACTATGGAAGAAGCCACCTCACCTCCCGGGCTGGACACCACTGTGCACTGCTGACTTTAATCTGGGCACGTCTCCCTTTCATTAAAGGTGGACAATTCTTCACTCACAGGGGAGTCAGAGCCACAGTCCCGCTCCTGTGACTTCACCCACGAGAACCCCCTGGAGACCAGGAACATCGCCTTCTACTCCACCACCTGTGTGGAAGGTGAGCTGAACCTGGGCATGGAAATCCCATTTTATCCTCTTTATCTGTTTCTCTGCTGGCCCCAGCCACGTTTATCATCCTGTGTGCACACCTTTACGTCCTTTGACCTTTTTTTCCTAGCTAGTCTTTGACCTCTATTCACCAACTTCAGGGGAACAGAACATTTCTAGTTTTTATTATCTACCAGCGTACAGAGAGAATGACCCCCAAAAAGGCACTTTGCTTGGTCCTGCTAACTCATATGAACAATTCTGCTTTGAGAAACTTCAGAGAGGTTTAATTGCTCACAGGAACAGCAGATAAAATGAGCAGATAAAAGTGTGATAAAAGTGTGGGGGTGGTCAGGCTTGGCATTTTTTCCAACACACAGCGTGGTTATGGCTGCACCAATGAATTGACCTGGATTTGAATTGACTGGTAGATCCCTGTTGGAATGTCAGGCTGCAGCTGTCCCCGAGTGTCTGTGTGCCCCGGAGGTGACAGTTTTTGTCCCTGCAGGCACTGCCACCGGCATTGTCATCAACACCGGGGACCGCACCATCATCGGCCGCATCGCCTCCCTGGCCTCGGGCGTGGGCAACGAGAAGACGCCCATCGCCATCGAGATCGAGCACTTCGTGTACCTGGTGGCAGGGGTGGCCGTCTCCATCGGCGTCCTCTTCTTCATCATCTCCGTCTCCATGCGCTACAAGATCCTGGACTCCATCATCTTCCTCATCGGCATCATCGTGGCGAACGTGCCCGAGGGGCTGCTGGCCACGGTGACGGTGAGTCTGGGCTGGGATCCTCTGCTTGGGCTGGGTTTGGAGAGGGGTGGGGGTTCTTATTCCAAGGAGAAACCCTTCATTTGGGAATTCTGGTGTAACTGAGTCATTCATCTCAAACCCAGTTTGGGTTTAAGTTCAAGTGCTGCTCAGTGGCTGCCGATGTAATGACGTGACTCATTTCCCCACCACTCATTCCCACTTGGAAAGGGGGACGTTGTACACTGAAAGTCACATGAAAACTCCACTTAATTCCACATGTCAACACTGAAATCCCTCCCTGAGGAGCAGCACACCTGCTAAGCACTGCTGGCAAACAATGAAGGGAATCATTGCAGGATGCATGGAGCTCCCTGCCCACTGCAGGTTCTTCCATCTCAAACAGCCTTTTGTTTAGAAATAAGACATGTTAGAATTATTTTCTAAGAAATAATTGAATTATTAAAATGATAGAATTATTTTCTCTTAAAAATAAGACATCCTTGTTTCTACCAGCAGCAAATCTACCTGTGCTAGTTAGGGCCAAACCTCAGATTCTAAATTAAAGCAGGGAGAAAAAACGCACGGCGGCCAACAAAAATGAGAAATTTAAAATATTCTCTTAAGAAAATACAACCAAGCAAACAACAAAGCCCAGAAAAGATCTCTCAGGAGAATGCAATGTCAGTGTAGCCACACCTTGGTGAGAGCTGGACCCCTCCCCTCCTGCAGGTGAGCCTGTCCCTCACGGCCAAGCGCATGGCCAAGAAGAACTGCTTGGTGAAGAACCTGGAGGCCGTGGAAACCCTGGGCTCCACCTCCATCATCTGCTCCGACAAGACAGGAACCCTCACCCAGAACAGGATGACTGTTGCCCACCTCTGGTTTGACAACCAGATCTACTCAGCTGACACCAGTGAAGATCAGACAAGTAAATGGGAAAATGGGCGTGTGGGAAGGGGCAGATCCCTGGAGCAATGTAAACTTTTGATGGCTAAATCAGACATATCTTCCTTCTACACATGGAAATCCCTCCTTAGCCATGGAAAAAATAGAATTAATATTTGAATTCCTCACAGGAAGTAAACCTGGAGGAGGTTTTACTCTAGAGCCTTCTGCCAAAAGTACATTTAGTAGGGAATTAAGCATAGAAGCATCACCCAAACCCCTTTGCTAGCAATGCTAGAGGGAAAATTTGTATCAATATTTTTTTCTATAAAAGAAGCTGTCAAAATAATATTTTTTTTCTGCAAATAATTCAGTTTTTTCACTCTTAAGCTTTCACTTGTCTCATGCAATGTGCTGAAGGATGCAATGTGTGCTTTGCTTCTCTCAGCCCAGCCCTTTGATCAAAGTTCCCCCTCATGGACAGCGTTATCAAAAATTGTCACTCTCTGCAACCGGGCGGAATTCCGGCCAGGACAGGAAAATCTCCCCATCATGAAGGTACTGCTGACTCCACATCAGCTTAGTTCCCTTCCTCTGAAAAAGCAATTTTCTCTGTCTGTCTTTAACAATCTCCATTTCCTGTGCCAGCCCTCTAAGTTCCTGCTGACTGTGGTTTTATTGCTGTACACTCACACAAAATTTAACCCAGGATAAAAAACCTGCACAGCCAAGAGCACAGAAATGCAGATTATCCTGAATTGGAAGAGATCCACAATCCCAACTCCTGGCTCTGCACAGGACAGTCTCAAGAATCCCTGTGCCTGAGAGCATTGTCCAAACCCAACTGTGCTGCCAGGAAAAAGGCAGCACAAGTAGCAGGAATAGTAATTACTGCACTGTTAATTTATTATAGCAAAGGTAAACATGCCTTAATTGATGTCTTTCCACATGACTGCTTGAAGGTAGTAAATTCTACTGACTGAACTAGCAGGACAAATCTGCTGCTTACTCATCAATGCCATCCTCAAATTAATTTAGGTTTGTGCCTCAGCTCACCTGTAGTGACCTGAGTGTGACCCCAAATCTGCTTTACAGCAGCAAATGCTCTTTGCTGTGCTCAGTTCTAACTCCAAGAGCAAAGCAGACATCCCCAAATTTTATTTTAATATTTTTCGAGGGTTACTTGAACATAAAAATCGATTCCTTGTTGCTGAAGTGTACAGCATGTCATGGAATTGTGGAAATGCAAAAATAAAATGTTTTCTTCCTTTGTGCCCACAGAGGGTGGTGGTTGGAGATGCCTCTGAAACAGCTCTGCTGAAATTCTCTGAGGTCATTCTGGGGGACGTGATGAGCATCAGAGCACAGAACAAGAAAGTGGCTGAAATCCCTTTCAACTCCACCAACAAATTCCAGGTGTGTTGCATTTTAGTTTTTGGAAATCATGCCAGATTGTTTCTGTCACTGGGCCTGATGGGTGGCCTGGAAGCCTTAATGGGGTAATTCAACAGCAGAGGAAACTCAAGTTGTAATAAACACAGTTCATTCCACTTGATGGGAATTACGATTTCTTCATGGAAAATAACATTAATCCCATGGAAAACCAGAAGGACAATGTGAGCTCTCCCAACCCATCTCCTGTTTGTGGCACAGCTCTCCATCCACGAGACCGACGACCCCCACGACAAACGCTTCCTGCTGGTGATGAAAGGAGCCCCAGAGAGGATTCTGGAGAGGTGCAGCACCATCATGATCAACGGCAAGGAGGAGCCTCTGGACAGCGAGAAGGCAGAAGCTTTTCAGACAGCCTACATGGAGCTGGGGGGCATGGGGGAGAGAGTGCTGGGTGAGTGCAGCTGCAGGGACTGCCTGGGAACATGGGGGAAAGCAAAAATGGGGCAAAATCCAGCTGTAAAACCTGTGAAATGGGGTTCAAAGTCTTGGCACATCCAGCATGGGGAAATGGTTAAACGCTGGATTCCATGGGCAAGAGCAAACCCTGATGTTTTACCAAGCTCTCCTCTTCCTCCCACGTTTTCCTGCCCATCACACCAACCTAAACATCTTCTCAGGTTTCTGCCACTTGTACCTGCCTGAGAACGAGTTTCCAGAGACCTTCCAGTTTGACACAGATTCCATGAACTTCCCAACCTCCAACCTGTGCTTTGTGGGGCTCCTGTCCATGATTGACCCACCTCGTTCCACAGTGCCCGATGCTGTCTCCAAGTGCCGCAGTGCTGGCATCAAGGTAAGGATTTTACAGAGAAAACCACAATGTATCTGCAGTAGAAAGGCTCATTATGATTATTTTAGGTATTATTTAAAGTATTTAAAATTTAAGATCTTTCACCACATCATCACGAATTATCTTTCTTGCAACAGCTACCAAAAATCTCAACTTTGGTTAAGACCATTCTATAATTTCAATTTAGAGAGTCCCCAGAGGCAAAGCGTTCTCATTTAAGTGAGAATCAGACTACAGGAACTGCACAAAACCCTCAAACCTGGAAATCTACATTTGCAAAAGCTCAGATAATCTCTCATCAGATCCATTTCCAGAATACAGAATCTACACCAGCTGGAATTACTTGCTTGTAAACAGAGGAAGGTGATAGAAACAATTCTAGAGAAGGCATCAGGTCTCTGCTTTGAATATTTATCCAAAGGAATCAGTAATCTCAAAATTATTCAAGTGGAACCTGAAGCAGTAATTCTCCTAATTTCACCCTGTGGGGACCCACAAGTGAACTTTCAGCCCTAAGCAGAGGTGAAATCTATCTAAATCTAAGAATTCATATTTGGGATTACAGATCTCAGACGAGATGAATCCCAAACCCCAACCCTGACAAAATTTTCTGTAACCTGAAGACAGCTCTGGCAACTTTTCTTCAAGAAAAGCAAGAAAAGGCTGTGCCTTATCTGTCAGGACACCTCAGTCACAAGGATCCATTTTAAGATGTAATATTCTAACAAACCCTCCCCACTGAACATACCTAATATAGATCCTTACATAAAGGCTCCTTTATTCTGCATTATTCTAATCTGGCTGCCTGTGTGGAGTTGTTCCTTCAGAGCCCTGATAAAGCAACTTCTAAAGGAGAGGCAGAGCCCAGATGTGGATACAGAGCTGGGCAGTTTCCGCCCCTAATCTCCTTTGCTGTGTACACAGCCCTGCTCTGATCCCAAACTGCTTCCTGCTCCCCAGCAGTGGACATTCCCCCTTACCTCACTCCATGCTTTACCTGTTTGTCACTCACTTGTCCCTTGCTCAGGTCATTATGGTCACTGGTGACCATCCCATCACGGCCAAGGCCATTGCCAAGAGCGTGGGCATCATTTCAGCCACCAGTGAGACCGTGGAGGACATTGCCAAGCGCCTCAACATCCCTGTGGAGCAGGTCAACAGGAGGTGAGAGCCAGGCCAGCACCCTGGCCTTCATTTCCCTGCTCCACCCCGCTGCTTTCTGCTTTTTTCATGACACATCCCCACTCTTGTGTCCACTCAGTGGCTTTCATCTTTGCTGCCCGTGAAGAAAATCTGGCAAATTATCCTTTGCAAATCATGTGGAAGTTGCTGTCGCTGCCTATTTCACAAAACACACACACACAAAGCAAAATTCAGCATCACACAACCCACTCTGGACCATCAGCCCAAATTCCTCCTTCACCCCTTAAATGTGGAAAAATAACATCACAAGGGAAGGACAAAAGCTTTCTGCAGAAGTGATGTCTTCCCCTGCCCTTCCCAGTGAGAGGCCTCTTTAAAATGGATTTTCTGAAGCTTCAATGTGTTGTTAGATGCTGCTGGGAACCAGGGGAAAAGCAGCCTTAAAGCCTTGTCTTTCTCAGCCTTCACAAGGATAAGAAATTATAACAATGATTATGCACCTGCAGGGTGTGAGAGCCGTGTGAGTGTCTCGTGGTATTTTGCAGAAAGCATGTTTTCAAAGAGGTGTTGCCTTCTTAGACCAATGAGTCTTTTCTATTTTGTTTTGCATGTACTACCCTATAAAGTGTAGTGTTTCTTTAAATAAAGCTCTCTCTCTCTTTTGCTTCTCCACTGCACGAGGAACTATGTTGCGTTATCCTTTTTGCTGCTCACCTATAGCCTAAAATGCAACATCAATGAGACTCCTCTGTATCCAGGGCTGTGATGCACTCTGGATTTCTGCAGCACCTTCCATCCAGCTCCTGCTGACTAACAACAAACACCTCTGCAATTAACTCAGCTTGCTGCGTTCCCCCCTCCAGCTTCACCCCACCCCACCAACACACAATTTTTCCCCTTTTAACCCCAAAATCCCCCCCTGTTGTGCCGTGGCTGTGGCAGGGAGGCCACGGCGGCCGTGGTGAACGGGATGGAGCTGAAGGAGATGAGCTCGGAGCAGCTGGACGAGATCCTGCGCCAGCACGCCGAGATCGTCTTTGCGCGCACGTCGCCTCAGCAGAAGCTGATCATTGTGGAGGGCTGCCAGAGGCAGGTGAGGCAGGTCACACATGCCAGCCCAGGCTGAGAGGCTGCAGGCCAATTCCCAGGCCTCCCTAAGCCCTGTTTAGGCTCTTTCCCCCGTGCCAGAACATTATCTAACGGATTGCCACAAACGCTACCTGGACTCAGTCCAAGCCGCGCAAATTCCCGCTGCAGACACAGCTCCTGGGACAAAATGAGCTTTGCCCGGGTTTGGAGCCAGGGCATGGATTGTTCCTGTCACTCTGAGAAGCACAAAAAGCCTCCTGTTTGGGAAGGAGAATTCCCTCTGGAATTCTTTAAACCCAGATAAAAGCAGCAGTGCTGCCACATCCTCTCCTCTTATCTCTTGTGGCAGAGCCACGTCCTCCTGCCCGCAGGAATGTTTGGGAGTGGAATTGGTTAGTGCTGGGTGAACAGGTGAACTCACAGCTCTTTTCCAGCCTAGGCTACCTATGATTCTGAGGTATGAACCCCACAGAATGCCAGAGCATGATTTATATACCACCAAGCCTTAGCTGTGTTACTTCCCAGGGCTGTAAATCAGGATTTAAAGAGAGTTTGTCCCATCCATGAGCAATATTAAGTAAAGCAGCCTGGATTGCAGCCAGCACAGGAGGGGAAAGAAAAAAAAAAACAGACATTTTCAGAACTCTGTAAAAGATGAAAACTGCTATCAAAAGGCTCTCCACTCAAAAATGACATCTTCCAGGAAGATTTTGTGAATTAAAGCCACACTAGTGCTGTGCCTGGACTTAGTAAAGAAGATGTAGCATAAGATATTATTTTATCTCTGTAGTCGTGCCAGCACTAAGCTTCCCAATCAGCATTATCAGCTCGTTGGGTTTAACCAGAGGGCTCTCCAGAGAGTAAAAAAATGAGATAAAATTTTTCAATTCCATGTGTTTTTTATTTTCTGAATGGTCTCTGTCAGGCACACGGTGCTAAACGTGTTCTGCACTGCTCAGACTCCCACACTCCTGGCAGATTTGGCTCTTCAGGGATGAAAGGAACACCCTCCCCCAGCCAGTCTCCAGCTATGTTTAGTACTTAGAGCTCATAAGCCCTTCTGTACATGGCATTATTTATAGGTAGTGACACTGAGCTCAATCCCCCAGGGACAGGAAATTCAGCATTTTATTAATCAGTTTGCCAGGCTTTGTCCCCAGTCTGAACAGCCTGCCTTGAACCAAGCCAGAAACTTCTGCAGCAGCCAGAGCAGAGCCTGGAGCTGCAGGAGATGGTTCAGGAAGATAACAAAGAAGCTGAGTTGGATAATCAGAGTTTCCCATCTTTTGGATTAGTAGAGAAATTCTAGCACAGGCTGAGGATGGCCAGAAGCTGCTGGGATAGGATGAGGATGGGCTCTAACTCAACAGTTACATAATTTATGATTCAGATGAAGCCTGGCTGTTTGTGTAGCACTTCATTAAAAAAAGACAGGACATTTTGTGTTAATCAAACCTCCCCCAGATGTCAGAGGTGAACCTGGCTCTGCTCAGACAGGGATGAACCACATACATAGAGCAGAAAATCCACCATCCAAATCTTAAATCCTCTTTATATCCAACTATCAGATTAATTGCATTTGAGATGCATCTAATTGAGATGCCCACTCTTCAGTGGACATGTGTGAATCACATCCCTGAATTTTCCAGGTCTCTACTCTAAAGGGAGCCACACCAAACTCTGAGGTTGCTCTCCCAGCCTGGCCCACCACCCTCCTGACCCCTGGCTGTGTTTGACGTGGGTACAGAGAGGGTTCAGAATTTCCCATCAGCATTTTTCTGCTGGAAATGTAAAGATTGGTGCAGGCAGGATTCCCCCTCTCCTCCCACGCCCACATTTGGATGCTTTTGTGTGTTCCAGGGAGCAGTGGTTGCCGTGACTGGAGATGGAGTCAATGACTCCCCTGCCCTAAAAAAAGCAGATATTGGCATTGCAATGGGGATTGCTGGCTCTGACGCAGCCAAAAATGCAGCTGATATGGTCCTGCTGGATGACAACTTTGCTTCCATTGTCACAGGAGTGGAGGAAGGTAAAGATAATGCTGTTTCCCACATTTTGAGCTGGAAGATGCTGGCAGGGCCTCCTGATCGTTCCCTCCTCTCTTCTATTTCTGGATTTGTGGATTTGGTATTTGGGAAAGCTGGGAATTAATTCCATTTCTACACACAACAATCAGAGAATGAAGAAATAATCTCCCTCTCTCACACATAAAAAAGATTTGTTGTCTCTGTTTGATCAAGCTTCAGATAAAAGCACTTCCTGACTTTTTCCCATGCAGTTTGAAGCCTCACATAAATACAAATTATTTTCTCCACCTTTTTCCTCTATTATTTTCTCACACATCATCTTCACTGTGCTCCACCTATGACAGGAATACTCATCCCAACCTTGCACTGTAAAGAGCTTGTGCTTTCCATTACAACCACAGCATTTTGGGGAACAGGACATTTCCCCCCCAAACTGCCTCATTGAAATAAATGTTTTATTATACTTGAGTTTTCAGAGGGCTGTAAGGGAGGGTAGCTTAAAAAAAAAAAACAAAACCAAATTACAAAATGCCTGAGGAAAGTAGAAACAAGCAGTAAATGTTTTCACTTCATTTAGTTAAATTTGAACCTTTTTTTTTTCCTAGAAAACACAGATTAAATTCCCTCTGACAGAAGTATTTTCTCTTCCCCCAGGCCGCTTGATCTTTGACAACCTGAAGAAAACCATTGCCTACACCCTGACCA
Organism: Cossypha polioptera; assembly: GCA_027576295.1. Taxonomy (NCBI): domain Eukaryota; kingdom Metazoa; phylum Chordata; class Aves; order Passeriformes; family Muscicapidae; genus Cossypha; species Cossypha polioptera. Next base: position 3,733,080 of record JAODHX010001155.1, read on the forward strand.
AGAACATTGCTGAGCTCTGCCCCTTCCTCATCTACATCATTGCCAGCATCCCAATGCCCATTGGCACCATCACCATCCTCTTCATCGACCTGGGCACCGACATTGTGAGTTGGGAGCCCCAAAGTCATTTCCTGCTGGAATATCCTGCCAAGGGCCAGGGGCTGGGGGCAAAGACACACCCAGAACAGGGGGGTTGTGGCTTTATCCTACAGCTGAGAAAGGCAGTGAAAAAAGGGAGTAAAAGCAGCCAGGTAGAGAGAAAGAAGAGTAGAAAACAAAAACCTGCAGAGGGGGAGCAGAAAGCAAAGACTGATTTGATCCAGGCTAAAATCAGCAGTGAACAATAACCAGTTTTAGTTTTTAATTTTATCAGTGATTTAACCAAGAGGTCAGAGGGGTTCCTGCAATGACACCTGACATCCCATTCAGCCCAGCCCAGGGGACCTGAAAGACCCTTCAGTTTGAAATTAATGTTAAATTATTGTCAATCTTCTCTAACCTTTTGTATTGATCACCATTTCCAAGTTTCAGATTTCCCCCAAACCCTTTACCCACTAACAGGAATCCACACAGATCCCCCTCTCCCTTCCTCCAGTCCTGCCAACACCCCACAGAACCACTTGGGAACTGCAAATTGCTGCTAAACCTCTGAGAACCAGGCACATGCTGCCCCCCAGCCCCTGAGGGTTTGTTTCTCTTGCAGATCCCCTCGGTGGCATTGGCTTATGAGAAAGCTGAGAGTGACATCATGAACAGGAGACCTCGGAACAAGAGGAGGGACAGGCTGGTGAACGAGCAGCTGGCTGTGTACTCCTACCTGCAGATAGGTACGTGGCCTCCCAAACACTCCTTGTGTCAGACTCAAGCTGATTCATTTAAAATGAAAATAAATTAGGAGATGAAACTCACCCCTTCCTCTGCAAACCCACCAGCCCCCTCCTGTTGGTCGTTATTTAGCAATAAAATGAGGTTTTATCTACAGAGGAGCACCAAGAACTCCCATTTATTATGTTTAATACATCCAGCACACCCCGCAGTGCTCTTTAATTTCGATTTTTCCTCACTCCTGCCCCTGTGTTTCTGCAGGAATCATGCAGTCAGTGGGGGCCTTTGTCACCTATTTCACTGTCTATGCTGAGCAGGGGTTCCTCCCCTCCACGCTGCTGGGAGTGAGAGTGGACTGGGAGAGCAATGCCATCAACGACTTCGAGGATTCCTACGGACAGCAATGGGTAAAGCAGCCCTGGCAATTCCCTGCCTGGTCCCTGCCCACCTGCTCGCTTAAAAATTCCCCCCCAAAAAAGGGATAGGGAATGCAAATGAGGTGTAAATGCAAATAGAATTCGTTTTCATCTGATGTTCCCTCAGGAGAGACTCATTAGGGCTTCCTTAGCTCTTTCATTCAGCCTCTGCTTTTTCATTCATTCTTTGACAATTTGCCACCTTCTCACTCACAGCCTCTGCAGATGCACTTTCCCCTCTGGCCTGGATCTTCAAACCCCTCAGAATTAACCATCACCATCCTCTCCCAGCCCTGCTATTGTACAGAACCTCTGCCAAGTCCTTTGCAGCCTCCCCCTCTTGCTCCCCTCCCTCATCCTGCAGAATCACAGTTCTGCACTGATAAATCCAAACAAACAGCCCTCATCCCCAGCTCATGCTGCAGCGTCGTGACTCAGACAGAACAAAACTGGGCCCAAACTGATCATTCTGTGCCCAAATCTGGAGTGACTCTGCATTCACACCTTGGGAACTGAAATAAAGCCTCCCACCAAGGTTTGCAGTTGTCTGTGGGAGATGGGAGGGTCTGATTTAAAAATTTGGTGTTTCCTTGGCTCTGCAGACCAAATACCAGCGCACGTACCTGCAGTGGACTGGCTACACAGCCTTCTTTGTCAGCATCACCATCCAGCAGGTGGCTGACCTGATCATCAGGAAAACTCGGAGAAATTCCATTTTCCGGCAGGGCCTCTTCAGGTGAGTTTGGCAGATGTACAGTCCCAGAATGGTTTGGGTTGGAAGAGACCTTAAAACTCATCCCATCCCATGGATCTCCTCCTATCCCATCCCATCCCATTATCCCATCCTATCCCATGGATCTCCTCCCATCTCATCCCATCCCATTATCCCATCCCATCCCATCCCATGGATCTCCTCCCATCCCATCCCATTATCCCATCCCATCCCATCCCATTATCCCATCCCATTATCCCATCCCATTATCCCATCCCATTTTCCCGTCCCTGCTGCAGTTGGCAGCAGCAGCAGCAGGTGGCGAGCCCAGCCCGGGTTTCATTCCAGCTCCAGCCCGGGAGCAGCAGCAGCAGCAGCAGCCCCGGAACTCCTGTTTGAATGGGGGCACAGAGGGGACAGCTCCTCCCGTGCTCCTGATCCCAACATTTCCTCGGATTTGCCTCGGGCTGTTCCCTCTGAACAGACTTCCCAGCCTGGGAGGGAACATTCCAGTGTTCCACATCACTGCCAAGGGCTGGGATTCACATCACACAGGCAGTGAATGTTCTCAGCTGAGGGGGGAGGTTCTGATGGATGAGGTTTGGGGGAGGTTCTGATGATGTTCTGATGGATGCTCTGCTCCAGCTGTTTCACCTTGTGCCCTAAAATCTGGGGCAGGATTTGGAATTCACAGAATCCAAGACTTTGGGTTGGAAAGAACCTTAAATCCCATCCCATCCCATCCCATCCCATCCCATCCCATCCCATGACAAGGACACCTCCCACTGCCCCAGGCTGCTCCAACCCCAATGTCCAGCCTGGCCTGAGACACTTCCAGGGATCCAGGGGCAGCCACAGCTGCTCTGGCAATTCCAGCCCAGCCCCTCCCCACCCTCCCAGGAACAATCTGTATATCTCCTAAATTTCTCCTCTCTCAGCGTGAGCCCATCCTCCCTTCTCCTGTGTCCCCATCACTTGCCCAAAATCCCTCTCCAGGTTCTTTGCAGGCCCCTTCAGACACTGGAAGGATGAATTGCCAGGGAGTCCTTGGAGTTTTCAGCCCCATTAAACCTCTCCACTGATATGACTTGCTGTTTTTCATATTTTGTTATCAGTCTGTGGAGAATAAATTAGCTCAGGTAGGAGATGTGGCTACAGGGAAGATAAAGAGGTCAGGGACTGTCCCTTCAGGTCTGTACCTGCTCACAGCCCTCCTTGACCTCAGGGAAGAAAAAAGTTGGGTGCAGTTGGAGTTACTCAGTTTAGCTGAGAGAAATAACCAGACACAGCACAACGAACCCCTCTTGGACAAACTAATTTGAATTAAGTTACAGGAATAACTTTTATTTTTCTGTGCTTGCTTCAAGGGGGAAATCGAAAACATTTTTTGCAGAATGTGGCAAGGGATGATCTCAACACTTGCTGGGAAAACCTGAACAATGGAGACCTTTGGATAAGGCTGGAAGTGCTGCCAGGGCACTTTGTTATGCTGAGTGTTTGGACAATGCTCTCAGGGACGCACGGGGGGATTGTTGGGATGTCTGCAGCACCAGGAGCTGGGCTGGATGATCCCTGGGGGTCCCTTCCCACTCAGGATATTCCATGATTAAGAGCAGGGTTTGGGTTGGAAACTCTCCTGTGATGCTCTGTGCATCCCTCTCGTTAGGATCCCTTCCTGTGGGAGGCACTAATGTGGGACTGGGGGCTGGAGCACGGGAGGGGCCACGTTGGCAGGAATTTGGGTGGCTGTGCCAGGATACCAGAGTGAGATCCATGATGGAATGTGTTCTGGAGTGCTGGAAAGAGCCTTTCCAAGGAGTGCTTCTCTCCCATCCTGTGTCCCTGAGCAGCCCAGCCCAGCACTGGGAATGCTTCCCCTGCTCCCAGCAGAATTCTGGGGATTCCTGCTCACTGCACCAAACACCTGAACTCCTCTGGGAGAGCTTGGTGCTTCCCAAGAGAAACAGAGATGTGCTGGCATTTGTCCAGAGAATCACCCTGCTCTGAGCACGGATCCTGTGAGGATTCCTGAGGGAGCTGGGAAGGGGCTGGGGAATTCCTGAGGGAGCTGGGCAGGGGCTGGGGAATTCCTGAGGGAGCTGGGCAGGGGCTCAGGCTGCAGAAAAGGAGGCTCAGGGGCCCTTGTGGCTCTGCACAACTCCCTGCCAGGAGGGGACAGCCGGGGGGGTCGGGCTCTGCTCCAGGAACAGGGACAGGAGGAGAGGGAACGGCCTCAGGCTGGGCCAGGGCAGGCTCAGGGTGGAACCAGCAGGAATTTCCCCATGGAAAGGGAGCTCAGGGATTGGCAGTGCCCAGGGAGGTTTGCAGTGCCCATCCCTGGGGGTGTCCCAGCAATTCCTGGGGATGGCACTGAGAGCTCTGGGCTGGGACAAGGTGGGGATTGGGCACAGCTGGGATTCTGATCCTGAAGGGTTTTCCAACCTCAGGGATCCTGGGATTCTGTGACACTTCAGAGATCTGTGACCCAGCAGAACAAACTGTGGGAAGAACCTCAACAAAAGTTCCCAACTCTCTGGTGAACAGTCAGCAGAACCTGCTGCCCATGGGGGCCAGAACCAAACCCATCCCACTCTGCAGTGACCAGCAGCCAGGGATGCTCCTGAGGGAGCAGGGAGGGAAGCCCAGGCTGCTCCTTCCAGCCCAAATCTGTGGCCAAAGCTCAGCTGGGAAGAGAGCAGGAGGAGAAGGAAGCACTGGACTCACCCCTGGCAGGACCTGCTGCTGCAGACACGTCCTCCAGATGAACAGGGCTGGTTTCACAGCTCTTGGCAAATGTGGGGATGCTGAACATTTGGGCTAATTATTATAAACAAGCCTAAATTAATGTACTGAAGGAGCAGGGGGTGGCTGAGCACACGTGTTCCACACAGGCCCTACAGCAGCCAGCAGTGACCCTCTGGAGCTGAGTCATTAATCACCTGTCACAGGTTAAGCCAGTGGAGACTCCAGCAAAAACCCACAGCACTTTGCACAGCACTGGACCAAGGATTCCTCCCATCCCTGCCCTGGGAAATGGAATGCAAGGGCTGTGCATCTCCAGGATCTATAAATAAACTCCCAGGGCTGACTTGCTGCTCCTGGGCTCAATGGTGGGGAATTGCATCCTGGAGTTTCTGGGGCAGGCAGCGAGCTGGGGGATGTGGGGGAATCCCCAGGGGTGGCTGTGCTCTCCTGGGGTGGAATAAGAGAGGTCAGTGCAGCAAACCCCAGCCCAGCTGGGCCCTGAGGTGAGCTCTGGGAAGGCAGAAGGGAGCTGAGTTCCACACAGGCAGATTATTGCTTATATTTCTTCATATATAGAATGAAAATGCTGCTGCATCAGAGGGGTTTGGATTCTCCAAAGAGTGAAACACAAAACCAGGCTCTGTGCAAACAACACCTGAAATGCACTGGGCACCCACTCCCACACTCACTTCCCACATTTTCCAGTGAATGTCTCCAAGGTTTTCCTGTGGAATGGGTTCCTGCTAAGGCCAGGAGCAGTTAGGTCTGGATAAAACCCAGGCTCATCTCCTGTGCTCCAGTGCTCTCCCCATGCCCCTGGGCTCAGGATCCTGGCAAAGAGTTTCTTGGAATTGGGGATCCCTGCCTGGGCATTCCCACAGCCCCACAGTGCCTGACCCTGCTCCTGAAAGGGAGGATGACTGAAAAAAGGAGGACACCATGAGATTTAAGGAAGTTACCTGGTGTTTCTCACTGTAGCATCTTTTCAGTGCTGATAAATTGGACAAGGTTCACATTTTCTGTGCCAGGTCAGTCCCAAGCTGATCCTTCTGGAACATTTTCCCCACAATAAACTGGCTACTGCAGCATTCCCATCCCTGGCCAGGCTGGATGGGTTTGGAGCACCTGGGGCAGTGGAGGTGTCCCTGCCCATGGCAGGGCTGGCACTGGGTGGGATTTAAGGCTCCTTCCAACCCAAACCAGTCTGGGATTCTCTTTCTAAAAACAATTGCAGAGAAAAAAATCGAGGGAAGGTGAAGGCATGGTGGGTGTGGGAACTGCAGGTGGTGGGTGCTGCACACACTCAGGGTCTGCATTCCAGGGCTCTTCCAGCAACAAACTGGGCATTACCTCCTGCCATTCCCAGAAGCACTCCTCTTTTCCAGGCAATTTGGAGCCCATGGAGAGACAGAGATGCCTGGGAATGTCCATTCACAGCCTGGAGCTCTCACAGCCTTTTATGATCCTTGCTTCATCGTGAATTTTAGTGCCAGACCAAATTAGATTCATTTTACAATATGTATTTATTTCTCAGCTTCTTAACAGAACAATTTGGAAACATCCCAGAGACTTTAAACAACAGAACTGTTTTTCCTTTATGGAAAAAAAAATGGGATTTTGCCTTTCTTTTCCCAGGGAGAGCAGCCAGCACAGGCCCCCCTCCAGCTTGCACAAGGATGGATTCTTTTTCCACACAAAACTTCTCCAGTTTAGCACTTCCAAGCTGTCATTGTCACACCACAGTCAGTTAATTACATTTGTAATTCCAGAAACACGGGTGGTAGAAATTGAATCTCAAGTAAAAGGCTGTCTCTCAGACAGTGGGCAAATAAAACTTTGCTTATCTCGCTGTAATTTCACAATACACAGCATGAGGTGGTGAAAAATCCCTCAATAATGTAACTTATCACTAACAGGGAGTGCTGCACTCACCTCCTTGCATTTTTATTGTGGCCAATATGGGAATACAGCTGGGGAGAAAGGACTGGGAGCACTGCTCAGCTGGTGACAGACACGGGTGTGTTCACCACAGTGAAGTGTGGAGAGACTTTATAACCTACACAGAGTTATTGGCTTGGCTTGCAGAGCAGGATGTGCCCAGCAGTGTGTTCTGTCCCAGCTGTTAAGCCAGCTTTATCTTTTATCTTCCCACAGCCCATCCTCCCTCCAGGAGATATCTCCTGTTAATGGCCAGTGAGTCCCAGGGCATGACTGAT
>JAODHX010001155.1:3740093-3751313 GCA_027576295.1 Cossypha polioptera
CCCATCCCATTATCCCATCCCATTATCCCATCCCATTATCCCATCCCATCCCATCCCATCCCAGGCTGCTCCAGCCTGGCCTTGGGCACTTCCAGGGATCCAGGGGCAGCCACAGCTGCTCTGAGCACCCTGTGCCAGGGCCTCACCTGGGAAGAATTTCCCTCAGAGGGAAGAATTTTTTCCTATCTAATCTAAACCTGCAGTTCAGGTCAGCCTCCTGCTCCACTCAGTGATTTGGCCCTCTCACTTTCAGTCTTTGCACATAGATTAAGTCTGGCTTTAAACAATTACAAATCTCAGGCAAATATTTTATTACACCTCCCCTCAGCCCCTTTTCTACTTCAGGATAGGGATTTTCTTTAAAGACATTGTGCTGGTTATTCTGAAAATGCACCAGCTTAAAACCAGCTCTCCATTCATTAAAATGTTTACTAGAAAAAAAAAATGGGAGTTTATCTTCCAGATTACTTTCTGAACTCCTTATCAAGAGATAGCAAGTCTGGACTTCTCTGAGATAACTTGAGGCTCTGAGAAGGGAGATAGCAGCTGGCCAAACTCCCCCAGACAGTGCTGGCCGCCCTCTGCAAACCACCCTGCACCCTGCAGTCCCAGGAGAATTCAGAATATCAGCTGGGACAGAGGCCAGCAGCAGAGCTGCCACTCACTGCCCCGTTTCTGATAGCACAGCAATTAGTTTTCCATCCTTTATCTGCAGGTACAGGGCCTACACCTATGTGTGCTTCCTCCTTGCATTAACACCTGAGTCACCCCCAGCACATTCCCAGTGCAGGAGCAGCCTGCAGGAACTGGGGCTGGGTGTCTCCCACAGCTGGACTGGGGCTGGGGATGCTGCCAGGAGAGGCAGGAGCACGTGGGATGCAGGGCAGAGCTCGCCTGGAGCAGGGAATCCAGAGGGTTCCTGCAGGGCTTTAGCTCTGGGGTTCACTCTCTTGGGGTTTAATTCTTCCTCTCTGCTTTTCCTGCAGGAACAAAGTGATCTGGGTGGGGATATTCTCCCAGATAGGAATTGCTTTGATCCTCACCTACGGCCTTGGGCATGTCACAGCCCTGAACTTCACTCCTCTCAGGTGAGTTCTGGTGCCACTGGGCTTCCCCTGCCCTCCTCAAGGACACAAAACAGGAGCAGGAGCCTGTGCTGCACCACTGCAGGGCAAATATTTAAAAAAACTCATTAGATTCATCACTATTTCTTGGCCAAAAAGTCCATTATTGCCATAATTTCCACATTATCCTACTAGAGTTCACACTGAGGATCCAAAAACTCACTTGTGCAAAACCAACATTTAAATATTTCTTCCAGCATCTCCAATGTTTTGATGAGCACAGACAGCATTTAACTTTTATTTTAAGTGGATCAGCCAGGTGATTTATTGCTGTGATAGCATCAGGCAAAATTTCCTTCTGAATAGGACCTGGAATTAATTAATCCAATAACTACTGAAGATTGGGAGGCTTTACATGCACATCATGAATTTGAGAGATTATTTAGGAAATAGCAAAGAGGCCCAAGGGGGCAGGTTTGTTTTGGTGACACTGAAGAGCACAGAGAGCCCAGACCTGCAGCTGAGCTGTTTCAGATGTTCCTTCTGTCCCCACCCCCAGGTTCCAGTACTGGTTTGTGGCTGTGCCTTTTGCCATCCTGATCTGGGTCTATGATGAAATCCGAAAGCTGCTCATCAGGAGATACCCAGGAAGTGAGTGCATTGTTCTACTCTAATTTTCATTTAATATTTTCATTTCATGTGTCTTTTCCTACCCTTTCACTCCCACCCCTACCTCAGGTGGCTGCTGGAAAATGAACAATTTTTCTCCAACGATCACTTTTCCTTTTCGAGGAAAAATAACCAATTTTTTAATTTTTATTTTTATTATTATTATCCCTTCTCCTGCAGGTTGGTGGGACAAGAACATGTATTACTGAACAGTCCTGAGCACAGGAGAGCTCCTTCCCCACCTGGCCCAGCCTCTGCTGCTTTCAAGTCCTGTCTGTGCAATATCCAGCATGGATCCACCCCGTGCTGGGGTGAAGAGATTTCATGAATTCAATGAAGAAATAAGGACTTTAGAGGCTGAGAAATTACCTCCCACTGTACTGTAAAGCCTAGAAATTGCAATATTATCTATTTTTGTAACTTCTACGATTTCCCCTCGTTTGAAGATGGAGCTGGAGAGCACTCTGAGAGGAAAACAATCCCAAGACAGGAACTCCACACCATCCAAGGCATTAATTTGCACTGAAGGAGTTGTTTGCTGATTTTTGTGCTGGTAGAACTGAATTCCAAGTGGGTGCATACCTAGTTCTGTTTTACCTTGCCACGGGCAATTGTGCTGTATAGGAATAATTTGATAATAAAACATTTTTTTTTTTCCAGAAAACTGTTCTCTATCTTATTTTTTTATAAAGGCTGAGAAAAAACTGAGTGGAATGGGGTCACAAAGGAAAGAAGTGCAGCTCTGCTTTTTTTCACCCCCATGAACAGACCAAACCCTTGACCCATTCTGATAAAGGTAAAACCAAGCCACAAGCAGCAGATTTGAACACTTTGAGATCCCAAATTCAGTGCTCACTTCCCAAAGGTGACAATCTCCAGGGCAAAATAGACAATATCAGGTACAGGTAAAGTTCTTTTCAAAACCAGGCCTTTAATATGGTCACTTCAGCAAGAACCAGTAGGTCCCACTTCTTGTTTAGACAAAGGATTTCCCAATTTTAAAGCAAAATATATATATTTCACTTTTAAATACAAGTTCAGACAAGCTTTACAAAAGAAATGGGGCAGAAGGAGAACTCCTGTGGTAGCAAAGAGAAATTATTGAGGAGAGAGAAACCAGGGGAAGAGCTGAGGGAGGGGAAGAGAGGAATGTTTTCCAATCTAAAGCTTTCCCAGAAGTCCACACCCTTCCCTGCTCGGAGACACTTTGCATTTCATGACCTTTTTCCCTAAAACCCCTCACCTTAGTGCCTGGCTGGGTGTTGTATACAGATAGAGGAATTATAAAATAAATCTATGCTTTTTTACCAGCCTGTAAGTTCCCATAAGAAAGAGTCAGAAGAATGAGAAGCAGTTAGCAGAATGAATTATTCTTGTAGAGAAAAGCAGTCTGTAAAAAAACAAGAAATCTTTCCATGGGAATCAGGGAACAAAATATGTGAATTATCCAAGGATAGGAAGATTTGATGGACGTGCAAAATGCCATTTACTAGGCATGAATTGAGCAGCTCTGAACCAATTGGAGGTCTTGAGAGCTGTATAAAAATGGGCTGTGACATCCAAGATCGGCTTTTTCTGCATGAGGAAACCGAGTCCCGTCTGCTTATTGCATTAATTACTCCGAGTATCAATTACCCGGCTTTCAGCCAGGCACGAGGAAGAGGAGGAAAGGAGGAGGCAGAAAATGAAGCTGTAAACAGCGGGCGGGCCCCAGTTCCAGATAAATGCGCTTTTATCGCCGGTGATGCAATCCTGGAGCGGGGCTGGGCTGACTCAGTTCACAGCCCGGCACTCGCCGGCAGCCAGCACTGATTTATCACTGATTTCTTTTATCTCCGCTTTAAATGACAGCAGAGATAGAGAAGCTGCAACACAACCTGCGGCTTGGCCAAAATTCCTGCTCCAGCACTGGCGGGAAGAGGAAAGGAAAAGAGGAAATTCAGCACAAGGGGAGAATTTGCTGCACAGAGCCAGGAGAGAACGCAGCTGCTTTTGGTTTATTGCTGAACCAAAACACATTTTCTTGAAACAGCTCGTGGGAAAGATGCCTGGAGAGGTTTTGTGGAATACTCCTGGAGAGGCTGTGTGGAATATCCAGCATTAAAAGTGCAGTGGCTGCTCTCAAAATCATCTCTAGAGTCAAAATCTGTTTTTTTTTCCCGCTGGCTGAAGACCAAATCTACAAAGAATTCTTACAAAAAGGACGTTCTGGTGTTGTGTTCCATCTCCTGGCAGTTATCACCTTGTGAACACATCCCTGGGGAAGGACAGGAGGGCTTTGGCTCCTGGTTTTCTTCCTGGCTCTCCCGTTGTCACCTGGATGAAACCTCAGCACTGCTGGCTGCAGCCACAGCCAACAGATTTTGCTGCCAAAACTGAAAAAACAAAAAACTAACAAAAAAACAAAAAAAAACCCCAAAAACAAACAAACAAAAACCTCAAAAAAAAACCCCACACCCAAAAACCCCCAACAACCACAAAAAAAAACTCAAAAACAACTCCTCCCCTTCAAAAAAAACCTCAAAAAACCAAAACACAACAACAGCAACAACAACAAAAACAAAAAAGAAAGGAAAAAAAGACCAAAACACCAAAAAAACCCACCCCAACATATTCAGGAGGTTCTGCCCTCAGGATCTCCCAGCACAGCAGGACAAAAGCACAGAGGCACAGGAAAGGGATTTCCCAGAATTTCAAGGCCAAGGCACAGCCTTGCAGCTGTAACACTGGAAATAATCTGGCTTCGTGGTTGTATTTCTAGGAATATTGTTTTCAGTGCCACAAACCATTCATTCCCTGGGAAATGCAGCATCAGAGAACAGAGTCAAATAAAGAAACAGGAAGAAATAAAGCAATGCGAGATGGAAAAAAACTCAGCAGCAGAAGAGGGACAAAAAAAGGAAATTTTGAAATGAGAACTTAAAAGATGGATGTGATCCATCCATTTAAACACCAACGTATGTTCCCTGAGAGGAGAGCAAAAGAATTCTGTCCCCTGTCCTGGCAACTGGGAGCTGCCAAATGGGTGTCTCCAGGTCCCCTCTGTGCAAGGGTGATGGGGAGGAACTGCAGCCTCACATTTCCCATTTCTGTAACCATTCTAGGGGGAAAAGCTGCTTACAAGGTCAGTAACAGAAAAAAATAAATTAAAAAATAGTAATAAAAGGCAGCTGATTATCTGGAGCAAACACCTCAAACCCAGCAAATGCTTCTGAAATAGTTTGTACCTGCAGGGTCAGTTTTGTTTTTAACAAGGATTGACAGCAGATGCTCCTTTGTGTTTCAAATGTTTCTGTGTCCCAGCTCTCTTCAAAGGCTGAGAGAGATCTGGATTCACCCTGAGGTCTGTGTGCACCCCAAGGGCTCTGAGTGCTCCCTGAGAGCTCTAGAACTTGGCTGCCTGTGACTCAATCACACCAACATCTCCCTGAGATGACAAAATGTTCTTTGCCATCTGTTTTACCCTATCCATGCCTGAGCAGGAAGCTCAGATCAGAGGTTTGCAAAGAAATCAGAATATTTACGTCATTTTCAACAAGGGCAGAGCCCGTGAACGCCTGGAGACAGATTGGCTGTTTCTAAACCTCAGAGACTTCCCAGAATTACAAAAGGAAACTGGGCAGAAGGGAACTTTCCAGAGTTACAAAAGGAAACCAGGCCACAGGAATGAACCTTGCACTTGCCCTTGGGGTTTTATGGGGAATTTCTGCCCAGGACAGGACAGTCATTGCATGGCAGCAGGAGCTCCCTGCCCACTCTGAGCCCGGATCAGGGCAGCAGGCTGTGGGACCTGAGGCAAGGGAATGTGGAACCAACCCCAATTTTAACCCCATGAACTCAGGAGCACTGCAATGTTCAGGTTGATCATGGGGAGATGATAAAATCCAGCTGCAAACTCCAACACAGGGAACAAGGGAAGGTACAAAGGCACCTCCCCCGTCTCAGAACCAGTTTTTAACTAGCAGCATCACAAATCAATTCTCACACTCAGTGCTGCATCATTTATTCCCTTTAATCTGCTTTGCCTCTCATTTGTGAGCAGGTTAAAGATGCTCACCGTGGCATCTTCTCATCCTGGTGGCTCCCAGATGAGAAATCTTAGAGAGGTTTAGTTAAATTCCAAATCTGGGCAGAATAAACACATTATAATCCAAAATCTGAATAACTGAGCTGGCAAGCTCCTTATATGATAGCTGGGAAGGAAGAGAATTTGTTTTCCAGGTCAGGTTTATGTTTGGTTTTTTCATTCAACCTCACACAGAACATTCAACATTAGATGGGTTTTTTACTACTAGATACATTATTATTATTATTATTATTATTATTATTATTATTATTATTGTCATCATCATTTGAAGAGTGGGAAAATATGTATGAATCATGTCTGAATGAATCATGGGAAAAAATTATGTGCTAAATAATAATAATAATAAACAGAAAATGCAATTCCTCCACTCATGCCTTACTTGTAAATTTCTCAAATCAGCTCTGCAGCCTCAGCAGGAGCAGACACTGCTCTCAGCCAGGTAAAAGTAATAATTTATTATTAAATGTGCAGTGGAGTGCAGCAGATTTTGAGCCCTTCAAGCACGGTGGTTTGTTTGGTTTTTTTCTGCTACAACTGCACTCCAAGCAAACCAAGAGTTAATTCCCTACCTCATAAACTGAGGAATCTCTGCTGAGCACAAAACCTTTTCTTGCTCCAGCCTCAGCCAGACTGGGCAGGTCTGATGTCCCTGCTGATTGCCCTGAGCTTCACAGCTTTCCTTCACCTCCTTTTGCTGAACAACATTTTCCTGGCACAGTTTCCTCCAGTCTGAACCAGCTCTCACCCTCTGCCCCCCTCCCAGCTCCAAAAAATCCCAGCACTTTCCCCTTTCACCTCGGGGGCACTGGCAGCTCCTGCAGGAGAGAAGGGACAGCTGGCTTAGGGCAAAGGGAGAATTTGTGGCCAAAACTTTGTGCAATGCAGCTGTAAAATTCTGCCCAGGGGGGTGAATTATGAATTATATCTGCTCTCTCTTGACCCTCAAAAATCTATTCATAACAAGACTTCATGCTGCAGTTACTGGGATTTTAGGTCCAAAAATTTTTCCGTCCAAAACCAGATTTGGAATGACTCAGAGGTGTTGAGCTGTGTGTCCTGGAGTGAGTCAAGCTCCAACAAAACAGTTCCTGCCCTCTGTCAGAGCTGTGGAAGGGCTGAATTCCCGTGTGTGGCAGGGCTGGATTCCCCTGTGATCAAACCCAAAGGGATTTTGGCTGCAGCAGCAGCAGCAGAGCCTCGTGGGCTGTCTCAGTGTGGGGTGCAGAATTTTCAGTGGCATCTGCAGAGCTCATTCCCTTCCCTGAAATCAGCCTTGCAGCCCTCCTGTGGGACACTGAAAATGACTGAAAACCAGGAATTCCCTGCATTGCATTTTTAACCACGGAATATCATTCAAGGGATGAAAAACTGAGAGAATTTGTGATGTTGAGACTTCAGTGAGGGCTACAGGAACACAGCCAGGGTTTGTGTTCTATGAAGTGAGAGTGCCTTCAGTGTCATGAACTTGCAGGGAGGAGTTCCCCTTTTCAAATAAAAACTGCAGCAAAATTATACATTGAAAACTCTTTTTTTTTTTCTAATGCACCACCTCCAGTGGAAGAAATCTCTTTGGCAGACACCAGGGCACTCCTGACCCCTGCCAGGAGAGGAAGGAAAACACAGAAATTCACATTTCATGCAAACATTGGCAGACAGCTGTTCTCACTGCGGTGACAACAGCCACTGGAAATAGAGTTGGTCACAGGGATGCTAAAAAGTCATACCCAGCTCACAGCCTGGATTTATTCCTGCAGTTCTGGAGGTCACTCCTGGGGCAGCCCCTTCTCTGAGGGTTTGTGGTGCAGCAAAGTAAAATCACACCAGCACGTGGGCAAAATGTGAGGAGAGAGACAGCATTCCATGGCAAAAATGGGATTATTTTGCCATTCTTGGGCCTTCACACCTTGTCAGGAATTCCTTTAGCATCACATTCTGCTTCACAGAGACCCCACTGAGCTGTTCCCATCCTCTGGCAGCTCCCCTAAATTCTCCTGATTCCTTTCTCCAAGGGAAAACCTCTCCTCCTCAGGCATGCCCTGCTTCACCTGTCACACAGGTCATGTTCATGCCCTATTTCACCTGCTCACACTGGTCATGTTCATGAACTTTTCCCAAAACATTATTTTGCAATGAGTGAAAAACTGGTCCAGACCCACCAGCAGGAGGGACCTCCCCAGGAGCAGGTATTTCCTGGCAGCTCTGCACACCCCATAATCACCCAGCCCATCACATTCCAGCAGCAACAGTGAGTTTGCATTTGTGATAACTCTCAATTCCTTGCTCAGATCATGGCTGAGCTGCCTTCAGCTCCACAACATAAAAATCTTCTTTCAGCTTGAACATGAATTTCAATCTGAAGGTGCAAAATATGAATGAAACCCAAACAAAGAGAGAAATTCCAGATATTTACCCCCAGCAGATCCTTGGGTTAACCCCAATCCCCACAGCACTTCTGGAACCTCAGAGATGTTATCTTCAAAGCTCATTTAATGCTCCCATTTCTAAAATGCTATTTAGGAAACAGAGCTCAGCTGGAATTAACTTCAGCTGGTTTGGTGCTGCTAAAAACCCCTGGGATGTTTTCCTGGCGATTTCAAGGAGAGCGCCCACACAAAATGTTGCACTTAAGGACAAACATGATTCTTGTTCTAGAAGACCCATACAAAAATCCAGTCTAGAGCTGTGTCTTTTATTTAACAACCTACTCTAAAACACCGCTGTTGTTTTTAACTAACACCCCTTTAATTGGAAAAAGAATTGCAGCAGGTGATGACTTTTTTTTTTTGCAAAGATTTGGAAGGCTGATTTCTTCTGTTTCTTGAAAATTCCAAGCAAAAAAATCTAAAATGAGCAAGAAAAATAATTGGAGTTTTTTTTGGCTTTTTTTTTTTTTTTTTTTTTTTCTGAGACAACAGAAGGATCTTGAAAAATAGCCAAGTATCTGATCTATGAGAGGGAGTTCAGGAGCACAACTGCTGAAGGTTTGTGCCCAGTTTGGGTGGCCTGTCCTGCCCATCCCAGCCAGGACTTCCATCCCTCACTCTGACAGGCTCCTGTGCCTTGTTTCCCTAAATAAACACCTTTTGCAACAGATATATTTCAGTATTTATCCTCCTAAACCCTCCAGCTTAACAGGAAGTTCTATAAAAGATACAAAAACCTTCCCAGGACACCAGAGCCCTTCCCAAAGAGCAGCAAAGGCTGCAGAGATGGGCAGTGAGCAAATTCAGACTCTAATTCTGAATAATAATAATAATAATAATAATAATGTTGTGTCCCTGAAAGAACACAGCCTCTGGAGCTGCCTGCAAGGCCAAAATCAGAATTCTTGCACCAGCAAGGCTCACCAGCCCTAAAGGAGAAGCTTTTCCTGTTGCCAAGGGGGATGGAATAAATATTCTTCAGGACAAGGAATGTGTAGTGAGGTGCAAAATAGGCAGAAAAGATAAAAAATTCTAAAAGTGGCAGCAGATTTCTCTGCCAAAGGAAGGGGCTTGGGCAGCTGTGAAATCTCAAGGCACCAAACCCAGGGCTGGCCCCACACCTGGGGTCTGTGCAGTGAACTTTTCCAGCACCAAGAAACACAGATTTGGCTGTTTCTGACTGAAATAGCAGAGCCTCCAGCCCCACCCAGAGCTCAGTTTATTGCTGAGCCTGTGTCCCTACAAATGGCACCCCAAAAAATCTGTAACTGCCCTTTTATACTCCACTGTTAGATCAATAAGCCAATCTCATTCCAGGCTCAGGGGGATAAAATAAAAAGTATTTTATCAGTCACCTGCTGCCAGCAGGCAAGAAATACCCTAATCTTAAACCTTGACAATAAAAATATTGGAAGTTGTTGCATTATTTATTTTTACAGGCTCTGATTTCTTCAGCCATTCCAACCCTGCATATTCTCCATGCTTCTCCAGCCACCACTCTCGTAAAACTGGAAAAAAAAGGACAACTTTTGGGGCTGTGCAACTGAGAAAGGACAGGAAAAACCACATTGTTCCATGCAAGTCTTGCTTCTAAAGCAGAAATTCCCACCCTGGGCACCCTGAAGCCCTGTGAGGCTGCTCCCCTCTCCCAGAGCAGGATTTCTGATGGAGCACTGAAATTATCCAGGTGTAAATTCAAAATCTCAATGATTTTCTGAGAGGTCTGTAAATGAGAGTGAGCACTTCAACAGCAACAGTGAAGTGTGAATCCTAAATAAAGCATGAAATGCATTTAGCTGGGCTCTGCCTGCAGGGAGGGCTGGCAGCAGAGCTGCTTCTGAGGCACTCAGAGCAAGAAAAACACACAGAATGCTATTTTTGAAAATGCCTGAAACACTGGATCCCTCCATCCTTTTCGTTTTTTTTTTTACAGAAGAGGCTGCTCAGTGAGAATTTCAGTGTGTGAGACAAGCAATGTGAGCACAGCACTGACCAGGGTCAAGCCAAAGCAGGGGCACCAGAACACAGAGATCCCATCAGAACCTTGCAGAAAGCAAACTGGAGACAGCAAAAGCATTTGCAGACTGCCCTGCTCACAAGGAGCACCAGAATCAGGTCACTGCTTTAACCAAAAACCACAAAAGTGACAGGGCAGTGGCATCCTGTCAGATTATTCCAGTCTAAAACTGCCAATTCCTAAATTTCAGCCATTCAGGAGCTTCCCTTGGATGTAGTTTGATCATTTCCACCATTTTCACTGTCCCTAGTAACCCAAGTCTCTCCAGTAAAACCATCTTTTCCCCCTTGCAGTGTTTTACTTTCCCCCCACAAATAAAATGGAATGAGTGACTTAAGAGCAAAGTACACTTTAAATGTAATTTCCTATGGGATTGTAACAGGAGATAACTGAAGTCCAGACAGGGATTTTATAGCAGGAAAAATTATCTCTGTGTGCCTGGTACACAAAGGAGGTGCCTGTGAGCTGAAAGGGCTTTTTTAATGATTTCTGGGAGTTCCAGTGCTGTCCCACAGAGTTCCCTGGCTGTGCTGGCAGGACACTGATGCCTCAGAGATCCACCTGCAGGGAGCCTGTCATGTGAGCTGAGCTTTCCAGCAGGAATCCCTGCCAGCTTTGGAGCCACAGGGATGCAATGCTGTCACCTGGCTCCACTCACCTAAAAACCAGCTGGGGCCTGTGCCAGCAGCCCAAACAACCCAGTTCCAGATGCTCCCAAAGCACAACCATGGACAGGTTCAGCAGCAGAGCCAGAGAGAGCAGCTACCAGGAGCTGCTTCCCTCCTCCCAGTGCAGGTCCTGCAGGGAGGTTGATGCCTTAGGCTTTCAGCTTTTCTATTTTCCATCCATTTGTAACCCTGCAGTTCTTCAGTGTGTAACTCTATAAACTCCACATCCAGTGGGAGCTGCTGCTCTCCCATTTTGGGCAGACACAACAATTCCTCTCCAGGCCTGGCAATC
>JAODHX010001155.1:3821756-3836623 GCA_027576295.1 Cossypha polioptera
AGGAAAACAGGAGCACAAAGTGATTCCCTTTGGGAGCAGACCCATCAGCAGGGCCTGAAGGAGGTTTTGGAGGTCACTACCCAGGGGAAAACAGCTCTGAAAGCTGCCAAAATATTCCTGGTGCAAGGAGACAGCAGCACCTCTGTGCTGTGTGAGCTGAGGGAAAGGCAAGCAGGAAAAAAGCAGAAAAAGCTGCTCAAAGCAGAAGCTGTGGAGGTGAAATAGCTGCACAGACACGAAGTGGGCAGGAAATAATCCAGGCTTACCCTGCTGAGCAGTGTGTGTCAGGCTGGGCCAGGCCAGGCTGGGTGCAAGCCCTGCCTGCTGGGCAGGCTCTGCAGTCTGCAGCCTCATCCTGCCCTGGCAGAGGGTTGTGTGTCCCTGGCTGGCAGGGCACTGGGAAACTGGCTCCAGCAGGGCAGAAATACCCAGCAGGGCACTTCAAACACAAGCCAGCTCCTAAAGAAAGAGATATTTAAGGTCAGAAAGGGATTATGACCTGCTGAGGTCAGAGCATCCTACAAAATATTTCACCTCGGCTTCCACTTGCAGCAAGGAAATTTGATGGAGGATCATCCACACCAGGAATAAAGTTCCTGCAAAGCCAGGAGGTGGTGGTGTTGGATTAGCTGAATTTAGTCCTGGAAGCACTAAAATCCTCTGCTCTGATAAGAATTGAGGTGTTAAAACACAAACAAACCCATCAGCCTGAACACAGCCTGTGATGCAGGTACAGATAATAATCCCCATGCTCAGCTGGGAGAGATTTCCAGGAAAATCAGGCTCTTTCCATGTTTGAATTCCATGAATTTCCATGTTTGATGAAGGTGTTTTGCAGGCTGGAGATAAAGTCAGTGCAAAGCTGCTCGAATACAACCAGCCTGAGCTGTGATCATCTCTAAAATCCCACGTGTTAAACAAAAGATGCTCATGTTGCAAACTAAAGCAAGATCAAGATGTAATAAAACAATGATCCCTGGCTGCTGTTAACATGTTTAGAAAGTGCATTTCATTAGAAAACCTTCCCAAATAAAGGAAACACAAATTCAGCTCAGGAGTGCTTAAATGGAAATTGGAAAATGCCTGAGGATGGAGAACTGCCAGGTTGGACACTTGAAAAGCTGAGTTTGTCAAGACTCAGTCGTGCCCTGGTGTGTGTTTGCCTCTGCAGGCTGCTACAGAGCCTTGCAGCCCCCCAAAATATCAGGATTCATTAAATCCAGGCTTCCCCTCCACAGATTGAAGGCACAGGGCCAGGCTGGGATTCCTCAGGGTGCAAAGTGAGTTTTGGGTTTGTCTCCCCCTCTGCCTTCCATCCACTTGCTCCCTGTCACTCCTCAGAGAAACTTCATTATTTCCTCCTTACATTTACACCACAGAGGAGCACAAGGTGGGGAAACCTCAGCAGGATGAAATCTGAATTTCTCCAGATTATAAAATTCCCCAGCACTGAGCTCAGCTGAACCAACCTGAGGGGGCTGCAAACCCATGGAGCTGTGGGACCCACTCAAAACTCAGCCTTAAGCTGACAAAATCTTCCTGATGTGGATCAGCACCTCCAGCAAATCCAGCAGGATGGTTTTACAGAACCCTGTGGGTGTAGGGGCAGAAAGTTCCCAGTTCTTGCCTGACTTTCTGGAGATGATGGAGTTCAGAACAGACTGAGCAGTGTGGCTGCAGATATGAGATCAGTGAGGGAGCAGATTTACAGCAGAGAATCCCAGCACAGTTTGGGCTGGAAAGGACCCTGAAGCTCATCCATCCCACCCCAGTGCCCCAGCAGGGACATTTCCACCACCCCAGGCTGCTCCAGCCTGACCTCAGACACTCCCAGGGCAGCCCCAGCTCCTCTGGCCAATCCATGTTATCTCTGTTATTTATTCTGCAGAACCAGGCTGGACCTGTTGCCGTGCAATAAATGTGACATGAAACTCCAGTTTCACTGGGAAACAAGTTTGTCACACTTGACACACAGCAGTGCAGGGGATGAGAACAGCAAAACCATCAGGGCAGTGAATTTGGAATATCCTGTAGCTTCAGGAATTATCCTGCCTTTACCAAGTGTCTTAGGAGAGGTGACAACATCATTACATAAAGCAGCACGGGCACAACACAGCAGCTTATATTATTAAACCCAAGGAGTTTTTAAACTCTAATTTACTCTGCAGCTCCCACAATGATTTTGTTTTCAGATGCCACTGGCCCTGTCTGTTGAATTTGGCTGTCTTGATGAGATGTGAGGTTTGTTCCTTGCTGCATCGTGGAAATGCACTCCTGGTTTTAATTCCAGGAGTGGGTAGGAGGCAGCAATTTCCTTTTGAGCAAAGAAAAATCATTCAACAGTCAAGACACTTTAGCAGCTGAGCCATTTGCTGGGAAAGAAATGATCAGATAGACAGATATGGCTTGATTTGAGGGAGATAATTATTTTCTTAGCATAGGAGGGGAAGAACCCAAGAGATGCGAAGGGAGACTGAACTCCAGGTTTGTGCTCCTGGCTGGGATTTGTGACTCTGGATAAAACATTCTGGGCTTGGGCCAAGGTTTACTCTGGTGGATTGAGCTCATTCCCTGAATCTCCCTCTATTTTCCTATTTGTACAGTGTTTTTAAGGACAGAGAGGGATTTTTATACCTTTGTGAGAGACACTGAGATGCTCAAACCCAGGCAGAAAAAGCCTCAGCCATGCGGGATTATAAAGCCAGGGATCCCTTTCCATGCCTAAGCAAAGATCAGATTCCAGAAAATACTAGCAAACCTCTATTATTCTGCCTTTTAAACTTAATTTCACCCCAACTAAACTAAAATCTCCTCACTTTTCCCACGTTTCCCCTCATTAGGGTGACTCAGTGCTGTGTGTACAAAACAAAGTTCTACTGGCTTAGAAAACCAAAGCAAAACAGAAATTTTTAGGAGGAAGCATCACAGCTGGAAATCTGGGGAAGCCTCGTGCTGCTGCCTTGCAGCACTTAGAACATTACAAAAATTACAAAAATTACAAACTCCTTCATCTGCTTGGCATTTTTAAGTTGAAGGGTGGGGCCTCAGCAGCTCCTGAAGGCAGAAATTCCAGTGGTTTTTTTTGATTGTTACAATAGAAAAGTTTTCCCTGATCTGTAACCTCATTTCCCCTGGATGCAAGAATGGGATGAGGATGTGGTGAGTGGTCCAAACACAAATAAAGAACTCCTTTCCCAAAAGGGTTCAGCTTTCATTGAGTTCCTCTGCTGTTCCTACTCAGGAGAGAGCTTGGAAAGGAGTCTGTGCTTGAAAAGTTCACTAAGAGTGTTTAAAAGTGCCCCCTGTGCAAAGCTGCTGTTGAAAAAGCTTTAAAAACAGAAAGTTTCTGAGTTTTTCATCACAACTGACCTGCTGGGTGATTTCAGCCAGCCCAAAATTAAAATTTTAGGACACAGACCTGGCAAGTACGAGGAGCTGTTGCTGGCTCTGGGATCTCCCTCCTTGGGCTTGAAGCTCCCAGCTGGGCAAGGAGGGACCTGGAGGCCATCAGGACAGAAGTGACCTGGAAAGAATTAAAAAAAAAAATCCCAACATTCTGGGCAGCTCAGGCTCTACCTGCCTAAACATTTCTTCCTTTTGTAAAGCTGAGCTGGCAGAGGAAATTCAAATATTTAACACAAAATGATGTTTTTAAATTTAAAACACACAGTGGCATTTCTGGCTAAATTAGTTTTATTAGCATGGTTAGAGTTAATTGTTCTCTCTTTCTACTCCAATTCTTCTGCTGTCTCCAAGATCATGGAGATTAAAGATCAGCTGAGCTGTTCCTAATATTTTCCCAAGCACCACATTCCTCTCCCCAGTTCAATACATGATCTTTCACTTAAAATCCTCCTGCCAGTTGTACACTGAGACAAAAAGCTGACATCCACCTGGAACTAATTGCTCTTCCCAATTAAGGTTTTGCAGAACCTGATCATCAGATGGTTTCCTAAACTCCAGATGGATGTTTGAAGAGAAAAAGAAAGCAGGATTAACTGAGCCACTTGCTGAAATCCATCCCTGTGCACTTCTCTCACACTGAAAACACTAAATACACAGATTATGTGTCATTAAAATCAGTCAAAGCACGGAAAAGAACATGGGAATCTCAGGCTGGTGATGGAATCCCAACTCCTTATCACCTCAGGGCTTTGGGCTGGGATTTAAGAACATTGAATTCCAGCATGGGATAGACTGTGCTCGTACTGAACCCCAAAACAGAAATCCTGTTTCTATTCCCTCCCCTGTGTTTTATAACTGAACCACTGAGATCCTGATCTCTAGTTTCTCCACTCACCCTTTTTCTGGACAGCAAGTGAGCTACTGAGAGCACAGGAATTCATTATTTAATAGGAGGGGCTCTAATTACAGACACCAGAATTGAGTTACTGAGCTTGGTTACTCTGCAGGAGGCACCTGGAGCTGCTGCTGGAATCATTTGTGGCAATCCAGGGCTTGGAGCAGAGGGAACAGCACTGGGATTGCCAACTGCTGATCCTTTCACCAGCTCTAGCTACACCCCACTCTCCAGCAGGCTTCACCCCAGGGCTCAGGGGGGCTGGAAATGGGGATTAAACTGAGGCTGTGTGCAGGGAATGCTTGGTGATATTGCTGCTCCTTTAGCCCCAAACTTCCCTCAGCAGGGGCTGCATTGAAGGACAGGACAGGATTTACATGGAGGGATAATTCACAGGAAGCAAGCACAAAGAATAAACTCATCTTGGACTACCAAATCCTCACTGGGCTTATGCTCATTGTCTGGGACATGCCTGGATTTTAATTCTCTTTTCTTAGGGAAACCATGGCCCGTGGCTAGAAGGTTTCTCCCACCCACTTGCAGAAGAGTCAGAATTTCAAGAGGCAATGGTTTTGCAACAAAATCTTCTCAGTCTATTCCCCTGCATCTCAGTGACACCCTCAACAACACAGCAATTTCCTCAACATGGGCCTGTTTGGGTTTATTTGAGAGTGTGGAGCAGAAAGGGAAATTAGGTGAGAAAATCAGTGTTCCCCTCTTTGGTTCCTAATGCCTACAGCTCTCACAATAAATGGAACTCGTGATAGCCACTGAATCAAGGCCTGGGGAGGAGGGAGCTCTGACTGTAAATCAATTTTACAGATGATCAGTTAAGAAGCAGAGAGTGAGAGCTCTGCTCTGTGTGAGAGCAGAACCCAAAAGCTTCTCTCATTGCTCAGCAACATTTGCACACCCTGGTTTCCATCCTGGGGCTGCATCAGCTGCACCTCTCCCAAAAACCCTCAAAACCAGCTCTGATCCTTGGTGTTCCCTCACTTTCTGCAGCTGCTTTGTCTCAGGAATTAATTTTAACCTCCAGTTTTACCATAACACAAGGAGCCTCCCTCTGTTCCACTAAGTCAGGGAAGTGTTAACAAAGCAAAATGCCACAGTCTCCTAAAATTTCATGTTTTAATGAGCACAGAAGAGCCCTGTGGGATGTATTTACCTGCTGGGCAGGGCTGGCAGGGCCTGGTGTCCTCAGCTGAGAGGGAAGCAGGAGTGCAGGAGACACAGAGGGTGCGACTGGGGTTGGGCTGCTGACCTGCTGAACAGGGCTGAGGGGAAAAAACACCAATTCACAGCAGGGAAAGGGTTAATTTGGGCCCAAAAGCAGTGTCCCAGGGAGGTCTGAGTCAGGAAAAACCCCATTACTGCATTTTTTCTTCTCTGCCCTGCACTGCTTCAACTCTATCCTCTGCTGACAATTTTTAGATGCAAAAATGGAACCTCAACCTCCAAGTGTGAGTGCTCATCTGAGAGTTTCCATGGTGGCAGGAAAGCTGAGCTCTAACATTGCCAGAATTCAGAAGAAAAGTATTTATTTCTTTTAATAGAGGGATATTTGTGTCAGGGAAAGGTTCTTCCCCCAGAGGGTGCTGGGCACCACACTGGGATTGCAGGGGCAGGAGTTGAATTGATGATCCCTGTGAGTCCTAGAGCTCCAGGAGCATTTGGACACCACTGCCAGGGATGCTCAGGGTGGGATTATTGGGCCAAGAGTTGAATTGATGATCCCTGTGGGTCCCAGAGCTCCAGGAGCATTTGGACACCACTGTCAGGGATGCTCAGGGTGGGATTTTGGGATGTCTGTGAGGACCAGGAGCTGGCTTTGACAATCCTGATGGATCTATTCCAGCTCAGGATATTCTGTAACTCTCTGAGTCTTAGACCCACATCATGAACACCTTTCTCTGACGACTCAAGACCCACACCCTGCTGTTAACCCAGGCGATTCTCTTTCCTGCCGAGGCCTCCAGCGTGTCAGAGGAGCAGAAAGTGCCCCTGGGGAGGGAGTTTCTCCTGCACCTGAGTGCTGTGCCCTCGGGGCACTCCCTGCAGCCCAGCTTGGGCGAGTGCTGGCCCGACTGGCAGCTCCTCTGGGAGCCCTGAATCCTCCAAGGAGGAATCAAGGTGCAGGGATTGAGTTAAAGCCTTTGGATGGATTGAAGTGTATTAAGGCACTCACACATAAAGCAGAAGTAAGTCAGTAAGTTTTAGTAGGAGCTGTAGTGCTTTTAGGAAGTAAAAGGTCTGGATTCCACAGTAGTAGCTTGGGTTCTAGTGAAGGTTGAAACATTCTGATATCTTCAGTAGAGGCTCCAGGCCCACAGCTGTAGACAGGACTTGGACATAATAGAGCTACAGTAGGAATATTGCTGACATTTTTTAGACAGAACAAGATAGATTGTGTGGGTAGTTTATAGGTAACCTGTAACTTGGAACCCCACATCCCTCATTTCTTACAGCTGGGGGTGCTTATCCTGGAGAAAAGAAGACTCAGAGTGACCTTATCCCTCCCACAGCTCCCTAAAGGTGGCTGTGCTCAGGTGGGGTTGGTCTCTCTCCAGGCAGCACTGACAGAACCAGAGGACACAGCCTTAAGGTGCACCAAGGGAAATTTAGGTTGGATATTAGGAAAAAGTTTTCACTGAAAGAATAATAAAGTACTGGAATGGTTTGCCTGGGGAGGTGATGGAGTCACCATCTCTGGATGTGTTTAAAAAGTCTGGATGTGGCACTTGGTGCCATGGCCTAGTTGAGGTGTTAGGGCTGGGCTGGACTCGGTCTTGAAGGTGATTCTGTGATTTCTGTGAATTCTGTGATTTCTGTGAATTTTCAGCCTCTCAGAGCTCCCCACAGGAGCTTTTTCCATCTGCACAGAGGCACAGCTCCTTGCTGGACACCTGCAGGCACAACCTGCTTTCAGGGATTCCCTGATTAACTTCAGAGCAGGCTGCAAAAATCTGAGGAGAAGCCTGAGATCAGATGGTTCACAAATTATGAGAGTGGAAACAAAAAGAACTTGACTTGTTTGCTGTGTTGAGCTCACCTGGCAGGCTGAGAGGGTTCCCTGAGCAGTCAGTTCATTGGCAGTTCCCAGGGGGCATTTCCTTGGAGCTGCTCGGCCTCCAGGGCAGCTGGACCAAAAATGACGATGTTATAAAATTAAATTCTTTAATTCCTTTTGAGTTCCATCCCCAATCAGCCAATGTAGGGGTTGTGTAAATACAAAAACATCCCCCTTCTCTCACTGCTCAAAAAAACCCCAAAAAGTTTTTAGCCACAGAACCACGGATTTTAACCCAAATACAGTGATTTTCCTGCTCAGCTGATTATTCACATATTAAAAATTTACATTATATAGCGTTTTTTTTGTGCCTCACCTCCAGCCCTGCATTCCAACTCCTAGAATATTCAGAATGTCAGATGCCCTGAGTGTTTAACTCTCTTTTTTTTCAGGGGACTTACTAGAAGCCTGCTGGGCACTCCAGGCAGTTGCCAGCTGTGTAATAATAGCCAGGCTTGCAGTCTATGAGACAGTGGCTCTGGCAGTCCAGGCTGCAGTCAGCTGAGAGGGAAGAGACACCTGAAAGAAAAAAAAAAATCAAATAAATTTAAGGTACAATTAACAAATATTCAAGACTCCAAGCTAATCAGCCACTTATTATCACCCCATGATGCAATATCACTGCCTGGTATCACACTCAGCCTGAAGTGCTGATGGCTGAAATTAAGAAAAGTTTCAAATCTGCTCCTTTACAGATTTCTAAGTAAATTTTCTAAGCACAAAATCCTGGGGGAAACCCCAGTTTCAGATGTTTTCTCAAACTAAACCATTCACCTCTGGAAAAGGCAGCAGGGAGCCTCTTCCATGCCTTTCTCAGCTTTAGGAAAAATCTTGTTTTGTGTGCCTGGAAGTTGAAAGCCTCAGTTTACAGGAGAGTGCAAACAGCACAGATGGAAAGGGCCAAGGGATAAAGGAGGTGCTGTGTGTTTTGTAATTTCAGAATTTCAACCAAATATTGCTTTTTCTTCTCTATTTCAGATGTTAAATCCACACAGTAAATGCAAATTTACCCATCTCTCTTCAGGAAATCTCCTGACATTGCATTCTGTGAGAGGAAGGTGAAAAATTCTTCAAAAAGAGGAAAGCGCCTGAAAGCTGAACTGAAAAATCTGAACAAACACTGAATTATCTCCCTTTTTGCATTTCTTACTATCAGATTCAGATTCTGTCTTGCCTCTATCCCAATGAATAACTTTGATTTTTAAAAGTGAGTTTCAGCACGAGGATTTCAGAGGAAGTTCCTCACAAGGAACCAAACTTGTGTGTGCAGAGTGGGGAGGAAAGTTCCAGGAATTTTCCACCTTTGTTTCATACTCAAATAAGCACGTTGGGATTGTTGTTATCACAGCACATTGAGATATTCATGGTTTTTACTCTGTTTAGAAAATTAAAGCTTCTTGGTGAATGCATCCCCTACCTGCTCTATCTTGTCTCCTGAATGAATTCCTAAAGAGATTGTGCAGCCACACTTCATGAGCAAAATGAGCTAAAAACTGCCATCTTTAATGCTGTCTAGCTTTGAGAAGGAAACAGCATCAACAACAATTAAAAAAAAAAGACAAAAAAAACCTCAAACAAAACAAACCAGAACAAAATAAAGACAACAAAACCAAACCAACAAAAACAACCCAACAAACATACACAAAAAACCATCACCAACAATCCAACAAAAAAAAAAACCCAACAATAACAACAAAAAAACAAAACAGCAAACCAACAAAAAAACCAGCAAAACAAATCAAAAATGTAGGTTTTTTGTACAAAAGTCACTCACTCACCTCTGAGGAAGGTCATCAGGCTCCAGAGGAAAATCAACCAACTCAAAGCCTGAGCCATGGGAGCTTGTGAGCAGTTCCATAAAAAAAAGAAAAGCTCAGAGCTTCTGATTAAAATGTTTCTTGGGCAGCTGGTGCTGCCTTTGTTGAGGCTCAGGGTAACCCAACCCCTTCCAGGTAATCACTTTCCAACCAGCCCAAATGAAATGGAAACCGAGCTGCAGAAAGAGGAGATGGACAAAGAGTTCAGCCCAGGGGAGCTCCCTGCAGCCCTGCCGAGGTTAAAGTGAGAGAAAACTCCTTTAAACGGGAGATAACGATCACCCTGGAGCATCCAGGGGAAAACTGAAAGTGCACTTGTCAGCATCTCACAGATCTGTGTGGCTGCCCAAAATCACCCCGGGGAAAGGGCCCTGCAGGGTCACAGGTGGCTTTTTTTCCTTCCACACGCAGGTGAAACACTGCAGGTGAAGCACTCCCTGTTTCCCAGCTGTTTGTCCTGCATTCTGAGGTTTTCTCTGCAAGCTGAAGGCCCAGATGAGCTCCTATTAAAGCAGGATTCTCCCTTGGAGTGTTCACTATTCACTCATTTTTCCCTTTCTGAGTAACTCTTTGATGATGCTGGGCACTGGGAGAAGGAGCTCTTGCAAGTTTTGTGGAATCCCAGAATGGTTTGGGTTGGAAGGGAAATTAAAGATCAGTCCCACCCTACACCTCCCACTGTTCCAGGCAGCTCCAAATTCCATCCAGCCTGGCCTTGGGCACTGCCAGGGATCCAGGGGCAGCCACAGCTGCCCTGGGAATTCCATCCCAGCCCCTCACCACCCTCACAGGGAGGAATTTCTTCCCAATATCCCATCTAAACCTTCTCCCTTCCACTCTGAAGCTGTTCCCCCTTGTCTGATGACTTCTGACCTTTAGAACTTGGACCAAAACATGAATGGTGCATTATCCTTGAACTGTCCAAGTCCCCTTGTGCAGGTGGTGGAGAACATTTCCAGGCAGGAGGGAGGAGAAGATCTGACCATCACATCATGTCCACACCTCTCTTCCCACCCAGCAAAGCACCATCTGTTGCACTTTTAAAAGTCTTCAATTAAACTCCTCCAGCAGAGCTCAGATGTGTCTTTTCTTCCTATTGTACAGCTATTCCTGAAAATCTCTGCAATTATCTTTTATTACAGGCAAGAATTGCCAATTAAAACCTAATCAGCACAGTGTAAAGGCAGGCATCAGGCCAAATGCTTCTGATTTTCTTCTCATTTTCGACCTGCCTGTCCCTTGTACTTCAGGAAGTTCACAAAGGATGGGAGATGCAATAGGAGGCAGAAGAGATAAGAGGAAGGGTTTGATTGACTTTCTCTGGTTTCCAGTTCCCCAATTAACTTTGGAATACTCAGATTTATGCAGAGATATCTCAGGGGTCAGATTCCCTCCTGCTGCACTGCAGAGTTCTCAGATCTGTGCAGAGAGAATTCACAGGTCACATTCCCTCCTGTGGCACGTACTGGGGCGTGGGGAAGGGTCAGCTGTTTAATTGTGGTCTCATTTGAGGGATGAAATCTGGCTTGTCCTTCCTCTGATCAGCCACTGGAGCTCTGGGGGGCCCTGACTCGGATATCACACCCTTATCTGGGATAGCACCCCAGGGAATTCCCAATTCCCAGCACAAAACCTCTCACAGCAGGTCCTGATCCTCTTCATCCACATCCATTTGGAACCTTCCCACTTCCAGTGCAGTCAGCAGCAAGGAAAATCTGCCCTGATTGCTTCTCCTCAAGCACAGAATCCAAGCCCTGAGAGGCAGCAGCGACCTGGGGCTCACTCCAGGATTTTGGGATTTGCTTCCACACAGCAGCATCATTCATCCCTAACATCCCCAAGCCCTCCACTTCACACTGAGCTTTCTCTTCCTGGCTGTAAAGAAAAGCTGCTCTGATTTCATCCTCTTCTGTCTGCAAACAAATGGACACGGATTGAATTATAAATCGATCCACAGGGATGGAATGTGGCTCCAGCAAGGAAAATAAATTGGAATGTCTTCTTCTCCGTGCAGGTGTTGGAGGATGACCAAGGATCAGCATATTCATCCCTCTGGGATACAAATAGCTCAGCTCCCAGCACTGACACACTCATCTCTCCTCTGGATATTGCTCCTGCCACACTGGCTGTGTCTGGAAAGCTCTGACTTTTCCTGAACTCTTTGGTCAATCCTAAAGGAACCAGCCAGCCCTGAAATATTTAGAGTCCTTCGCATTTTTCTTGATTTGACCCCCAAAAATTCATTCTGTTCAGCTCAGTGGCACCTCCCAGGTGTGGAACCAGCAGCACTCCAAGGGCAGGAATTCCTCAGAGCAAGAATTTTGGGTGTGAGCACAGTGGAAGGGACAGGAATGACCTGGAACCTCGCAGGGAGCTCCAATCACTCATCCTGAAATTGGTTTCCATTTCCACACAGGCAATTTTCCTCAGCCATCAAACCTGATAAAATATCCCTTCCCTAAATGAAAAATATGCAAATGCCCCAAATTGCACATCTCATTTCACTCACAGCAAGTGTGGAGGTGAAAAGGGGAAGTGGGGAAAGGACAGAGACAGCTCAAAACTGGGGGGAAAGCAGGAGCTGGAAATCCCATTGGGAATGATTTCATTGCTATTTGTATAGAAAGAAATTTCAGCAGCACCGACAGTTCACAGAGGTTTCAAAACAAAAGG
This sequence comes from Cossypha polioptera, assembly GCA_027576295.1. Lineage (NCBI taxonomy): Eukaryota > Metazoa > Chordata > Aves > Passeriformes > Muscicapidae > Cossypha > Cossypha polioptera. Next base: position 3,833,617 of record JAODHX010001155.1, read on the forward strand.
AAAAATCTGTGGTTTGGAATCCAGATTTCTTGTGCACCAGCAGGAAGGACATTTCTACTTTAAGCCACCCCTTTGATGAAATGACAGGAATGGCAGTGATGGGTGAGGGTGGAGCCTCCCCTCCTTGGCTTCCCTCTCACTTTTCCTCCTTTTTAAATTCTTTTTATTACACAGACAGATTTCTGTGATTAATACATTAAAATTCCCCTTTTAAGGCTGCAAAGACAGGGCTACAGCTTTCCTGCAGGCATTTGTATAAATACACACCTCCCCCTCATAAAAAAATAACTCTGCAGGCTAATGACACCTATAAAACACATTGATAATTCACTGTGGGATTTTGGGCAGCTCCAGTGCTTCCCATGTGTTCACCCCAATGACCTGGAGAGAAAACAAAAGGTGAAAATACCACAATATAGCACCACTTATCAATGCAAAACCCTCCAGATTTTCTGAGAGGTGCTGCAATGATACAGAGGCCACTTTGCTGTTGGGCAGTCCTAGAGCAAGTTGGGAAAAGAGGACAAAAAAAAGCAGATTTAACATGGAAAAAAAAATCAGGGATGTTTTAGGTTGGAAATGACCTGAGAGATCATTTGATTTCAAACCCTTGACTGAGGGGGCATGAGTAGGATGCCCAAGACATAACTGGAAGTTTTTCCCCTTCTGGAATAAACTGCAGCAGTGTAAAATCCCAGCACAGCTTTATTACTCGAGTTAAACTCCATCCTTACTAAGCTTACACAGTTAAATACTGAATTTACAAAGGCAATACATGATGTAGAGGAAACATTAAATGGTGCAACACAGAAAATCAGAGCTTCAGGAAAGTTCAGATAAAGATGAAGCAGAGCTTTCTCCAGCAGCACAGCAAGGAAAACTGATGGAAATGGGGAGGAAAAAAACCAGGGGGGGGAATTGTAGATCCTGAGAATCCAACAGCAAAACATTCCTGGATTTCCACAGGGCTAAGGTTTGACACAACACTGATATAACCTCTATCAGATGTATTCACATGAAACCCAGCTTTGACAGAGAGTGGTGCAACACACAAGAAATAAAATTTGCTGTAGCACCAAACGCTCCCAGCAGGGAAATGCAGCTCAGACAGACAGAGGCACTCAGTGAGAGCGGGGCTGGGCAGAGCTGAGCCAGCCCCAGGTGCTCACAGCTCCAGCCAAAAGCTGCTAACAGCTCTCATTAATCCCTCTCAGACAGGCAAAGTCTCCCTCGGTTTGCTTCACACCTGTGGATGGATCAATTCTGCCTCCTGCCCCACTGCAAATCGAGCTTTGTTAAACACTCCAAGTGCTGTTCATGATACCAGAGCATTTATCCCACTTGGCTCTGAGCAGGGGGAGCAGAAAATTCTTCTTCTCTGAAAAAGAAATAATGAAAATCCTTCTTTTCTGAAAAAAAGATAATGAAAATTCTTCTTTTATGGGATGGGCAAACCAGGCTGACCCTTCCTTGGTGCAGCCTCCCAGAACTTTGGATTTTCCTCTGCTAAAGCTGAAACACAGCCAAGGGCTGTCCCTGCATGTTGTCACAGGCAACACTTCCAAAATTGTGTAAATCCCACTTCAACACAGGATGTATTTCTGTTGGTGTCACCTGCAGCCTGAGAAGATTCAAGCAACATTTATTAAACTGATCATGTAATTATACTTCAATTAATGAAAACTGCACTGAGACACTGCTGAAAATCTCTTATTTCTTCATATTGTCCTTCATGAGGAGGGCAGGAAAATTCAGTCCCTTTTGATCCCTGCTGCCCATAACCATTCACATCCAGTTGTGCCCAGCAGCAATTATAATTCTTGGTGTCTTCCAGCTCCTGAGTCTGACTGACATCCCTGATTTGCTGTCAAAAAGCACATCTGAAATCTGAAATCCCCCCCAGCAGCTGATGTTGCCCTCAGCTCCCACTGCTGGAAAGCTCAGGGGGATAAATATAGTTTGTGCATCAGTGGAAAGTAAATAAATAGGCAAAAATGGGATCATTGATGTTGGATCCACACTAGTGATGTTGAATCCTCCACTACAGCAGGAGGATTGGATCATAAAATCTTCAAAAAACAGAAACAGGGCCAGTGCTTTGCTCCCAAACTAAGCTGGTGCTGAAAGAGCTGGAGGAAGCAAGGGAAATGTGCAGAGGGTTTGCCAAAGGGAACAAGTGAGGCATTTTTTGGGCATGGAGAGTGATAAACTGGGCTGGCTCCAGCTCTGCTGTCTGCCAGGACAGTCCAGGCTGGAATGAGAGCAGCAGCACAGCCAACAATTTGGAGATCCAGCACAGGAATTCCTGCAGCTTCTTGATAAAACTTCTCAATCCCTGCTCAGAGCCTGTGGCCAGGGGTTTGCTTCCCCCTGAGCAGGCTCCAAAGGCCCCAATCCTTTGCTTCTCCTGTCCAAGCTGAGGCTTGGGAATTCCCTGGGATGAGCACTGGGATTGTGACAGGCAGCAGTGGCCAGGTCTGACACAGGGCACAGCAAAACGAACAGTGCTGGAGGGCACCTCCAAACCTGGCACAGCTCAGCATCCAGGAAAGGCTGAACTGACCAAGCCAGCTGAAACACCAGCTGTGAATCCTGGACACAAGGATTCATCCCTTCTCAGCTCCTGTCAGGCTGGGATAATAAACCACATTGTGTCACTGAAGGGATTCCTGCTCATTTATTCCCCATTTCATATTTACATCCCAGAGTATTCTGTTACTGCTGTTAGCAATAAACCAAATTTATGGGATGGAACCCTGGCCTGGTTTGAAAGACAGGTGTCTGGTAAAGTAGGAGCCTCTCTTTGAAATGGAGAATGGAAACCCCCTCCCTCCAAATTATTATTGTGATTTTGAAGTTAAGGGTCTCTCAGGAAAAGATATGGGAATTAGGAATAACAGTTCTTTACCAGGAGAATTAAAATAGAAATACAGTATTACGAAGAACAATCCCAAACACTGCCAGAGTCAGAATCCAAGCTGACACCCGTCAGTCAGTCAGGGTGTTG
>JAODHX010001155.1:3859402-3869750 GCA_027576295.1 Cossypha polioptera
ACCTGAGAGGCACAGACTTCCCAAACACCTGACACCTGAGATTCCCCTCTAATGTACAACCCTCCCTTTTCATTTTTAATTCTGATAGAATTTATGGGGTTTTTTTCCCCTCATGGTTTCTTTCATCTTTCAATATCCAATTTCATTTATCAGCAAACCTACAGTTTGTTTGTAAATGCAAATTATTTTTTTCCATTCATCAATCAGTGGAATCCATCCCATTGTTTCTTTTATCTCTTAGTGCTGGTTTTATCCACCAGCAGACCCACAGCTCATTTGTAAAGACAAATCCCTCATTCCTCTCAGCTGGAAGGACCCTGAAGCCCATCTCATTCCAGGCACACCTTCCCCTGCTCCAGGTCCTGCCCAGCCTGGCCTCACCCAGGTGTTTTCACCTGTGGAACACCTTCCTCCACATCCCCAGAGCTCCAAACCAAACACACCGTTTGGGATGGACCTGTCACAACACCCAGACCCTCATCCCACAGAGCTTCTGTGTCCATTGATGCTCTCCAAAGGTTTGTGGGACACAAAGCAGCAGAGAACCCCCTGCTCACTGTCCCCACACCAAGCCTGAGCCCCAGCAGGGCTGTCCCAAATCCCCCAAGCAGCCCAGGAGGGCTCAGAGGAGCCAGGACACTGCACAACCACCCTGTGACATTTCTGGCCAGCTCTGCTCCTGAAAGGGCCCAGCAGCTTGTCAGACACGAGATCATTATCTCCAAAGGTGCCAGGCAATCCCAATGAATCAATAGCCCTTGTGACAGAGCCCTGCATGCTGAATTAAGCAGAGCTGACAAGGGTTGTAAGCACTCTGTTTAACGATCAGATGAGATTTGGCTCCTATAACAAGATTACTCCCTCTTTAGCAGGTGTCTGTGTGCTGCAAGAAGATAATCCTGCATAATCAACCATCACACACACATGTAAAGTCAAGAAGAAACAGCTCATTAATGAAAATTCTATAGACACAGGCAAGCAGGTGCAGCAAATGTGTTTGACCTCCCAAATTTAATCTGAACCTTCAGCAGTGCCAGGCCTCCAGCACCTCCTGGCCCCTCTGCATGGCAGGACCCCTCTGTGTGATCCAGAGCCTGGAGGCAAAAAACAGCACTTAAAGAATCGTCCAGAAATCCAGATTTGTAGTTTGCAGTGGCACAAAACACATTGTTTCAAAACTGTGTGGACCAAAATTCAGAATCTGCCTGAGCTTCTGTGCCCCACACAAACAATTCACCTGGCAAATCCCAAACCGTGCAGGGGAAACACATCCTTGGTAAAGCACCTTAACACATCACCCAGTGCTGACAGTGGGACACACTCCAGGGCTCCCAAGCACTCACAGGGTGTTTGACACGACAGAGAAGGAAGAACAAACCCACCAAACCACTCTTTGCCCTCTGAGCACCAGCCCAGGCAATGCTCACCTCAGCTCCAGTATTTTCCACTAATTACCACGATCCCAGAGAGCACCAAAGCTTCCCAATGCAACAAAATAGGTGAGCACAGAATGGAGCTGGCCTGGGGGAAAAAAAAAACCACAGCAGGACAGTTGGAACATTTTCTCATTTTCTCCTCTGTTCTCTCACTGCTGCTGACTCAAGTCTAATTTAGTGTCAGCATTGCCTTCTCACTCATCTTTCCCCTTTTTCTAAGTGTGTTTAATCTGCTGTAAAATTGTTTTCATGGCTGTGGTGAATGTTATTGTAACTGTTTTACAATGTGCATTATCTGCACTGTGTAAAGGATTTGCCTTCTGTATGCAAATCATGCTGCTGCCATTCCAGGTCTGAGCCCTCACACAGCAACATCTCACATCCCCAAAGGCACAAATGCTTTATTTCTTAAATTTGTTAAAAAAAAAGAACACTTGGAACCCAGTTCTACAGAACCAGAGCCTGTTTTTAGGATTGAGCCAGAGCTTGGCCAGTTTAATCAACCATTATTTGGGGCAGCTCTGACCACAACTGCACTGAGCTGAGCCCTAGGAAAGCCAGGTTTGAACAGGAATGCCCATCAATCACTGCTCTGACAGGGCAAAAAAAGAATGAAACTGCACAAAATAAGTTTGTTCTGTGCAGAGAAAATAATCTTGGTTTGGAACAATCTGGTTATGTGCAACATCAGGACATGGAATTTTTAATCCTCCCTAGGTTGGTTTTTAATCTTCCCTAGGTTCAGGCACATTAACCAGATTTAAATGAGTCAAGATCAGTCAATACTTTTAATATTGACTAAGAAAACCCAGGCAAGAAGATCAGACAAAATTTTCCTAAGACCTCTAAACAATAATATCAATAAATCAGGCTGACTGCCAGTCCTGGACCTCCTGCATCAAAGCTGGTTCCACTTGTCTCAAATTTTGCTGGATTGTTAAAGATGGAAGTTCAACCTGTCAGAAGATAAGTTCAGACTTCTCATAATTCTGTGCAGACAGCCAGGCTGTAAAAACAAGGGGAAAATTTCAGAGTTGCCCTTTTTGATCCTATTTTCAAACACCAAAAAACATCTCAAGAGTTTTCAAAAAGCCAAAGCCTGGCTGAGAACTTGAAGCTGGAAACAGGATAATTAAAAAAAAAAAAAAAAAGAAAAAGAGAAGGAAAAAAAAAAAAGCATGAATGCAAACATTCCAGAGGGATTGTCCTGAGTGCAGACACAAGCAGCTCATCCCCAAGATAATTCTGAGGTGTCACCAGCAGCTGATTGGGACAATGGTGCCATCAGTGCCCTCTCCTGGGATTTTCTCAGGTTTGAAATCCTCATTTGCCCAGATTTATAATCCATGGCCAGCAGGAATTCCTCAAGGAGCAGCTGAGGGTGCAGAGACAGGAATTCTCACCCTGACACAGGAACAAGTGTCACCTGCACAATGCACGACAGATTAAAAAGTGATTTTTGGGAAGGGCTGGGATGGGGTTTCCCTGCACAGAGGAGCCTTTTCCTGTGGATATTCATGGTCAGCTCTCTCATGAAACTCAATCACCAACCTGTCCTCAGCTCCCACCACACTTCCAGCTTGCCAACTCACCACAGCAAGTGGCCACAGCTGCTGGGAACAGCCCATTTCTCAGCCTGCCAGCGCAGCAGCACATGAATAACCAGGGAAATCCATACAAAAAAAAGCAGGAGGGGAGCTTCCATCCCCTATTCTCTGTTATCAGGATCTCAAGCCATTTTGCTATGGCAACCAGAACGCCTCCAGCTCGGGGCAGGGTGGCAGGAGGAGACGCTTGTCTCCACTTTGTTAGCTGGGTAATTGCTCCTGCTGAGCAGGGTCAGCTTCAAGAAAGATGACAGCAGGTAGAGTCTGTCTGCTCAGATACCAGGGCCACCTTATCCTTGGAGCAGATCTGGTGGATTTATTAAACACTTAAGGGGTTAGTGAGCTGTGAAAATCCGATTCCCCACCGCTGCACTGTGCTGACGAGGAGCTTCCTCCTGCGCTTCATCAAGTTTTCATTATCTTTCTGTGTTTTTGCAGGGAGGAAGGCTCCAGGGATTTAAGATGCTGCAATTTTCAGGCAGCATGAGCCTCTCAAATCAGTCACCCTCTCTGGCAGCAACCTTTTCAAGAACAAGAGCAATCAGCTGGTCCTGGAGCTCTTCAGGCCACGCTCAGCACAGACCAAGCCTTGCCTCAAGTTCTTGGTTCTTCACTCTGCCCATGAACAAACAAGCCAGGTCTGAAGTGTTCCTGGCGTTCCTTATTTCCACATTCGAGTGTTTTCTCGTGCTGAGGCTCAGAAAACAACCCCAGCCTTGCCCTCACTGATGCAAGCTGAGCACAATTCAGCAGGAGCTGTTCCTCACCCTGCACCTTCTGCACAGGAGGCTGGAAAAGCCCCTGGCTCCAAAGCTCTTTCACCTTGGGAGTTTCGAGGCACACAGAGAACAGAATTTTGAAAACATTAATCTATTATCTCACCTCTTCAGCAGATCAAAGCTGAATCACCTGATTGTTTAAAGATCAGTTGAGTCTCTTTCCATGCAGTCAGCTGGGGCACAGCTCTGGTGAAACACCCAGGGCAGAGCAGCTGAGGGGTCCATTGCAGGGGAATCCCAGAATCTGAGCTTTTAGGAAATTATCAGCTCAGGGGGAGATTTTAGGGGAAGCAATTTCTCCCTCTTAAACATACCAGACACCTTCAAAATCTCTCACATCCTGCAGGGATCCAGCACATGATGGGTACAAAACAGCCCCTCAAGTGCTGCAGGGTTTTTCCCCTGATTCTCCCAAACTTTCCTCCCAAAGCTTCACAGAATCCCAGCGAGTCTTTTGCTCTCAGCTTCCCCTCTCTGGGTTTATTCATGAAGCAGGGGGAATCAAACATCCCTGGGAGAAATCTGTGCAAGTTTGGAGGCAACAGGAAGATTTTCATATTGCCAATAACCCTGACAAAGGACAAGAGACAGGGAGATGTAGTTAGCAATTAAAAACAGCAATTTGCCATTCAAAAAGAGTTTTTTTGCTGTGGTTCTTTATTTTAGGCAGAGCTGGACTCCCAGCTCTGGGTTTCATGAAGCACATGGGCTTCCCCTGTAATGGGGCTGAATTATATCCCTCCTAACAATAATCTATCACACTGGAGATATGGCTTTGTACAGGAAAACATTTTAAACAAAGCCAGCAGTACAAATTAGCCACTTTTCAACATTTCATATTAATATAATTTAATGCCTGGAGATTTCTGGCTTCCACAGCAACTTACTCATCAGTTGACCTGCAGGGCTGACATCACAATAAAAATAATTAATATTAGCTGTGCTATAAATACCCACTCATTTCTACTACAGCGTGCATATTATGTATGACAACCATTCCTTTCCCAAACTTTAAAATCCTGTTTTACAGGCCTCTGTTCCAGCATAATATCCTCATAAACCACAATAGCAGTGCAGCATAGAGAGGACTAAATTAAAAATTAATGGGCCCTGCCAGTGCTGAGCTTTCTCAGAGCCAGGAAAATGCAGAAGGAGAAAGTCCTCCCTCCGTGTGAGAGTCCTGTAAAAAACCAACAAACCTGCCCTTCCCTGGCCTGGATTTTACAGCCCCTCCCATGGTTGTTTATCCATGAAAAGGAGGAATATCTGCTGCACAAGGAAGTCAAGGGCTGGACTGACACAGGGCTTGTTGGGCTCTGCAGGAATAAAGTCAGAGTCAGAGTCTGATTTCCTGCAGTCAGCAAAGGTCATCATTAGTGGGAAGTGGGAAGTTTTCATTTAGTGGGAATTGTCTGGTACAGAACAGTTTAGTGCAGGCAGTGGGAAGGGTCTGGTACAGAACAATTTAGTGCAGGCAGTGGGAAGGGTTGGGTACAGAACAGTTTAGTGCAGGCAGTGGGAAGGGTTGGGTACAGAACAGTTTAGTGCAGGCAGTGGGAAGGGTCTGGTACAGAACAATTTAGTGCAGGCAGTGGGAAGGGTCTGGTACAGAACAATTTAGTGCAGGCAGTGGGAAGGGTCTGGTGCAGAAGTGTTTCACAGCAGCTCCTGGGCAGCTCTGAGGTGAGAGATGGCACCTTGTGTAACCCTTTAATGAGGAATAGGAGCCCCTCAAAAATTCCTCAGGCTCTTCAGGAGCATCAGAACGACAGATAACTTCAAATCACATTTTTCAGAGGTGGCTCCAATGAGGTTTTGTAAAAAGAGCCACACTGAACACAAATATTCTCCTTGGATTGTGTTGTTTTAGGCACTCTTGGTTCAGGGTGGAAGAGCATTCAAAAAGAATCTTTGAATTTAGAAATATGAGTACTCCTGTAAAAGTTTGGTTTCTTCTCCTGCAGAAGGGGAACACAAGCAAGAGGCTGCACTGAGATTTAGGAACAGGATATTCCCAGCCAGGAACCCAAACAGATCCCTGCTCCTCAGCAGGGGAGAACAGGAGGGAGGTTCCACCACAGAGGAGTTTGATGAAGCAATTCCCAGTCTGTGCATAAGATACAGAAGCTGCCTCTCAGCTCCCTCTGATAACAGATTTTCTTCATGTAGGGAAAGGGAAAAAAAAAAAAAAGCTATTGGGCCCTGAGGGAGCTTCTAATTCACAGAGACTGAACCCCTTTCTCCAGCCCAATGCACCGAACTATTTCAGCTCTCAATTAAGCACACACCCTTGTTCATTAGCACTGATAACAACAACTGTGGGACTCCTCAAGGTGCATTTATAGCTACAAAGGGTCTGGGCTAAGCACTCAGCAGCTGAATAATCCCAGCTCCTGTCCAAAGGCTCTCCCCACTGCCAGAGCTACAAGGAACATTTCACTTTGTCACCTTATTAATTTTATTTCTAGAAAGAGCCCCACAGATCCCTATCCAGGATGCCAGTATGGAATTCAATGGGACAGATTGCTATACTGCAAATTAATTTTTAATTTAAACTTTGATCTTTTTTAAAGCTCATGCACCGAATTTCAGCAACTTGCATTTAAGTAATTAAGAAACTTGCATTTCTTAAGTAATTTTGTCCCTGTTTTTAATATGTGGACTCAGTCTGTTAAAACACACACAGCTTTTCCATAACTGCTTGTCTAAAAGCTTCCCAGCCTCTTGGTTTGTGTCCAAAAAGGAGACAGAGCAGTCCTGTAACTTTATTTAAATAAAGGGAGAGCCCATGGGGCATTTCCTGTGGGGTCTCTCAGATTTTTAGAGGACACAGCCTCCTTTTTATCCCAATTTCCCTGCCACATTTCCCTCTCTCTATCCCATTGCCTGAGGTACTTGAGAGATCCAGACTTCCCAAATCACCTAACACAGACCCCCTGCTAATGTGTACCCTCCTTTTTCTTTTCCTTGTGTCACTCAGTGGAATTCCTCTAGAATTTATGTTCTTCCCATTGTTTCTTTCACTTCTCAGAATCCAATTTTATTTATCAGCAGACCCACAGTTTATAAAGACAAACCCCTCATTCCTTTCCCTCCTGTCTCAAAATGCTCAGTGCTCTCTTACAGCAGCCACAGGAGCTCTGTCACCTGGGGATGCCTACAAATAAAACAGCCAGAAAAGCTCTGAAGACCATCTGGGATTTAGGATTTTGCACCTTCCCTCTCTCCCACTTTTCCTTCCCCAGAGAACTCTGCATGAAACAAGAGGATGTTCTAGTGGGGAAGTGGTTTCACCCTCAAACAGGCTGAAAAAATTAATACCAAACCCCAGACTGCCCTTAGCCATTAAAATGAAGACACCAGCTCAAAAAACCTTGAGCAATGCTCTCTGCCTCCCTAAATTATTGCTGCAGTTTCAGGGGAAAGAAATGTCCTTTTCCCTTCTCCCCCTCCACTTCAGTGCACTCACAGCAAGCATCCATTTATTTTTATTTTACTGGATGTTACACTTTTATATAGAAAGCCTACAAATACAGCAGAGTTTACATCAGAGTTCCTGTGAACTGCAAAAGTCTTTGCTGGTGCTTTTTGTTGTTATGGTGCCCCATAAAGCCACACAACTCAAAACAGAGGAAAAACAACTGACTAGAAGCAGTTTATTGAATCAAAAGAGAAGAGATTTGTTGCATATCAAGGGATGTTGGGTATCTGTCAATATTTTTGACATGTAACGACAGAATAAGGTTTCTGGTAGTCAAAAAAGGGTTTTAAGACCTTTAGCCCTTTTAGGACAGGAGAGAAACTGTTAAATCAGCCCACACCAAATTTCCCATTGAGTCTTGCATTTTTAAGGACCCCTTCAATGGAGTCATGATCCAGAAAGAGAATTTCCCAACACACCCAGGAGTTCTGCAGGCACTGAGCACTTCCATCAGGCAGGAAACAGCTCAGAGAGGAACCTGAGATTCCAGCAGATGCTCCAAGAGGTGCAGAAATCTCTGTTTGCATCACAAACCTGCCCGTGGCTGCCCACAAGGAGGAAAACACCATCACCAAGGCAACCAGTGCCAGGGTTGGTACCCGAGGATGATGCTCAGGAACACGAGAATGGAATTGCTCAGCAGCACCCACAGCTTGTGCCCTTTGGAGGAGCTGCTGGGTTTCCATGGGAACATTCACAGGGAGCCTCTCTCTGCTCCTTCACTTCCAGGGAGGACTGAAACAAAACCAGTTCTTCCTCTTCTCCTGAGCTGGACAGTGAGCAGCGAGGCCAGAGGGATGGAAAAGCATTTTCACACTGCCAGGGGCTCATCCTGGGGGAAAGCAGCAGAGCTCTGCTCCCACCACAGCCTGGCTTGCTGCTCTCTGTGTTTATGGGCAGCTATTCCCTGTAAAGATGTTATTGCTTTATCAGCTCCAGAGAAATGCAGTTCTGGAGAGCTCTGAGCCCCTCCAGCAGCTGAATTGCACAGAATGCTGCCCATAAGCTGATATAAAAGCACTGAGCACTTGTCAGCCTGTCAGAGGCACTTGAGGCTGAGAATGAATCCTTTCCAGGCTAAAAGCTGGGAGGTTTGAGTGTTTCCCAATCCAAGGAGGAAGTTTGGAGCACACAAGTCACGTCATCTCCAGTAAACAGCTTTGTAACACAGGGATTTTATAGCATGGATTGGTACAGAGATCACTGTGGGAGAGTTTGTTCATCATTTGAGGAGGGAGAAGGAGGGATTTGACTTTTCACCAGGCTCTCAGCTCCTAAACCAAACCTTACAACTGGACTCCTCCAGCCAGTCCTCATCTAAGGCATTATTTTATTGGTTTTTTCAAAATATTTTTGTCCAACAGTAGAAACTTGAGACCAAATTATTCTTACCTAGCAGGCCAATCCTGAAACTGCCTTCAAACCAAGGAATCCCATCAGTGCTTTTCCCCTCAGACCCAGGGGTATAAAATCAGCCTGGGTTCCTCAGCTGCCATAAACACACACATTACCAGCTCACCTCGGGATGTTTTATGGTCCTTGCATGAAGATCTGCACAATTCAGTGCTCAGGTTAATCCAATTTCCTGCTTCTGAACTGAACAATCCTTCCCCCTCCACAGGAAAAGACAAACCAGGGAAGCAGCTTCAGCTGATCTTTGTTCTTTGGGCTCTTGGGCTTTACCACCCTGGCCCTGAGCTCTGACAGGGCCCTCCATCACCCCTAAAACTGAAAGGCTGGAGAGGGATCACCCATTACACTCCAAACACACTGAGAACTGATTCATCCCAGCAAAAAATGCCATGAGAAGGAGCCTCCCCTTGCTGTGCCAGGCAGGGACACCCACAGACCTTTGGCTGATTTTCCCTGGGATAATTCCATGAGTTTTAGGCACATCCTTGACTTATACTCACACTCACACCTTGCAGCCAGCGAGGAAAAAACCCTTCAAGGTCCAAGGAGCACATCAGGCAGCTCTGGTGAAAACCCCAAATGCTAACAAGGGAGCCAGGAGCCCTTGTTGTGTCTATTTATAGGAATTCCAGCCAAGCAGAAAGGATGGAGGGCTGGGCTGGCTCAGCTCCCTTCCAGGATGTGCTGTCCTGCTTATTGGACCATGAAATGCCGAGCAGAAGGAAAGGCAGGTTTGTGTGAATAATAATGAAGGTGGAGCATCTGCAGGGTTTTGTTCTTGTCTGGAAACTCCTTGTGGCCACTTGACCGAGCTAACAAGGAGAATGACTGACAGTGTTTGTTCTTGGGAGCCTTCTGGGAAAAGGTGCTTCAGTGTTTTCAGGTGTTTCCCTCCCTAGCCCATCAATTATCCATCAATTAATTCTTCTAGGTCTAAAAATAATATATTCAAGGCCCCAAATAGAAATTTTAAGTGCTCCAGCACAGCAGAAAATGGACATTGCCTCAAAAACAGTGAAATCTTCACTTTTTTTTCCTCCCTTTTGATGTTGAGATCCTCCAGCAGAGGCCATGTGAAAATCACTGCACAAATCTGAAGCCACACCGAGAAAAGTTCTCCAACCCTTCTGTGACATTCACACATAATTATTGCAGGCTCTGTTCATACAAAGCTGTCTATCCCTTCATGTTACTTCCAGAAAATTGTAATTCTCTTGTAGCCCTAACCACAAATTAATTTCAATTACAGAAGGGCCATGTTAACACAGAGGAATGTAATTTCTGTCTGGTTTCATCTCGTGCAAATCCTTGTAAGAATTTATCTGTCATGAGCTGAGGTCACGAGAAGGGATGTGAACTATCACAGCACATTACAGTTCCATAAAACGAGACAAAAAAGAAACTGAGAGACAAAGAAGCCAAGTAGAAAAGAGACATTGGAAATTATGGGCTGTTTGTACAATGCAATGGAAGTGCAGCAGGAAGGCAGTGCTGGGGACTCCTCTTTCAGAGTATCAATGCGGGATGTGACCAGAAATGTGAATTCTGTCACCACCTGTTGGAGCCGGGTGGGGCAGTGACCCTGATCTCCTGGCACATATTATCTGCTAATGGGCCATCTTTAAACCAGCT
>JAODHX010001155.1:3871485-3883013 GCA_027576295.1 Cossypha polioptera
TTTTCCTAGTAAAGAACTGTTATTCCTAATTCCCATACCTTTGCTTGAGAGCCCCTTAATTTCAAAATTATAATAATTTGGAGGGAGGGGGTTTCCATTCTCCATTTCAAAGAGAAACTCCTGCCTTTATTGGCAGACACCTGTCCTTCAAACCAGGACACAGAGGAATGCTCCTTTTCCAGCAGGATCCTGCCCATGATCTCTGTGTGCTTCAGGAATGTGATGGACCTGGCACCTTTGGGAGCACTCAGGGCTAATTTCAGCTAAGGAAGCCAATTGCTGCAAAGAGCAGCAGAGGCTGCAGCTAAGCCAGGGCTGATGCAAATCACTCCCTAAAGGAGTTTGTTTCTCTCACTAGACAGGAAAAATTGGCATTTGTAAATAGCCACCCTCAGATTCCTGATTTAAATGAAGCTTGGGGGCACTGGGGAAAAAAACACCTCTCACCCTCTGCACTTAATTCACCATTTTAGGTGACAAGTGGTGATAAATTCACAGAGTCTCAATGGCAGCATGGGGAATATCAATCTGGTTCATTTTTTATGTCCCCATCAAGTAACAAGCAACAAAATCCTCAATTTCAAGAGAAACTGATGGATCCATCTTCACTCTCTGCCTTTTATTCTACAAGGGATCATTCCTCCCTTGAGGTGCTTTCACTGCCAGCCCAACTCTCCACGTTTCTCCTTTTCTCAGGAAAAAACAGATTAGTTTATTCAGGCTGTGATTTCCTTCTGCAGCAAGAGGACACTCAGTGCATTTTCAGCTGTGTTTCATGTCAAACACTGAATTTCTGTGAATTATGTTCCTCCCATCTGCCATAACCTGCCTGACACAGTCGAGACACCTCGATCAAAAGCTCTGCAAATTATCAGAGCCCATGAAGACACCAAATTCTGTGTCACCAAACTAAAGCAAGGCTCAAACTCTTCAATATTATCAAAGCAGTGCAAAAGAAACCAGACACTCAACTGATAAACAAATGCAAACCCAAATTGTGTCCATACAATATGAATTTATCAGGCAAATTAAAATGAATTTATCAGAATTTAGAAGTGTTGGAAACAGCCTGGATTTCTCACTGGAGGTAAATACCTGGCTTCTCTTCAGGAGAACTGGCTATGGTCAGGATTTTACAGGCAGAGCAAACCCCCAGCTCTCTAAAGGATAAGTAAAGCCTCTTCCAAGTATCTACAAAGAGATTTCCCCTTATTCCAAGTCAAAGGAGAAATAAAAGCCAACAATCACTTTTAAAGCCTTTTTTTACACCCCTTTCCCCATAACTTCAGCTGGCTGGGATTTTCCCACTTTGTAACTCACACAATTCCAGCCTCTTAATTCTCATTCCTGGCAAGCCCATTCCCCCTCCCTCTCATGTAAATGAGCTCTTCAGCATCCTCATTATCCATCCTGGGGGTTGTGTTACTCCCAGCACCATAAACGCAGCCCAGGACTCGATTTCTATTCACAGATGAACAAAATTTACTCTGCATTTACTCAAACCGTGGCTGCTTCAGGTAGGGAGCCTTCACAATTCTGAGCATTTACTTATCAGCTGCCCCAAAGGAGAAAAAATTGGTCTGCACCTCTAATCCTGCCTTTCACAAGCCAATTAAAATGTGTCAATAAATGCCACACTCGTGGGCAACATCCACCTCAGGCAGGCAGTTCCTGAAATATGAAATATTCCTGAAATATGAACAGATTCTTCTTCACTGTTGCTTGGACCAAAATTTGGTTTCTAAAATCAAGTACCTGAGTTCTGAGTCTTCAGGGGCATTTGAAAGGTCAAGAAAAAAAAATAAAAATTAAAGGATTCCTGTGAAATCTTGTTCTGAGCCTTCTGAAAGTGTCCTCTGTGTATTTCCCTTCCCAGAAGGAGCTTCCACAACTGTGCGAATCCCAAATATTGAATATTCCCGTGTGACAGATTATTCTGGGGTACCAAGTGTTTGCCTATGATCCAACATCTGTGTCCTTCTCTCTTAAACCTCAATTCCAGTCTGGAAAGACCTTCAGATATTTGTTACATTTTCAGCCACAAAGGGAGCCAAAAATTGCATTCAGCCTGTCTCTCAGGTTCTCCAAAGGCTCAGGATTCATTAAAACTCCATTAAAAGCTCTGGCTGATCTGTATTCCTGCTCTAGACCAAAAAGCAAGGGCAGGAGCTTATCACACACCCATTATGTTATGCTGAGCCTTTGGAAGTTTCCCAATTTATAACTTGTAAAAACAATGCAGATAGCCTGGGAGTGTGAGAGAGCAGCTCAGGATTTCTGGCTGGATTCACAGGAACACTCAGCTCAGGATTTACAAGGGAGGATGGATTGAGAGGGAGAGCAGCTCCACCACAGGTTCCTGATTTTTGGGAAAAGGAGCTCCCTCAGCCTCGTTGCCTGCTCTGGAGCAGACCAAAGCCACAGCAATGTGGATGTTTTTAAGTGACCAAAAAAAGGCCAAATTCCAGCAGGGAATATGCCAAATGCAAAACCTTTCAGCTCTGAATTGCCACAAGTCCTGCTACATTCTAATACCACTCCAAATGAATCCATTTCAGACAGAAAGGATTCAGCTTATTTCTGAGGGTCAGAACAGTCAGTTTACATCTGGTTTAATTTTTTCTGTCAAGAGCTCAGCACTTATCTAACTGTGACCCTCTGTGCCATTTAATCAGAGTTTCTTGGTTGAAAATACAGTTATTTTATTACCTGCAGTAGTCACTGAGCTCTTCAGCCACCACCTTGCTGAAGAGCCAGCACTCTGCCTGCCCTCTGAGCAAGGACTAATTAACTGCTTCATAAAAACCCTTCTCAACGAGCCAGCCAGGAGAGAAATCCTCGGAGGGAGATGTGTTCCACCAGCTCCAGGACTTCCCTTTGTGCTTCCTTCCTCTCCATGTGAGCAACAGGATAAAACCTGAGGAGACTGGAAGTGTTCTGGATTTATTTCAATAAATTCCAGCACGCCCTGTGCATTCTGCTGGTGCAAGGAGGAAAAAGCAGCTGCAACAAAGCTCCTGCTGCCCTTTTCTCACCTGCAGACACAAATCCTTCCCCTTCCTCAGGATTCCTCTCACCCCATTCCATACGGAGGGTTCTGGAGACCAAACCCATCTCTCTGACACTCACTCCTCTGCAGGGTGGGATTTTTCCAAAGAAACCTCACAGGCTGCAGTGACAGCTCCCAGAAATGGGAAATGGGAAAATCAGCAAAGAGCTCGTTTGCTGGCAAAAACCCACCTCTCAGTTACACAAAAGCTTCATCTCTCCAAACCTCTTATTTTAATGAGCCTTTCAATTCTGAGCAGCTGAAAATGCACCTTCCACTCAAAGCAGCTCCTCCTCGAAAAATGCCAGCGACATTTTGCATGTTTAGCCATATTTGCCAAATTGTCAACACTCTTAAGATGAAAATTTCTTTTCCTTGATGGCTAAAACTCCATCGTTGGCCAGGTTTTTGTTTTATGAGCTGGACTGATTTTGCAGCTTGATGTGTGGCCTGACCAGCACATGTTAACTCAGTGCAAAATCCATTTTTGGGATGCCTTTTTCCCCATGGAGAAATTGTTTGCAGTGCTCAGAGCTCTCTTAGTCTGCCCTTGATTAGCACAAATACCTGGGGCTTATGGAATTATCAAGTTTCTGACAGCCACATGTTATTTTAATGAGTGTTTTAAAATCAGGACAGAAAAAAAGCTTTCAATTTGGACTAAATAAGCCTCAATTATGGCCTAGATAGAGAAGAGGGTGAGTTTCTGTCAGGGCAAAACATTTGATCTGAGTTTCAGGACTGTTTGTCTGATTTTATGTCTTAGAAAATCCACTTCAGAAGCTCCTTCACAAAGAAACTCTGTGACCCTGTGACTTAAAGAGCCAAAATAAGCCAAGTTATCTTACAAATATTCCTTCTCAACACCAGTGAAAGCTAAAGCCAGGCTTTACCAGGAGTGCCAAGATCACAGAATGGCAAGAATCAAGTTCTGAATCAAGTTTTGAACAGCTGCTGTCTCCAAAAGTGTGGATGCTATGGAGAGCTGGGGAAAAAGAAACTTGAGTCTTTCTCAAGCTACTCAAAGGAAAAAAGAAGGGAAATAATTAAAAACAGAGATTGGCACCCCCAGAGTCTGTGATGTTTTGGTTTGTTTACAAGGGGTGTCACCTTCCTTGGACCAGTGAAATTTGTTCTGTCCTGGTTCTGTGATCTAGTCTAGAAAAGTGTGGTTGCTTCTTTAATAAACTGGTTTTTCTTCTGCCTCTGAAGGAAGTTGTGTGTTGCTATATTTTTTTCATCCTAGCCCAACAGCAACATAAAACCACTCTGAGCACATTTTTGCAGCTCTCATATCCTGGCATTTGCCCATTTCAGCATCTCAGACAGGGTCAGCCACACTTCACTTCCCACACCTCCCACACCTGCACCCAAACTGATTATCTTCCAGACAAGAGACTAACTCACTTTGGCCTGATGAAATTTCATCTTGCTGAACTTTCACTTTCTCCCTTCCAGTTTTCTATATTAAATTTTACCTCTAGCAACTCTACAAGTGAGGGAATAGGGGAATTATTTAATTTTTTTCCTCCTTGGTGGTTATATTCTTTATTTATACCAAGTAAAGAATTCTTGTTTTCCTCAGCTTCACTGAAATAGATAAAAATCACCAACAAGAAACACATCCTGAATCCCACCTCAGGAAACTCATCCTGAATTTTATCTGATACAACTAAAAGTACATTAGAGCACTTATTTTCTTGCCTGGACAATAAGAGCCCACACCACAAACCCAGATGTTTTTAACTACCTCAGCACATTTTTACCCTACATTTACACTACCCAAACCTCCTCAAACAAAAAGTAGAAGCCTTTAACATAAAAATAAATCTTCAGTCAAAAAAATATATGCTAACAAAAAAGGTTGAAAGCAGAACATTAACATTTGAATGGAACATATGGATTTTATTCTGCCTATAAAGGATGTTATTTGGAGTTTTAGAGGATAGTTGTGGGCAAGGAATGATGGGATTAAAAACCACATGTATTCCTGATGGTTTGAATTGGAAAGCCTGGGATGTTTTCACTTGAATTTGGCCAAAAAAAAAAGTAAAAAGAAGGGGGATTTCTTCAATAATTTCAACGATGTGTGGGCTGTGTCTCCAGGAAACACCAGTGGGGCTGCCCACGAGCGAGAATGGAGCCCCTCGTGGAGAGGGGTCACTGGGATATTGGAGCAGGGCTGGGTGTGGGGAATTTGAGCCCTGTGGGGCTGAATTTGGCTCCTCACATGAAGCCTTTGAAGGGCCAAGCCTGGATTCGTGGTGGTTTTGTGGATGTCATGGATGCTGCTGTGATTGCAGCTAAGTGGGGAACAGCTTTGTCCCAAACCAGGGCAGTTACAATTTTGGATCAGTTGCTCTTTATTAACTCTGTGCCTTTATTTTCCCTTTGTTTCCACACCATCCTAGGCACTCTCACTAACCCAAAACTCTTTCTTCTCTCTGCTACAATAATGAGGGCCTTTTAAAAATTTATTTTATCATTTGAAGTTCTATTCATTTCCACCAACTCTTCTTTTCAAAATTGCTCCATGGTTATGTCCTGATTTCTTCTGAGGCAGCTTTCATTTGGCTTGCTAAAAAAAGGGGAAAGTCACGGCCCAGACTCCTGCATGGTTTTGTTCTTGCAATTACCCCTGTGCTCTGTTAATTGGGAGGTTTTGTGTGCCTGGGCTCCTCTTGTGATGCTTTCTGTAGAGCATCCCTGGCAGCCCCAGGAAATGTCACCCATCCATTCCCCATCAGAGCTTTAATCTCTTTATTTCCAGACTCAATTTCAATAATGGGAGCAGCTCCAGATGAGGTGAAGCCTCAGGAAAAGGTGAGATTTGACAAGAGGGGCCCAGCAGAGCTGTGCTGCCCCCAGGAGCTGTCACTGAGCAGGCAGCAGCTCTTTGTGTCTGCTCACTCAGTGCTGCACCTCTCTGTGCCTCCTCTGCCTTAAAATCCTCTAGAACACACTCAGATCCCTGTTTGCCCTCTCCCTTCCTCACCAGGGCTGTATCCCTCCAACCCCATAGCTCTGGGTCTTCTTCTGGCAGCAAATCTTCCTTGGAGTCTCCTTTTTACCCTTCTCTGTCTGTTACCTTTCCTTTATCCACAAAAATTCTCTGTCTTCTTTCCATTTCAAACCCAGCATCTCAACTGCTGCTGGGTGAATTCCTGACTGATGATTTCCTTCCATTAACACACAGCTCCAGTGGTGGAATTCCAGCCTAGTTTTAGTCACCAGTAAACTTAGTCTTGACTTTAAACTGCCAGCTCAGTTTCTTTTGTTAACTTCAGCGTTTTTGGTTCTGTGGGAGCAGAGCCCAACCTTTTTTTATAATAAATATTTTTTCCACCTTATAGCACAAACTTTGGTACCACTCATGTTTTCACTCATGCTGCAGTGGGGTTTTTTTTTATTTGAAAAAGCTGGAATAAATCCCCTCCCTCACTGTGACAGCACTGACAGGAGCTGCCCCTTCCCCACACACTTTTCCCTGAAGCTGCTTCCAGGTGTGAATCCCAGGCTGGGTGCACATTATGGTGCATATTCATGGTGCTGTTCAATTTAGGCTTCTAATTTGATTTCTATTTCTGTGTGCTCCCTGCTGCTCCTCATCCCCAGGACCTGTGAACACAGAGTCTGTTTGGTTACGTGTTCCTTATGAACAAGAACTTTCATCTCAAGACACGACTCAGGGGAAATCCTGCAGCACAAAGCCAGTTGGGGATGTGTAGGTATTTAAAAATCCCTGCCTTTCATCAATAGCTGAGACTTTTCTGGCTGCTGAGAATAAATTTCTGATGTTAAAATGATTCAGAGGGATCAGGATATTTGTAGGAGTTTTCTTTGCTCCTTTAAAACCAGCAGCATAATTCAGTTTGGTGTTTTGCTCTGCAAAGCTTAAGGTGGCCATCAATCATTTATGAACTGCTGTGCATTTTGTGGAGTAACTCAGAGGTAAGAGCTGCAGAGAGGGAAAAACAAAGCAAAGCAAATCAGCAGCTCCTGTAATCCCCTGTCAGATTAGGGACTACCTGAGAAGATGTTTGTGTTGCTGCAAGTGCTGTTTGCCCAGATAAAAGCAGACTTTGCTCTCCAGAGAGATCACTGCAGTTTTTATGAAGCAAATGCTACCCTGATTTTGGGTAAATTATCTGTATAATCTCTTGTACACATCCTGACACTTGGGTAGAAGCGAGGGAGCGCTGGCAGGCTCTGACTCAGCATCAATGGCAAAGCCTCAAACTGAATTTAGTCCTAAACTCAGTTAGATTTTAAAATCTAACACCAGGATGTTATGCTGGATGTGTTAGCAGAGCACACAAATGTTTATCCAGGGGTATTTTTAGGATTCTTCCTTATTTTTATTATGGAAAATTGGAATACAATGGTTGAGTGAAAGACAATTTCACAACAACCCATGAAGATGGTGCTGACCCATGGGTGCCATTTCAATTTTCAAATGATTGGTCACAGCAGAGCTGGTTTAGAAAACAAAAAAGGAGAAGGGTGGCACAAATCAGGCACAGGACAAGCAACAGGTTGGGATTTTTCATCCTTTAGGGAGCACACAAAAAAAGGTGAAGAGTGGCATGAATCAGGCACAGGAAAAGCAACAGGCTGGGATTTTTCTGCCTTTAGGAAGCACACACACACAAAAAAAAAATATGAGACTGACACAAATCAGGCACAGGACAAACAACAGGTTGGGATTTTTTGGCCTTTAGAAAGCACAAAAAAGGTGGAGAGTAGCACAAATCAGGCACAGGAAAAGCAACAGATTGGGATTTTTCATCCTTTAGGAAACACACACAAAACAAGGAGGAGGGTGGCATGAATCAGGCACAGGAAAAGCAACAGGCTGAGATTTTTTGGCCTCTAGGAAGCACCAAAAAAAGGAGGAGGGTGGCACAAATCAGGCACAGGAAAAGCAACAGGTTGGGATTTTTCTGCCTGTTGAATTTTCACAGCACTCTTCATTCCAGGGCTGAATTTTACCCTTGGCCTGGAGCTTGGGACGCAGAGCCTGGCAGGCTGAGCAGCCAGCCCTGCTGCAGGGGCTCTCTGGAAGATGCTGAACACCTCTCTCCAGGCCTGGGCTGGTGTTTGAGTGCCCTGGGAGAGCTGGGGCATATGTTCTGTGCTTGCTGCGCTGTGTGAGGCTGCCAGAACGGACCTGTTTGCTATAAACTCCTTTCCAGAGCTCCTTCAGAGCCCTCCTGGCTGTGCTGTGTGTGCAGGAGACACTTGACAGCTGCTTGGAGGAGGAGAGGCTGAATTTTGGGGAAAGGCTTTTATCTGACAGCCACTGCTGCCAGTTCCTGGCTCCGTGCCCTTTGAACGCCACATTTACCTCAGAAGCCTTTTTGTCCCTGTGGAAGCACCTCTTAATTAAATTTAAGTCACAGCACAGTGACCTCACAGGCTGTTTAGCTGTGGCTGTATCTGTGTAGGCACTTTAACCTCCTCTCAACTCCCAAAAGGGCTTTGACATCTTAAATTTCATTTTATTTCCAACTGTGAGAATCCACCTTGCTGAAAAGTTGAGTTTTGCACCTCCAGGAGCATTAGGGGAGAACCCAAACTGTGCTGATGGATGCAAAGGAGCTCAGCAGAACTTTTGGTTGGGATATAACATTTATAACATCCTGATGCACACGGAAGTTGGATGCTCAACAGCATGAACAGATTATTTTCCAAACTAATGGCCTGCTGCAATCTACTGTGTGATTACAGATGAGGTTTTAGTGGGTTGGGAAGGGAAAAGCAAGCTGGAGAGCTGTAAGATAAATTCATCTATGTAATCACTCACGCTCTAGACAAGAAATCATCTCCAAACTGAGCTCCACAACACATAGGAGTCTATTTTTAAGCCTGACCTGGCATCAAGAGATGCTTTGGTGAATGAACAAATGCTGCTGGGCTGCCATCAGTGTTGTCTGGAAATTTGTGTAATTAGGGAGAAACAAATAATAAAAAGCCTAAGTGCAGGGAGCAGCTCCTTTATTGTCAGCAGCAGGATGTGTGCTCCCCAAAGAGCTCTGGGAGCTGCAGTGGCAGGGGGTGATTTGTGCTGGATGATTGCAATGGGTGTCTGCAACTGCCCTCCAGAGACACTTCTGTGCAATTATGGGGCCAGCCCAAATGGATTAAATGAATCTGTTATGAGCAGTATAATTATTACTGTGGTGCCAGATATTAGAAATCCCATTTTAACTTGTCCACTGGATGCAATGCCCACGTTGCTCTGCATGTTTTCCCATTTGTCTTCTGTCCAGCACATGGCTTCTTAAAGTGATGGAGATTTGGTGGCCAAAAGGCCTCTGGTGGCCGTGGTGCTGAGCCCTGAGCAGCCCTGGGTGAAGGGGAGGCTGTCCCTGCACTGGCTTTTAGTAGGAAAATTTGGGAGTAAAAGAGACAGATTTTTTATAAAACTGTGTGCTCTGCTGGCAGGCTGCACTCATAGAATAGAAACAGAGCATGGGTTGGGTTGGAAGGACCTTAAAAATCATCTTGTTCCAAGTGCAGGGGCACCTTACATTATCCCAGGCTGCTCCAAGCCCTGTCCAGCCTGGCCTTGCACACTGCCAGGGGCACCCTGTGCCTCCCCACCCTCCCAGAGAGGAATTCTTTCCTAATATCCATCCTAAATTTCCCTTGTTCCAGTCTGAATCCCTTTCCTGTGCTCTGTTTCCAGTGGGAAGGACTGGTGCTTGCTCTCCTTCAGCTCCCAGCATTCAGAAGATGATGGGTGTCACCAAACAGCCCCTCTGTGTCTGAATTTCCACACCTGCTCAACAAAACTCCCAATTTCTGGGAGGAAAATTCGTGTGTCTTTACTGCAGGGTGTTCCCCTTGGCAGTGGGATGTGCCTGCATGCAGGGATGGATGGTGGCTGTGGCAGGGACTGCTCCAAAGTGACATCCCTGTGTCCTTTGGATCTGTCCTTAGTGGCTGGAGCTGCCAGATGCACATTTGAACTGATTCTGCTCTGTGTTATTAAATGAGTATCTGCCTTCTGGGAGACTAAATAGGAGAGCTCTGAACAGCTGAACATAGAGTTTAAAATATTTTTCCACACCATTAGTGAAGGTTCTTATGCATCAAGCCTTGTGCTACTGAGGCTGCAGCCATGAGGATACCCTGCAGATTTTAGAGTTTTGGTGCAAATGCAGTTTCCTGAAAGCCATGGGTGGGTTCAGGGTCTGAAAACCAGTGCAGCACCTGAGGAAAACTGCAGCTGGAATTGTGTTTTCCACCTGTCACAATAAAGATGTTTTTTCTTGTTTTCTGTGATGCTGTAACCAGACCTGAGAACTGGGTAAGAGAAGGGAGAGAAAAGCCCAGCCTAAAAGCCCAGCCTAAAAGCCCAGCCTCAAAGCCCAGCCTAAAAGCCCAGCCTAAAAGCCCAGCCTGAAAGCCCAGCCTGAAAGCCCAGCCTAACAGCTGGGTTAATGCAGCTCTGCTGCAGCTGTCCCTGTGCAGGGGCTGAGCCAAGCCCTTGGTGGTGGCTGTGAGGAGGTGAAGGGTCCTGCTCTGGCTGAGGATGCCACAGTGACATTTGACATTCTGCCCTGAAAAGGTGTTTGCCTGGGCTCTTCTCTTTAGAACCACAGGCTCTCGAGTTCCATTTCTGTCCAGAGCAGTCTCCTCTTTACAAACACTGTGTTGCACTTGCTGTGCTGCCAAATTGTCTCTTTTTCTTTTTTTTTTTTTTTTCTTTCCTGTTTCAGCTGTTTGTTAACCCTGTTTGTGCTCAGTCAGCATGCACTGATTAGGTGGGGAATGTGCTTCAAGGTTTGAGGAGAAAAATATCTTTTTAACCTGAAATTTTAATTCTCCTGAAGAGGTTCTGATATCTGCTGTTCTCTAATTCTTGTCCCTGTAGTGAATGTCTTCCTCCAGTGCTGTAAACTGTTTAGTGCAAACACTAAAACATGCAAAATTAGACTTCTCTTGTTTATTTTATTATGTTAACAGGTCAAAAAACCAAAGTTACAATATTTAAATTCAAGTCACAAGCACATAATTTTAATTGGCATTAACGCCATCTTACATGTGCTGAAGTCTGAGGAGAAACTGGATGGAAATAATGGCCAGGAAAAGAGAATGAGTGGGCTGGGCTTTGTTTGTCACATGTCCAGATGCTAAGATAAGGGAGGTGTGTAATTCCTGATGAATTTGCTGCGTGTTTTACAGCAGGTGATGATGAGCAGTTGTGTTTGATGGACGTGGTGAACGTTCCTCTGCCACCTGCTAGGGACACAACAAAGGGAAATGAAATGCCTGGTGAAATCCTGCTCTCATTAAGCACCTGTCAAAACCCAATTTTGGTGTGTTGGAGTTCCTGCTGATGCTTTAGGATTTCAGCTTTTTTACATTTTTTTCATCTATTTGTAACCCTGCAATTCTTTAGTGTAGAACTCTAAACTCCACATCCAGTGGGAGCTGCTGCTCTCCCATTTTGGGCAGACACAACAATTCC
>JAODHX010001155.1:3931486-3942406 GCA_027576295.1 Cossypha polioptera
GGAGAGATCCCAGGGGAATGCCCCATGGCCTCTGCCTTTATTGGAATAAAGCAAAAAGGACTCCTCTGTCTCCTTTTTGGACAGAAACCTCTGGTGTTTGTGGACTAATTTTCCTGACACACTGATTTTGCAAATTCTGGCCTGTTTTCCCCCTCATCCCCCCCAAGGCAGCAGACAGAGATTCCCCTCTCCATCAGAGCCCCCTGGTTTGCATGGGGGAGCTCAGAGCATTCCAGCAGCACAGTTAGGACAGCACCAGCTCGTTCCTGCCGATCCCTTCTCCCCCTGGTCCCATCTCCCTCCTCCCAGGGCTCAGCCAGCAGCATCCCCACCTGCCCTTCAGTGCAGGAGCTGGCTGTTTCATTTCTTCCAGCAGGAGCCCCGTGGAAGCTCAGATTGGCTTCCTGGAGAGGAGACATCACCAGCCTATAAACACCAGGCTGGTGGAAATCAAATTTTCTCTTATGGTTCTTAAAACAGAGATTTTATTTTTATTTTTTTTCCTGTAGCATTAGCTCCTGTTCAGGTTTATCTTCCCAGCTGGGCTTACAGCACTGGGATGTGATTGCTGAACACCTCCCAGTGAGCACAGATCAGAATTCAGACATTTCCAGGCCTCCAAACCAATCTGTGCAAAGGCAGGGACAAGATGCTCTCACATTTACAACTGAGCTATTAAATCCTGCTCCTTGCTGTCTGCAGCTCCCCAGCCCCAGGCACACATTCCTGCACTGCCAGGGCTACAAGGGAGAACATAAAAATGAGGCTGAAATGTCCTTATTTATTTTCACAGGTTATTCTGATATTCGTTTGTAACTTCTGAAAATAATCACGCTTGCAAACCACCCTGGAAAATGCTATAATGGAAAAAAATAAAGTAAAAGCAACAACCAGGTATTATAAAATACATTAAAAACATCACCAGGTGGAACCCAGCTCATGATCCTCCACTTGGAATGATCCCTCAAGAATCTCAGGCCCTACACCCACACCCTCCAAAAAAAAAAAAAAAAAAAAAAAATTGGTGCAAATGTTCACCTCTAGATCTCAGCCTGCAATTAAATCACCAAGATCAGACTTACAAGAAATTCTGTTCCTAGCTCTGCTCATGACCTCGAGCGAGTCATTTAATTTTCCTCTGCCTTAAATGAAGGAGTAACAGCTGCTTTTAACAGGAGGGACTGTGAGGGGGAACAAAAGCCAAACTAAATCAGTTGCTACTTAGGCTGAGCTCAAATGTGCTGCTGGAATTGACAGTGGCACAACTGGATCCATCTCCAAATGCCTGAGGGGAAAAAATGCCACACATTTAAATCAGGAAATTCTCACCAGAGCACTTGCTGAACAGCACAGAAGTTCCTGCTTGTAGGAAACCACTTCAATTTTAATTATTTGCATGTATAGATAGTGAATAAAGAGGTATGGGTGAGGGAAAAACCCAAAGAATGAGAGAAGGCCAATTCTCCTCAGAAAATTTCTGACTTTAACTATAAAAATAGGAAATCCTCATAAGCATCACCCCAAAAATTCCAGGCTTTGCAGTCTCTGAGGCTGCTGCCCTGAGCCCTGTGGTGATGTGGAAAAATAAATCAATCAGCCTCCCCACCAGGGGAGAGGCAGAGCTCTGTGATGACTGCACCTCTCTCCATCCCATTCCCTCTGGTATCTCCTCTTCTTCCACTACAAAATCAACATGGGCCTGGAGAGCTCGTTAACCCGGGCTCCAAACTCCATCTGTGAGTGCTCACACCCCAGGATTGCACCAGCCTGGGAAAGGCTGCAGGGTGAGCATCTCTGTGCAGGGAAGCTCCAGGCATTAATGAGAGAGGTTTGATTAAAAAACAAACAGTCCCCACCCAGCCATCCCCTGGGAAGTGGTTGTGTGTTTGGAAAGGATGATTTTGGGTCCAGACGATTTTGTGATTCCTTTAACACCACAAATGTGGTTTTAACTCAAAGCCTGGTATTAAATGGTAGAAATGCAAAAATCCACAGGCTCAGCTAGAGTTTGAAAACTGCTCAGGAGTTTGGGACAACAAATTCCCAACCCACAGTGAGAAACATCTCATTCTTGGTCCATGTTATCCCTAGGAGTGTCCCTAATCCCTCCCAGTACAATTTGCATCCAGATTCTGGGGAAAAAAAAAAATCTGTTGTATTTTAATGCTTTTAAAAGGTGCCTGGGAAAACCTGGCTTTTGTAAAGGAGCCAGGTAACGGGTGGATAATACACAAAACCATTTGCTAAACACCACTTGAAAAATCACAGGCAGCATAATTGACTTTTACAGCCCGGATAATGTAGGTCACTGCATTAGTGCAACAAGAAAATGAATGTATGTTGGAGTGAAAGACAGAAGGGAAGTAATTACAAAATATAGATTAAATAACCATCAGATAACAGGCATAATAATAAGAACAACCAGGGTGAAGATAGAGGAGAAACAATTTGTTAAATGGATTGTAGCAGGGCTTTAAGGAGCTGCTGGGCTCACATGCAATGCTTCTCTTTTTTCTCCTTCACTGCAAACTCAATAAAATAAAGTATTTGTCCCCCTTTTGGAGCTGATATCCTGCTCCTCGTGCTATCAGCTCCCAGCTCGCTCAGCCCAGAGGGCTCTTTAGTCAGAACCTGATTATTTTAGCACACAACTCTTAACTCTTGCAGGAACTGGAAGCTGTGAAGTCCCCAACTAAGAGGGATCACAGTTCAGTCCTGCACAGCTCTGAATTCTGGCAAGGACTTCCTCAAAGCTTGACATTCTCAGTGCTTCTGCAGTTTAGCCCAAAGAAGTTTAGAAGAAACAAAACTAAAAATCCTGCTCTCCCCCTAAATGATCCCAAGATGCCCAAAATGAAGTAAAAAAATCTGGAATGTGAGACTATACCAAGATGAATATATGATTTTTTTTTCTCTCTACAGTATCAGTTGTAGCCCAGCCTTGCTTGATGGTGCTCTGAGCTTCCCAGAGAGAGTTCCCTGCTCAGTGAGCCCTAAAGAAGCATTTGCAGGTCTGTGTCTGGCAGCAGTTTGGGCCATCACATCCCATCAGTGTCACAGCCAGCACTCCTGTGGGCTGAGCCTGGGACGGGGCAGAGCAGTGAGTGACACCTGAGATGATCCCTGGTGAAGGGGACAAGGCAGGAGGGATCCAACATCCTGCTGCTGGTTCTCCATCAGTGCCTTGTGTTCAGTGTGACACTGCCCTGCTGTCCAGGAGAAAAATGGTTTTGTTTATCCCAGCTCCTGCAAATTCACCTCTGATGTGCAGGTGACTCGTTGTCATTGTCATTGTAATAAAAGCAAAATGAAAAGGTTGAGAGTGACCAAAAAATGCCAAATTTTCCTGCTGAAAAGGAACAAAATGCATCAGCTCAGTATCCCTTGCCTGGCTCTGAATCTAACTTTGGGAAATCAAAGAAAGCTGCACCACAGCCACGAGTAAAGCTCAAAAATTGGGAATGCAGAATGAGCTCAACACAGAGACAGCTCATGGTGACACATGGAAACACAGAATGCTGCCAGCAGCTCCTCTTTGTCCCAGATGTGGAAAAAGGCAAAAGGGACACTAAGAGGGCTCAAAGAAGAAACCTTGGGTATTTTTGAAAAAGCTCCACCTTTCCCATTCATTGCTGCACTGTGCAAGGCACAGAATGTCCTTGACCCACCAGAATTGTGGATGTTGATTGTTCTTCTCCACTAAGAAAGGAAGATTTGCACCCCATGGCTGCCAGCCCTCTCCAGGGCATTGCTGCCTCCTGCAGCTCCTGCCTGTGGCTGCCCTGGCTCATCCCTGTCCTCTGCTGCTCTGCTCATTAATCAATGGCTCCTCTGAATGCCAATGAGTCCTGAAAGGAGCCAGGTGAAAGCAATGGCAATTTGCTCACAGCTTGATAATTACACATTCTTCAAAATAAATTAAAGCCAGAGCTAACAGCAGCACAGTGTTTTCAGGAGTCCTGCTTATGCAGAGGAATTAATTGGGAAGCCATTGATTGGATGGGGCTGCTGGATTCCAGCAGGGAATTTATTCCCCTGGTGTTCCACAGCAGCTCCCAGAGCTCTCACCAGACAGAGCCCCTCACCCCTGCTCAAACTGGGAGAGAAAAGGAGGCAGAAATAACCTCTGTTCATCCCAAAGCATCTTTGGAGAGAGCTGGTTCACAGAATTTGGGAGGGAAAGGGATCACAGGCTTTGATGGATCTTTGTTTTCTGGGCTAGCCAAGGCAGCAAAGCTCCAGGATCAATTAAAGGAGCTGTTCTACAATGGAGACATTTCAAAAGAGGTCTTTCATGGCCAGACACACAAAGCAGGGGTGAGTAAGCACCATGTGCACAAATTCTCTGTTCTTTACATCTTCATGGAGAAATTCCACAAACAAGCAGAGGAGAAACTCCAGAATCACAACTCTTGGATATTTGCTGTACAAAAGGATCTAAACTCCATCCAAACACTTTGACAATTTCCCACTCAGCCTGAGGTGTGGGAATGAGGGGATTTCAGAGACCCCTGGGTTGGAAGACACCACAAGAACCCCAATTTACAGGAGAATCCTTTTTCCTGCACGTGCCGAGTGTCAGCAAGGTCAGGGAAGCCTTCCAGTCTCCCACAGCAATAGATTACATGAAGTAGTTGTTTTTTCATGCAATAAATTTGTGTTGTTGATTTGTTCTGTTGATTCCTCCCTTTGCACAGCCCTGCTCTGCCTCAGCACCTGGCACGTGCTGCAAAGGGCAGCCCTGCATAATAAATTGAGTTTGTGTAATGAAATATTTCAGGAGATGAGATTAGTTTTAATTTGTTGTTCTCACAATGCCTCCCCCACTCTTCACAAAATTGCACCCAGCACAGCAGGAGTTTATCTAAGCCAGGGCCTTCCAGATAAATTCTGGCTTGCTCAGGCAATTATTGCAAATAAGTTAAAGATGGAATCCACAAGAGAATTACACCTACTTGGATCCACTCCATAACAGTTGTTTCACTACACAAAAAAAGAAGGTGGCAAGGAGGTAATTGCTGCTTTCTTCCTAAAAGGCAGGCACTGGAGAGATCAGAAAAAAACCCCAAGGAAATGCTCCCATTCCAGTTTGCTTGAATAGATCCATCCTCAGCAATCCCCACTGCTGCCAGAAGCAGGAGCAGAGGTTTGGAGTGAACTTGTACTGTGACATCTGAACCCAAAGATTAAACCCTGATATCGTTCTTAGATTTACCCAAATTTGCTCCTCTGGAAGCTGCTTTGCCCCATTAGGAGGTGATGGCTGGGAGCAGTTTCCATGGAGCCTGTGTGTGACTACACCTGAGGTTTGTGATTTATCCCCTTTATATCTATCTTTAGATTCCATCTTTCCACACATCATCACAGTGTCTGAGCGTTTGCAAAAAAAAATATAAAAATCAGAGTAATAGCAGGCACCCTTCCCTTTCTTCTCTGCCAGGGAAAAATGGATTGTACACTGTTCCAGCTGAAATTGCTTCTCTTGGCTAAGCTGGGAGACATTTGTATGAATTATTGCTGAGCTCAGGAATCAGAGCTCGTTCCTGACACTCTGTGATCCATGTGCAGGGACGAGGGGCCTGGATTGGCAAGAGAGGAGCAGCTGCAGCCCATTCTCATTGCTGGGGCAAGACATCTTCATCTAAAACTTCAAATAAAACAAGCCCAGCCATCAGCCAGGAGGAAAAGCCACATTCTGAAGCACCACCTGCATTAACTCTTCCTAGAATATGTTCATATAAAGCTTAAAATAAAATAAACCCAGTCTTCAGCCAGAACAAAAAGCCTCAAGCACCACCTGGATTAACCCTTCCTAGAACATTTTCATCTAAAACTTCAAATAAAACAAGCCCAGTTATCAGGCAAAAGTAGAATCCACATCCTGAAGCACCACCTGGATTAACTCTTCCTAAAATATCTTCATATAAAATTCAAAATAAAAGAAGCCCAGTCATCAGGCAAAAGTAGAATCCACATCCTGAAGCACTATGTGGATTAACCCTTCCTAAAAAGTTTTCCATATTAATAAGAAAGTGCTGTTTTTACACTGAAGTGTTTTACCCAGTGCTGTCAGGCCAGGCTGATTTTTTGGCCAGTTTTACACATTTTTCTCAGCTGTGTGACCCTGCTGTGTGTTCAAGGGAAAGAGTTGCAGGGAATATTGTAGGAATAATAAAGGGGGGTTTCAGGGAGGAGCTTTTGTGACCCCCACACTTCAGGAAAAGCACATTTACAGACACACACCTCACCCATGTTTGTCATCACCACACACTCCACCCACATCAGTTATTCACAGCAAGACTGAGCCCAGCTCAGAGTCAGGCACTGCTGAGCCCCCTGTCAGAGTGTGATGGATGCTGTGGGAGCTGCAGCTCTGAACTCACTCCCTGCTGCACACACAGCCCCTGAATCCCTGAAATCCTGACAGTCCCTGAATCCCTGAATTTCTGAATCCCTGACAGCACAGCCCCTGAATTCCTGAATTTCTGACAGTGCAGTCCCTGAATTCCTGACAGTCCCTGAATCCCTGACAGCACAGCCCCTGAATCCCTGACAGTCCCTGAATCCCTGAATTTCTGAATCCCTGACAGCACAGCTCCTGAATCCCTGAATTCCTGAATCCCTGAGAGCACAGCTCCTGAATTCCTGAATCCCTGAATTCCTGACAGTCCCTGAATCCCTGACAGCACAGCTCCTGAATCCCTGAATCCCTGACAGCACAGTCCCTGTATTCATGACAGCCCCTGAATCCCTGAATTCCTGAATTCCTGAATCCCTGTCAGTACCACCTCTGAATCCCTGACAGTCCCTGAATTCCTGACAGTCTCTGAATTATTGCACAGCCCCTGAATCCCTGACAGCACAAACCCTGAATTCCTGCACAGCTCCTGTATCCCTGAATTCCTGACAGTACAATCCCTGAATCCCTGGCAGCACAGCCCCTCAATTCCTGACAGCCCAGCCCCTGAAATCCTGCACAGCTCCTGCATCCCTGAATCCCTGAATTCCTGACAGCCCAGCTCTGAATTCCTGCACAGCTCCTGAATTCCTGACAGTTCCCAAATCCCTGAATTCCTGACAGCCCCTGAATCCCTGAATTCCTGGCAGCACCTGAATCCCTGACAGCTCCTGTATCCCTGAATCCCTGACAGCTCCTGTGTTCCTGAATCCCTGACAGCTCCTGTATCCCTGAATCCCTGGCAGCACAGAGCCTGGTGGCAGCAGGGTGTAAATCCCCTCCAGACCCCCAGCAGCAGTGCCCTGACACAGAGTCATTAATTCCTGATCAATTCACCAGTTCATCAATTCTGTGTGAGCAATAAAGCCTCTCCTCAGTGTCACTGTCACACAGTGACAGCTCCAGGGGATCACAGCAATCCCACAGCTGGAATTTAAGGAGGATAAAACCCCAACAAGAAGCCCTTGAGGGGGGAACACCTCCAGCAGAGTGTAGGCTGCATTTTAGCAGTGAATAAATCAGCCTGCAGGACTTTCTGTTCATTCCTTACTCAACTCATTTCCATTGTGACATCTTGGGTTTTGCTGTTGAAGCCGTGAAAATTCTGGGAAAGGCCAGAATGTTTCAGAAGGGAAAGCCAGAAACCTTCCAAAAATACCAACACCTAAGTAGCACTTGCCTGTAACTTCAGGATATACTACCTTTTTATTTATGGGTCTGAAGCACAAGTCATATATCCAAAATATAGCTCCATTTTTGAAGAGGCTGAATCCTTTTCAAGGCAATTTGTAAGATTTACACTTGCTATATTTAATAGGGCCATTAAATACCTGGACAGAGTGGACCTGGTGATTGGCAGGAGCAGCTTTTTCTCCATCCCTCACCCCTCTGAGTTCCCTGGTGTGGGCTGAAGTTATTCCCTTTGAGTTGGGCTGATCTGGATCATCACTGTGGTGGTTTTGGAAATAGAAAAATGCAGAAATGCAGGCAGAGCATGGAGCAGCATCCATGGACAGTGTATCCATGTCTGCCTCAGTGGAAGAGGCTGGAAAAAAACCCTCAAAAAAAACCCCACCACCACCAAACCCCCCA
Organism: Cossypha polioptera; assembly: GCA_027576295.1. Classification (NCBI taxonomy): domain Eukaryota; kingdom Metazoa; phylum Chordata; class Aves; order Passeriformes; family Muscicapidae; genus Cossypha; species Cossypha polioptera. The sequence goes on from JAODHX010001155.1 coordinate 3,939,537, forward strand.
AATATCAGCCCTGCTGTGCCACTGCCTTTTGGAGATCATGGTGGGTTTATTTTGTAACACCTCCAGTGGGCATTACCAACAGCCTCTCAGCTAATTAGTATTACTGTGGAAAGCTCCAGAATCCAGTGGTTTAACCCCTCCCAGGAAAGGCCAGGCTCTACTCCCAGAAGTGATGCCCGAGGTGATAATTATCTGCAATTACTCTTCCTAACTAAGCAATTGTTATTTACATTATTAATATCTGCCCCTACTCAAGGATTCACACCCACACACACATTAATATCTGTTTGTGAGGAATGGAACAACCTCGGGGGAAAGGACCTGGAATCTACTAAAAAAAGAGGGAAGTGAAATATATTTCCAGATACATAAATATATGTAAGAAATATAGAGAACTGGGGAACTTCTGGAGGCAAGGGAGGAGGAAGGATGCTGTGCAAAGCCAATAAATCCTCAGTGCAGGTGGCAGCACCACAGGGATGGAAAGGCACCTTTATTTTGGTAGGAGCCTCTCTGGAATTCCCTTTAAAAAACGGGACCACAAGAATGGAGCTCCCTGCACATCCCACAGGTCCTGCTCCATGGACTCCCTGCCCTGCAGAGATGGGCAGAGCATCAGAGATCCCTCCCCGGGAATTTCATTTACCCAGCAAAGCTGGGTGGGACTGGGGAGGCAGCAGCCAATTAAGGAATCATCAAACTTCTCTTAAAAACCTCCCTCCACAACGCTCCCCCTTCCTGCCTCCAGCCAACGTGGTAATTGTGTCTAATTTCTGAATTTTCATGCCGTTGCTGCATGTGCCTCCCCTTAATGAGATGTAAATGTGTTGCCAGTTTGTGGATTTGTTTAATTGCAGGGTAGCTAAACTGTGATTGGCCAGGAGGTTCATTTTTAAATTTATTTATTTAGCACACATGCAAGGCGTTTTAAAGATCCTTTTCTCCAGCTCAAAGAGGGAGGGGAGCATATTCTATTTTCCTGTTCTGTTCAGGGTTCTGTCACAAAGAAACCATCTGGTTTTCCATGTGTTTGCTACTGAACTTAAAAGACTTCTGCCATATTCCAAGTGTTTGAAATAACTCTGAATGCCTCCTGTTTGATTCAGGTTCCTGAGCTGGACTCTGATGCTCAAAAATCTTGGGTTCTTAGTGGACACAAGAAACACCCTCAGAGCATTTTAAACTGGCTTTTCAACACAATAATACTCATTCACTGAGCTTTTTCTCCCTCACCTCCCACAAAGGCTTTTAAAAGAAAGGAAGAAAGATTTGAGTACTAAACTGGGTAAGAACAGAGCCATCATTACCTAGTCTAACTCCAAATAAAATCCACTAAAGCTTGAAGGAAATACTGACTGATTTTAGTGCCTTTAACTCACTGCCACTCCCGAGTTTGCTCAAATATAGGAGAGCAGTAAGGAGTCTCCTAAATCTCAGCAAAACCTTGCAAGTGCAGATAAAAGCCTATTTTGCCCTGCAGTACCTTTGCTACCAAGGATGATGACACAGAAAAGGCCTGGCTTGATTTGCAGATCTCCAGACATCTGGAGGGGAGAAAATCAAACAGAACCACGGGGCCATTTCCACAAGGGCACATTTCAAACCAGAGCCAGGCAGTAAAAGCAGAAAGTTCTGGTTTTGCAGAACCCAGAGATAAATTCTCCCCCTCTGCTGCTCCTTAACAACAATTAGCCTGTGGAGAAAGTGCAGCTCTTTCAGTGCTAAGACCACTGTATAAATAATACATCCATTTTCAGAATTTCCTTAACATTCTGGTTTCCATCAGTTTTATGGCACTTAACGCTGCTTTTACCACTTTGCCTTCGTGTAATGACTCACCCAGGTAATTCATGGAGGCTGGCACACATAAATCTGCCCCAACTCTCAGTGAAGATCTAAAGCTGCAGCATTTACCTTGGCACCAGACAGATTCATCCAGCTGCTGGCACCACGGATTCCAGCCCCCAGCCTCAGGAAATCAAGGGTGCCTTTCCCATCCTGATGTCCTGGAGGAATATTTGGGGGTATTTCTTGTCCCCCAAAGGACTCCTGAAGGAACAGCACAACTGTATTTATACCTCAATGCTTCTTTTTGTGTTAGACGGCCCAAATTATGAATCTGGACCACAAACAGCTCAGGAAAGGTTCATTTTCTGCTAAATCTCTCTGGGAGACAACCCCAGCATCTGATAGCTGGTGAAAGCCCTCTCCATGTGGGGAGTGAATCTCTGGCTGCACAAGCCACTTGTTTGCATCCCAAAAAAAGAGAATGGAAGTTGATTTCAGCTCCAGCTGAATCCAGCTGTGCCTGTTGCTCCCCCACAAACAGAACCAGCGTGTCCCAGGGCCAAGGGCATCCCTCCCCTCAGCCACTGTCACTAAGAGCCAATAACACCAGCAGCAGAGGAAAGGGAAGTGACAGCAGGGAAATAATTCAGCTTTAACTGACACGTTATCCTGTTAAAAGCCATTTACCTTCTGCTGCTCGGAGTGTCATTGCTCATTTGGGTTTGGAAGTGACATCTCCCAGGTGCCATTAAGGTGCCAGTGGTGAGAGGGGATTGATGGAGGGTGAGCCCTGGGGAGTTACAGCCCTTGGTGGGCCCGGTTTGACCCCTCAGCTCCCACCCTGCCCACCCCAGAGCATCCAGAAGGGATCAGGCAGCTCCACAGTTGTCCCCTTTTCCCTGCAGCACAGCCTGGCCTGAGGAGGCTGATGCCTTAGGATTTTAGCTTTTAAATTTTTCACCTATTTGTGAATATATACACTGCAATTCTCCAGTGTAGAACTCCAAACTCCACATCCAGTGGGAGCTGCTGCTCTCCCATTTTGGGCAGACACAACAATTCCTCTCCAGGCCTGGCAATCA
>JAODHX010001155.1:4021979-4033258 GCA_027576295.1 Cossypha polioptera
TTGCCCCAGCTGGTTTAAAGATGGCCCATTAGCAGATAATGTGTGCCAGGAGATCAGGGTCACTGCCCCACCCGGCTCAACAGATGGTGACAGAATCCACATTTCTGGCCACATCCTGTATTGCAGTCTAACACACTGTTTTCCCTCCAGATGTGCTGAGGCTGTCCCTGCTCTGCTGAGATGGGATCTGGGTGTTCACCTGCTCCTGTTTTCCCTCTCTGAGCTGTTGTAGGAACATGTTTGAGGCGCTGCTCTGCTCTGATGGCCTCTCCAGCTCTCTGTGCGAGGAGAGTGGTAATTCCACGGTGATATTTCAAGAAATATCGCTGGCTCTCTGTATTTAAGGGCTTTGAATCGTGAAGAGAAAGGGGAAGTGTAATCTTCTTACATTATCATTAAAGGCATCAACTAATCCTGCTGCAAAAGGTGTGATTTGCTGATGGAAAGGGGAACATTGCTGCTGCCTGGGAATGCATCGTGCCAGCTAATGAACACTTCTCCCCCAGTTCCTCAAAAGCTTATCTGTGCCTGATAAATTCCACATCCCTGCCTCGTTAAAGCACAATCCTCACCTGGCAAATGCTGTGGCCCTTTCTATAAATATTTGCTTTTCCACTGGTGAGTAAAAACAACAAACGGCTGGTGCTGGGATGTGCTGCAGATCAGGCAGGAGGTGGCACAGTCAGGTGGGCAATCATCAAACCAGCCAGGGGCACACTCAGGTTTTTCATTTTTGCTGCCGACTTGATCTGCTGCCTCAGGCAAAGCACTTCACTGCTTTCTGCTTCCAGTTCCACCCACCGGGAAAATAAATATCAGCACATCCAGCTTTGTCCCAGTGCTTTGGGAAACAAAGGAGGTGAGATCTGGGAAGAAGCATTCGGGCATTTAGCTGCGTGGCAGTGATCTCTGCCTCTGTTCCAGGCAGGATGAGGGAAGGTTTAACTGTTCCATCCTCAATTTGCAGACGTGAGACTCCTGTGCCAGCCCCACAAAGGGAAGAGGAACGTGAGCAAGGTTTGGGAGCCTCTGGGCACAGGGATTTATGGAGGAGAGAGGTGCCAGTTTGCTGACAGAACATCTTTTTTCCTCCCTCGATAAGTTTTTTACCACAGCAGGTGCAAATTGGTCAGATTTTCCTTGCTCCTGTGTGTTCCCAGTGTTCCATCTACAGCTACACAGCAAATTGCTTCTGCTGATAACTTCCCTTTCCTTGTGTCCCTACACACATCAACCACTCTCTCCAACACTCAGTGGCTTCCAAAAAGTGCTCCCTGGCTTGGAGAGGCTTTGCACAAGGAAAAAATGCAAGCCAGAATGTTGAGGGATGGCTAAAATGGTGTTAATAAAAGAGTTTGGGGTTTGGTGCAGAGTGTTGGAGTCCAAGCTGAGAATCCTGTAGAGCTGAGTGGGCTGGGGACAACAACAGGGTTTGGTTCCAGGGAATGGAGGTTTCACAGGTCTGGTATGTGCAAGCAGGTGAAGCCAAAGAGGGAGTTTCTCACCAGTAGGGAGGAGTTGAAGCATCTAATATATGAACAAGAAATTATGTCTGTCTGTCCCCAGGCTGATGGGGAGCAGCAGCTGTGTGACAAGTCAAGGGTTGTCCTGGGCACGTGGCTTCCCCAAAAGCAAAGACAGCCCCAGCTTCTGCCACTGCTTCAGCACCAGGAGCTCTGCAGCCAGAGGGGAACTCTCTTATTTCCACATTTATTTCGTGCCAGAGTTTCTCTGACTGCAGCACTATTGGAAAACGAACACAATTATTTTGGATTTCCCATTCCTTATCTCTATTTTTTTAACATTCTTTTTTGCTCCTTAATGACTTGCTTTTAGTTAATGAAACCTCCTGCTGCTTAGGAAAGGAAAGGATATCCATGATTTCCAGCCAAGTGTGTGTGTGTGTGTGTGTGCCAGTGCCTGTCAGCACAACACCCTGCTCAAATTTGGGTGCAGGAGGCTGATTGCAGGAGCAGGACGTGAAATTCCACTTGTGTGGCTTTTTCTGTGTGATCTGGAATTCAAATTTAGGGTTCACTTCTGGGTGTAAGACCTGAAATTTCCCATTGCCATCACTGATTTGGGTGGACACGCCAGGAACTGGAATCTGGAGAGGAAATGAAACTTTCTGAGCTTGGACTCCACACCTCCCATCTCCTGTTGGGCTGGACACAGAGGGTTTGTAAAATCCTGGTTGAAAAATGGGCAGCAGTTGTGATTAAAAAGGAAAACCCTTTGTCAGCTTTCTTAGAAGCTATTTTATACCCCATGTGGGGACAAAAAAAAGGGGAAAGATGTTTTTGAATAGCTCCTGTGCCTTGGAAACATTTTTAATATCCCTTTAAGTATAAGCTCCAGCATATTTCTAGCTGATATGAATTGCTCTTATATTAAAAATGTAGCAGTGGTGTTTTATGAAGGGGAAACATTTTTAATGCCAAAGTAGTGCTATTTTAAAATGAGTTGCTTTTATGAAATGGATGAGGTGGTTTTATTTAAAAAAGACCATTTGGGAGGGAAAACTGTGGCTGTATTTCTGTCTTACAGTGTAAGACAAAGCTGTATTTTTCCCCCACCTCTTTTTTGAAAAGAAGGGGCTAGATTTCAATTTTTGAGGTTTCCATGGAGCCTGTTTAGGCTCTGCCTGCACACAAAAAACAATTTTGCATAAAGGGTGTGGTATTAGAAATAGTCAAAGGTGTTTCTTTGGCCCAAATACAAAGTGACCTTGTGGAAAACTGCTTTGGAGTAAAATCTATATTTAAAATTATAAATAATAATTATAAATCCTTTTCCTCTGGCTGTGTAGAGATTGCAGTGATAGCAAATACAGAGTTTTAGCCACGGCCTCATCCTTCCTGCCAAAGGTGTGCCTGAGGAGGGGCAGCACCAGCCCTGCTCTGCCTCCAGTTTTGGGCACCTCCAGGAGAGGACTGGCAACACAAACCCTGGATAATCCACTTAAATGGGAAAGGAAGGCAAACTCCACAAAACAGCCCTGAATGACAAACCCCAAACCCAACAAGCACCCCAAAACCAACAGATCACAGCTGCTGCTTTCACAGGAGCATCCAGGCCCATTCTCCCTGTGCTGAGGAGAGCAGGGATGATTGTCCAGAGATGCTTCTCCAGGATGTTTCTGCAGGGATGTTTCTGCAGGGATGTTTTTCCAGGGGTGTTTCTCCAGGATGTTCTTCCAGGGATGTTTCTCCAGGGATTTTTTCCCAAGGGTGCTGCAGTTCTCCCAGCACAGCTCCCACCAGGTTTCCAGGACTGTGTGGGAGTTTGTGTCTGCACAATCTAAGGGGTGCAGGATCCTCCTCTTTGTTTCCTCATTAAAAGTTCTGGTTCTGCTCCATCATCCTGACTTCTCCCCTTTGTTTCCTCATTAAAACTCTGGTTCCTGAATTACATGTTTTTCATTCTGTGATTTGTTTTTCAGCTGCTTTCTCTGTCCCACTCCTCATCTCTCACTTCTTGTGGGCAGAGGGAAAAGCCTTGGGAATGCACCCTCCAAAGATTTTAAAAAAAGGAAATAGTTAAAAGCCAGGAAAACACTTGAGTGTGCTTGTTTGCACAAAGTTGAGAGTGGCCATGGCTGTTGTGAAGAACAGTGAGGCAGAGCTCACAGGATGATTTTGAGAACAGACTGTGAGTGGCACAGAACAAGGGCAAATTCAAACACTTTTCAGAGGTGAAATTCCCCCTTTCCTAAGTGACTGTCTTGGCTCATTTCAGGGTCTGAGGGGGTTGGTGTGTGTCCTGGAGAGACACCCAGAGTGCTGGCAATGCTTTGGCAGTCCTGACTGACCTCAGGTGAGCTCTGCCATCCATCCCAGGAAATCTGTGCCCTTGAGTGGAGGAGAAATCATGGGTGCTGTCCCCCAACACCCCATTCCATATAGAAATCCTCTCCCTGGCTGTCTGGGTTGGAAATCAAGAACTCACACCGTTCTGCAGATCAGCTGGGTGCACACAGAGTGTGCTTTGGGTTAAGTTTCTGTAATTGCTGAAAGGCAAAGGGGGAAAAACTCAGTGGTGTTTGTTTTGTCTTTAATCATTCCTGCACAAAGGCAGTTCTCTGGCTCCCTGGGGTCTGGCTGGGTGGTTTTGCATATCTGAGAGATGCAGTGTTGGCTTCCCCCTTCCCTCTCCATTATTTATCTATTCCTTTGTGTCTGGTCCAGCTGAAGTTGTGAGCGTTCTCTGGGCTGTGGTGATAATTATATTTATTCCTCTGAGATGGTTTTCCTTGGGTTTTCAAACAGGACAGGGGCCTTTAAGATCCCACTCTTTGGCTCTCTGATAGCTTTTGAACCATTTGTGAATTTCCAGCAGATTTCAGTCTCAAAGAGAACTCGATGAGGATGTTATTTTCATTACCCAAAGGGACTGGTAAAATCCTATATTTCTGTAAGTTTCATAAGCACAGGTGGGAGAGAAAAGGGTGTTAATTCCCTATTTCCATAGGCTTTGTAAACACAGGTGGGAGAGAAAAGGGTGTTAATTCCCTATTTCCATAGACTTTGTAAACACAGGTGGGAGAGAAAAGGGTGTCAGTGCCACTGCTGGGGGCTGAGGGTCAGGTCACCCTTCCAGGATCCGTGTGGGAGACATCCCAAATGTCCCAGGAACAGGAAAAGCTGCTTTATGCCTAATTTTCCATCCATTTCCATGTGAAATTCAGGGTTCTGTTTTCCACCACCCACAGAGCACCCTGAGTGTTAAGCCTTATATATTTAGAATTTATCCTGTCATGCTGCTCCTTCGGCTGTCTCAGCAATCTGACTGACATCTCTCTCAGCATTTGTTCACCCCTCCCCTGAGGAAGGAGCACGTGAGGACTGGGAGCAGGATGAGGAATCGTGTTTGGGATGGAGAAGGTGACGTGTGAGGAACACACACCTCGTGTCTGGGATTTTGGGAAGCACAGAACGCCCTGATCCCTTCCCCTCCTGCACACAGAGACGCTTTTTGGGTGCATGACTCAAGTGAACTCGATGATTTTGTCTCCCTGCCATCCTCAGGGGCTGGCACAGATGACCTCATGTCTGGGAGAGCACAGGGCACCCTGTCCTCTGCTTCCTGCACCAACAAATCCTGCGTGTCCTGAGACATGATTTTCACTGCTGCTCCCTACTGAGCTTCTCCATTCAAGAAAAAAAGTGTGCAAAGCCTTCTGTGTCCAGTTTTCAAGGGAATTCTTGCATGAAAAAGCTATGTTCCGGGTATAGAACAATTACATTTAAATTCTTTATTCATTTTGGAAAGAACAGTTTGTTCCTCTCCTCCCTTAAAAGCTCCTTTAGTGATCTATCTCCTCCACCAGCCATCAGTAAACCCTGAGGGACAAAAAGGCTCTTTGGTGTGAGCTGGGAGGGGACCTGCAGCCTTCCTGCCTTGTGACACAAGGACAGCCATTGCTCTTCTCTGTCAAAAGCTCTAATTCCTAATTTAGGAGGCAATTCTAGTGCAAATTAGTGCGGCTTGCAGATAGAATTAGAGTCTGTGTGATGATTTGGAAAATACAATCAATTTACTCCAATTGTTTGTACATGTCAGATCTCTCTCCAATAATGAAGAACTTACTCCTCGTGCATGAATACAAACAATGAGCCATTAGGCACGGAGTGGGAGACAGGAACAGCGATTTTTGGGGTGTGATGGGCTCCTTTGGAGCTCAGAGTGGGTGTTCCCAGGTCAGAGAGGATTTTTTCTGGTCAGGGAGGATGTTCCCAGTCAGGGAGGATATTTCCAGGTCAGGGAGGAAATTTCCAGTTCAAGGAGGATATTTCCAGGTGAGGGAGGATATTTCCAGATCAGGGAGGATGTTTCCAGGTTAGGGAGGATATTTCTAGGTCAGGGAGGGTGTTTCCAGTTCAAAGAGGATATTTCCAGGTCAGGAAGGACATTTCCAGTTCAAAGATGATATTTCCAGGTCATGGAGGATATTTTCAGTTCAGGGAGGGTGTTCCTAGGTCAAGGAGGGTAGTTCCTGGTCAAGGAGGATATTTCCAGTTCAAGGAGAATATTTCCAGGTCATGGAGGATATTTTCAGTTCAGGGAGGGTGTTCCTAGGTCAAGGAGGATATTTCCAGGTCAAGGAGGATATTTCCAGGTCAAGGAGGATATTTCCAGTTCAAGGAGGATATTTCCAGGTCAGGGAGGATATTTTCAGTTCAAAGAGGATATTTCCAGTTCAAGGAGGATATTTCCAGTTCAAGGAGGATATTTCCCAGTCAGGGAGGATATTTCCAGGTCAGGGAGGATGTTCCCAGGTCAAAATCCCAAACCCTGCCCTATGGAAGGCTGCAGGTGGAGGAGGTGACTCCTCCTAGTCAGGGATGTCCCTCCCCTGTCCAAAGTGGCAGGAGGATGAGGGACACCCAGTGCTGCTGCAGCAGGGGGGAGAGCCCAGTGCTGGGGTGGGGGTGGCTGTGCCCCTGAAGGGACACCAGGTCCTCACCTGTCCCCAGGCTCAGCTCTCCAGCCTGGCTGGAGGGGCCCTGTTCCCCACCAGCAGCTTTTCCACAGTTCCTGGGCTCCCCAAAGACCTGCTCAGCCTCTGGAGCTCCTGAAAAGTGTATTTATTGAGACATCCCACTGGGGACTCAGCTGTGACCATCATTAACAGTGCAGGTGTGATTTCTGTGCTGCAGTAATTCATCCTTTGAGACTTTGCCCTGTGAGGAAGCCAGGCTGGACCTGCAGCTGCTTCCAAGAGCTCTGGACCATTTCTCAACAGCAGCAGAGTGTGTCCAGAGCATCCCTTGCAGCTCCTCCAGACTATCCCTTTGTTCCACATCCACCCAGAGCTCATTAGAGGCTACTTGGGGAGTGATTGCTGCTCTAATTCTCAATTTCTGGTCTTTTCACGGCCTGATCTAAACAGCTTTTTAGAAAGCAAACAATATGCATATTTCATGACATTCAGCTCAATATCTGTTTAATTGTGAACGCCCTCGGTGAGTTTCCAGGAGCTGCTTCAGTGAATCACTCGAGCTGACAAACAGGGAAACTGGGAATGAATTTCTGAGCACCAAGCCCTCATCAGTCTCCTGCTCCTGCCCCTCTTCTCTCAGAAATCAGCTCCTTTGCCTCTGTCTGCAGCCTGATTTTTTTCCCAGCAGTTTCACATCTGGTTTTAGACTTTGAGCAGTTCCCAGGGAAGGGCCATTCCCAGGAAAAGTTCCCTTTAATCCCCAGGATGGCTGGAAAAGGCTGCTTTGCCAGGGGCTGGAGCCAGGATGGCTTGTACTGGATCCAGGTAGGAGAATCCTGTGGCTGTAAATTCCTAGGGTGTGCAGATGTCCCAGCATATGTATCCCATCTCTGGGGCCAGCCTTAATGCTGGGGAAACGCACGGGATGTAAAACCTACATTATCTGGGATTTAGGATGTTTGCTTGGCAGAACAAGGGATTAGAGAATAGAAAGCTGAAATGACCATCTGTCTGCAGAAAAAGGATCCTGTGAATTCAAATTTCCACGGTTGTTTTCCCTAATCTGCTGGACTTCATTTGATATCTTCCATCAGAGCTGATGTCCTGTGCCCCAAACAGGGGCAGAGCTCATTTCCCACATGTGGAAGTTCTCTCCTACTTCTCTTTCTACAAGGAACTCTGGAAACCATTTATCTGTCACTCTTGAGTTTCCCAGGGTTTGCAGCCCAGCATTTCAGGGCTTCCAGCACCTTCTATCCCCAAAGAATAGACAGGTGGGTTTGTATTTCTTCTACATCCAGAACTGAAATGCATTTCCCTCTGGGGTGGGATGACTCACACTGTTGGAACCTATCACTGCACAAGACTTTAGTCACCAATTCCAGCTCTTTATACACCAGTGCTGTCAATTTTTGCCACGTGCTTGTGAATCTGTTGGTATTTGGTGTTTCCCTGTAGAGCCTCTGCTCCTGGAAATGTGGGAATCTCGAAGTTTTAGGTTTAAAAAAGCTTCGAGGCCTTGTGGCTGTTGAGGAGAAATCTGGAAGTGTGTTAATCTGTGGATTCACAACCCAGAGAGCTTAAACCCTCAACTTTATTAATTTTAAATCTCATTATCTTTAAGAGCAAATTATATTTTCCTTAAAATAGCAGAGACATAACACCTGCAAAGAGGCAGCAGATCCTTGGTTCTGTGGTGGGGCTGTGCACTGGGAGGTGCAGAAGCCTCTCCAAGCTGATGAGATACTCAGAGCCTGAAGGAAATAAAGTTCTTTGCTTTGTCTCTAAACCTCACCTTGCTCCCATTCTTTAGGATTTAGTTCTGAAGACAGAGAGGCTGCCTGGGAGACCTTGATTGGGGGATCTTCAGCAAGACAAAGAGGTTGCTGGGCACTAATCAGCTCTGCTGGAATGGTGTGTGGCTGTGCTGGCATTAGCTGTGCTCCCCAGGGGCTCCCAGGTGCCTTTGGAGTGAAACTCCAAATAGATTGGGGTCCTCACCCCTGTGCAGGCTGCCTTCAAGCACAGAGGCTTGAGATTTATTTTATGTTTTCTGTACTCTGCCTTCTGCCTTTGCTGCTTTCCTTCTCTTTTAGCATTTCCTTGTTTACAGCAAGGTGAGTGGTATTTACAGCGCCGGGGAACTTGTCAGGAGCTGCATTCTGCTCCTCATCTGTTCCTCCCGTTTCAGAAAGCAATTAGCAGGCAGAGCGTGTGAACAGCAGGCTGTGCTGAGAGGGGCTGCTCCAGTGCCCAGCTGTGCCCAGCTGAGCTGCCCCTGGCACAGCTGGAGCTCCAGCCCGGCCACAGCCAGGCCAGCAGCTGGGCTGGGGGGGACAGGGACCCACCGCCCTGGGGACACTGGGGACAATGATCTGGGAAGGAAGAGGACGGGGACCCACAGCCTTGGGGACAATGATTTGGGGTCCTTGGGGACACTGATGTGGGGCAGGGAGAGGACAGGGACCCACAGCCCTGGGGACACTGGGGACACTGATCTGGGGAAGGGAAAGGACAGGCACCCACAGCCCTGGGGGCACTGGGGACAATGATTTGGGGCAGGGAGAGGACAGGGATCCACAGCATTGGGGTTTTGGAGACACTGCCTTGGGTTCCTTGGGGACACTGATTTGTGAAGGAGAGGACAGGGATCCACAGCTTTGGGGTTTTGGGGTCCCTGGGGACACTGCTTTGGGGCAGGGAGAGGAAATTAGGGGCAGGCATCAGCTGTAAGGACAGGACAGATCCACAGCTTTGGGGTTATGGGGACACTACCTTGGGGTCCTTGGGGACACTGATTTGGGGCAGGGAAAGGACACAGATCCACAGCTTTGGGGTTTTGGGGACACTGATTTGTGAGGGAGAGGACAGAGATCCACAGCTTTGGGGTTTTGGGGACACTGCTTTGGGGCAGGGAGTGGCAATTAGGGGCAGGTATCACTCACTGGATCTTTCCTTTTTCAGTAGAAGCTGATGAGTTGTGCATCCAACTCTTAGAGGTGTCCTGAGCTGTTTCAGTGTTAGAATCAAAGAAATAAAACTTCTGTGCTCAGTTCTGCAGCCTGGGCTCAGATGGAGTGTGTGACTGGGGGTTTAGCCAGGGGAGAGCTAAAAGATGTGGGTAGGATTTCAGAGTAGTATTTTACAGACACTTTAAAAAGTCATCTACAAATAGAAGTTAATGTTTTGCTTTGTTTGCATGGGATGTTTCCCTGCCCTCGGTGCTGCACTGAGTTTGGATGCTGGACACAGCCAGGGAAGGGTGAAGCAGCAGGATTTGAGCCTGCTTCAAGTGCAAACTCAAACGTGGAGCTGCTACAGACTTTTCCATTATTCATATATTGGGTGCCTTGCTCTAAGGATGAACTTGGCATCTCCAAAACTCAGCCTTTCCTTCATCCTGTTCTAAGCCAGAAGATGTTTTCTGACCCCCATGGTGAGGGAGCAGGAGGAGAGGAGTGTAAACACCATCCTCTATGCCAGGCTTTTGGATACTTCCCAGTATTTTCCTTCCCTCCAAGAGAGCAGTTTGCCTGAAAAGCAGCCCCACTTCACCCAGCCTCACCTCCAGCTGGCTTCCCATGAAATAATAATCACAGCATTTAGGAAATGAAACCCTGAGTGCTGCCCGAGGGCAGCGGGCCTGCAAAGGGAGAGGGGAGAGTGGAGAGCATTTTTTGGGAGCTGGAAGCAGCAGCAGGATGGAGCTGAGTGCAGAGACAGCCCCTGAGCCTGATGCTTCCTGACGGGCTCTGGCTGCTCCCTCCATCAGCGGAGCCCCAGGGAATCCTCCCCACCTGTAAAGGTGAGGGCAGGTTGGGCAGGGAGCAGCCCCTGTGAGTGTGGATGCAGAGCTTGCTCTCAGGGAGGATTCCCAGGAGTGGCAGTGGGCACAAAGCCCCTGTGGGTGATCCAGGTGTGTTTCTGGAAGAGGTTTGCCCGGTGGGAACGATGCTGTGCTTCACACAGAAGAGAAATTATTTCTTTTCCAAGCTATTCTTTGTGCTTGCTCCTTTCATTGCAAGGGAAATAGTTTTTCCTGTTCTGCCTGTTTGTTCCTCAGCTGCTGGTGGGGGATGCCTGTGTGTATCAGAACTAATCAGGGCAATATTTAATTTATTGAACAGACACGAGCTGCTGGACTGTCACAAAAACAGAGCCTGGTGTCCTGGTGCTGCAGCTCAGAGCCTGAAGGGCAGCACTGTGACCAGCCAGGCTCCCAGTGAGCCCTGGTGATTTGATTCCCTGAACAGTTGCATTTCTTGGAGCAGAGAGGGGAGGAGAAACTGGGTCAGCATCCAACACCATGTTAAACTGGGCATTTGCAGGTTTATTTAGTTCTAGGCACACTTTGGGCCAGTTTGAGAATGTCCCTGTGGTCCCAGCAAGAGCTGAGCCCCGTTTCTGTCAGAGCAGCTGGGCAAAGGGGATTGGAGACCCAGCAGCAGAGTGGTTCTTTAGGAGTTTGTTTTTGTGATAGTGTGGTGCTTTGAAATGCTGGGCTGGGCTCCCTGGCAGAGGCTGCTGCTGGCTGGGAGTGCCCCAGCCCTCAGTCCCTGCACAGAAATGCTCTGTGAGCTCAGGGCTGTGACACTGTGTCACCTTAGTGTGACCTGTCCAGGTGCTGAGCCCTTCCCTGCTTGTGCCTGCGCTGATGCCTCAGGATTTCAGTTTTTTTGTTTTTTGTTTTTTGTTTTTTTGCTTTTTTTTTTCCCATCTATTTGTAACCCTGCAGTTCTTTCGTGTGTGACTCTAAACTGCACATCCAGTGGGAGCTGCTGCTCTCCCATTTTGGGCAGACACAACAATTCCTCTCCAGGCCTGGCAATCAAGGACA
>JAODHX010001155.1:4033451-4049173 GCA_027576295.1 Cossypha polioptera
CTAAATGTACCTGAAGGCCCTTCAATAAATAGAACTGCTTTTTATTCTCTTGATTTTGTCTGGCCTCTGTTTTTAGGTAGCCCAACAAGGCATCGGTGAGGATGGGGATGAGTTTGCTGTCCCTGCTCCTGCAGCACTGCAGTCTTGCCAGGCTTTGGGGGTTTTCTTCCTGCCAGGACCTGGGCAGTCCCTTCCCTGGAGTGTGCTCTGTTCTCAGAGGAAGCACAACATTATCTCACTTTTGGCTGGAGATTTGTCTCTCTCTTTCTAGACAGAAATGAGTAGTTGAGAGACCAGGGAAGAAAGAGGAAAGTTTTGTCAATAATTAGAAATTCAGCCAATTCTAGAATGGTTTGGGTTGGAAGGCACCTTACAGATCATCTGGTTCCACTCCCTGCCATGGCAGGGACACCTTCCACTATTGCAGATTTCTCAAAGCCCTGGCCTGGAACACTTCCAGGGATGGGGCAGCCACAACAGCTTAACAAATGTTACATTTCTGTTTATGAAAAGGCTCTTTGGTGAGCTGGTAGCCGTTTAAACAGCTCCCTTAATATAGTGCAGTCTGTCAGAAAGGCCAGCAGTGGATTTGCAGCACCTGAGATGGATGGGATGGCTCCTCTGCTTTCACCAGGAACCATTTATTTACAGGGTGAGGCTGTCAGCCCTGCCTGAACGCTGCCAAGGCTGGCAGCTCTGCAGGATGAGCTTCTGTTGGGTTTGTATTTCCAGCTTCTTCGGCCAAAGCAGCCATGGCTTTGTTCTGAGAAGAATGAGATGGTCAGGAGACAGCCCTGCTGTCCCTGCCAGCTCCTGTGCCTGGTGTGTTTGGCACCGTGCTGTGTGGGATGGCTCAGAGCACAATGAGAACTGCAAAGGTGTTGTTGCTCCTTCCTCCACGGAGAATCAAAGCCTGATTTTTCTCTTTAGCTGGGAATTAGTTGGGGGAGTGACTCACTCTGCTGTTGAAGCAGCTAATGCTGCCTGCAGAATTATCCTGGCCACTGCAGCTTGGACTCCCCACTCACTCTGTTCCACTTGCTCTTGGCCATATTTAAGATTTGTGATTGTGGTTGCTTTTGCTTTGCTGCTTGCTAAGCTGAGGAGAGGATCAACAAGAGAGGTGGGAATAATCAGGGATTTCATGGCACTGCCAGAATGCCAGAGCTCCACCTGGCCTAGCCTGTGGCTCCTTTTTTCACCAGGAGACCTCAAACACCATGAGCTTTGGTTCTGCTGGTTGTAGCAGATTAATGTTTCTGTTCTACTGGAGCCTATGGCTCAGAAATAATGACCTGATGAGAGGCACATCAAAATAGTCCATAGAAAGGTCATGATAACAATTACAGGAGTGTAATAAAGGCAATTAAGTATTCACAGCAGCTTATTCCTTGGTAAGGGTGGAGAGATCCCATTTTGGAGGGGGGCAGAGGTCAGGCAGCAGAAAGGTGAGGAGCATATTTGATGTGGCAGGTGATGAATTCCCTGGCTTGAGCAGGGTGAGTGTCCTTCCCATCTGTGCTCAGGGCTGGGCAGGAGCAGGGATCAGCACAGATTAAGGAGAATCCTTCTTTTACACCTGCTCTGAGGACTGTGAGGCAAAAATCTGCAGGACTTGTGCAAGAATGGTGTAAATCCTTTGGGGAGAGGCAGCAGCAGCAGGATCCTGGAGCCTCCTCCAGCAAGGAGAGGAAGCTGCACACCCTCTGTGGCTTCAGCATCTCTTTCCTGGGCTGAATGGAGCAGGATGGAGGATTCCTGGGCTGAATGGAGCAGGATGGGAGCATTCCTCACACCACAGGCTTTATCTGCTGCACTGCAAGCCTGTTCCTTCAGCTCTGCCAAAAGGTTTGTGGCCTGCATCCTCTGCTGTGCAAAGGCAGCCTTTTGCTGCCAAGGTGATGGTGTAACTGAGATTGAAGGCCTGCATGTGTGCAAAACCCTGCAGTGTTTGAAATGGAAGTAGGAGCAGTCGTCCTCAATCTGCTCTTTTGTTGTTGTTGAATGATTCACAAGGGGGAATTGAAAAGAAAATGCCAAAGTTTCCCATGCCAAAGGTGAATGTTGTGACCCTTCTGGGGGCAGTCAGGGTGTTTGCAGGGCAGGATTGGTCCCTCAGTGCTGGGTGAGTGTGTGTGTGCACAGGGGTGAGGGAGCAGGCTTGGATTTGAGTGCCTGGTGTTGGGATCTGCAGCAGAGCTGGAAATAGGACCTTGTGCCTGGTGCTCAATCTAAGGCTAATCACAGCAGCCAAGGTGAACAAAGCCTTTCTCCAATCCTCTGGTGATGTGTCCAGGGCTGGCAGGCACAGCCTGGAGTGGAGATAGGGAAGGAGAGCTGTCAGGGCAGTCTGGGGCTGGTGAATCTCCTGCTGCTGCTGCTCTGGGATGCTCTGGGATGCTCTGGGATGCTCTGGGATGCTCTGGGGTGCTGTGGGATGCTCTGGGATGCTGTGGAATGCTGTGGGATGTTCTGGGATGCTGTGAGGTGCTGTGGGATGCTGTGGGGTGCTGTGGGATGCAGTGGGTTGTTCTGGGATGCTGTGGGATGCTCTGGGGTGGTGTGGGATGCTATAGGATACTCTGGCATGCTGTGGGGTGCAGTGGGATGCTGTGGGATGCTGTGGGATGCTCTGGAATGCTGTGGGATGCTCTGGGATGCTGTGGGGTGCAGTGGGATGCTGTGGGATACTCTGGAATGCTGTGGGATGGTGTGGGGTGCAGTGGGATGCAGTGGGTTGCTCTGGGATGCTCTGGGATTCCCTGGGTTGCTCTGGGATGCTCTGGGATTCCCTGGGTTGCTCTGGGTTGCTCTGGGATGCTCTGGGTTGCTCTGAGATGCTCTGGGATGCTCTGGGATGCTCTGGAATGCTGTGGGATGGTGTGGGGTGCAGTGGGATGCAGTAGGTTGCTCTGGGATGCTCTGGGTTGCTCTGGGATGCTCTGGGATGCTCTGGGTTGCTCTGGGATGCTCTGGGATGCTCTGGGTTGCTCTGGGATTCTCTGGGATGCTCTGGGTTGCTCTGGAATGCTGTAGGTTGCTCTGGGATGCTCTGGGATGCTCTGGGTTGCTCTGGAATGCTGTGGGATGGTGTGGGTTGCAGTGGGATGCAGTAGGTTGCTCTGGGATGCTCTGGGATGCTCTGGGATGCTCTGGGATGCTGGTGCTGGAGGGACTGGAGTTACACTCCCTGCTATTAACCCCGGCTGCTCCTCTCCACAAGCAGCCTGCTGGCTCCCTGCTCGTGTTTGCAGGTGCTGGGAGTTTTGTTGAGCAGCAATTTCACCTTTGTTGCCGAGCCTTGAGCAGGGCTGGGCGAGAGGCAGTGTAATTAAAGTTTGTTCAGACAAAGGCGCTCGGTGACGAGATGCAGTGTTGCTGAATCCACAAGGGGCACAATTAACTGATAAGAGTAAACTAATTGTTATTCATATTAAATTAGGGCACAGGTGATTTGGAAAATCTATAGACACTCCCATATGCTTTGCAATTTTGCATTGCAGATTATGGTTTTATAAGGCCCTTCTGGGATTCGGATTAGAGAGGCAAAATGTGGGGCTGTATCTAAAGTGAACATACTCCTTCCTGATTAACTACATGACAAAAACATAAATGCAACCATCAGAGGATTTATCACTGTTTGCATACTAATTTCTCTTTTCCAGGCACGAACACAACAGGGGTTTTTTTATATATCCCAGTGATTTTATTTAGTGGCAGCTTGGTAAACCCAGACAAGGTGACGTGATTCCTGTGTTGTCACATAATAGTTTGGAGCTGGAGGTTAACAGCAGGGAATGGGGATGTGGCAAGGACATGACTGCCACAGGAGCTGGTTCTTTTGTGCTGTGCCCTCATGGTCTGTGCATATTTGCAGGGCTGTGCTCACCCTGCCAGGATGAGATGAGGCTGCAAAGTCTCTCCACACTGCCTGGGAACACCAGGCTGGAGCTTCTGGAGAAATTCTGTATCAGGCTCTGTTGGTTTAAAACATCTCTGAAATGAATATTTATAAAGGGGACACGAAAAAAGAATCTAAATTGCTTGTGTGATCTTGGGACGTGAGATATTATGATTATTTATGCGCTTCTATGTCTCGCTTTATCAGTTCATTGTGTTGCAATCCCAGAGTGTCACAAGCTGCTCTTGAAGGAGGTTCTCTCTCAGTAAGAGCCAAAACTGCCTGGAGAAGCAGTGGTGGGAAATGTGGGGACAGCAGAGCAGGAAATGGGGCAGGGGATGTGCCAGGAGCACAGCTGGAGTGTTAAGGAACAGAGAGATGCAGGCTTGGACTGGCTGCTGAGCCTCCTGACCCCTAAAAACAAAGGATCTGGGACTTTTGTCATCCCAAAGTCCCCATCTGGAGTTGTCTCAGCACACCCAGAGACCCAGCAATAATTCCAGCAGTGCCTGCATGTGTTGGCTTCCTCTCCTCCCTTCTCAAGAGTTCCTGACCTGGGTGAGGGGTGCGAGCAGGGTTTGGAAATGGAGCTTAATCACAGAGCAACGTGGAGAGAGCTGGTGGTGTTTGTGTGCTGAGAGGGTGCTTCCCAAGAAATGGAAACCCCCCAGAGAACACTTTGGTGTGTGATTTAGCACTGCCTGCACCGTTCTGGCCTCTGAGCAATCTCTGCCCTGGATCCTGGCCAGGATAATGATTGGGGAAAGGCTGGAGCTGGACAAGGAGTCTGGGGGATATTGAAGCACTCCTGGCAGCTCCCAGCAGTGTGTTAAAGCATTTCCTCTGGGATGCTGCCCTGAGTTCAGCTCACCTGTGGTGGGTCTTCAGCCCACAGAGAGTTTCTTTCAGAGGATAAGGAGCTGTGTCCATGGGGAGCTCCTTGCAGAGCTCTCCTCTCCCGGGGTCTGAGCTGATGCAGGCTCAGAGTCTCAGCAGGGCAGAGAAGAGGGGGCTTGTGCCAGGCTGAGGTGCCTTTGCTGGAGGAAATCCCGGTGGAAAAAACCAGGCTGGGGCTTAATTGAAGGGGAGAGCACCACCTGCTGATACAGCACCAGGGCTCCTCTGGGTCCTCTGCCTCTGACCTGCCCCTGAACCTGCTGTGCACCGGCTGGGAGGCATCCTGAGAGCTGCACCCGCAGATCAGGGAATAGAAATCGCCTCCCTCCTGAGCCTTGCAGGGGTGGACAGCTCCTCCCTGCTGCTGGAGTCTCCCTGTGTTGGAGGAGGGAAGGAAAGCCTGTTGGTCTCTGGCCCCTGGACAGCAGGTGCTTGTTGGAGGATGTTTTTGCCCAGTGTGCAAATGATAACAGAAGCAGGAGCAGGGATCTGTTCCAGAGAGTGGGATGGGCTGGGGTGGCTGAAGGGAGCACCATGAGCAGTGGGCTGGGGGTTTGGCTGGATGGAGGGTGACACAATTTGCCAGTTTGGTTGCTGGGTATGGGCAGCTACAGGCACCGAGGGAAGAAGGGGAATGGTGTTGGTTTGGCAAAGTGGCCAGATTTTGGCACTTCTTCCCTCCACAACCTCTGGTCCCTCCCACCTGCATGCCGAGGTGAGTGGGACCATCAGGTGGCACAGACACACACACTGGCATTGCTCCATCCCTCGGGATGAGAATCACAGTGCAATGCACCCAGAGCTGCCTTTGGTGATCAGAGCAGCAGAACAACCACACAAAGACACTGCCCTGACATTTCCCAAGGTCGTCCCTTTGAGCCTTCAGGGTTCAGCCCTGAACCAAGGTCAGGGCTGGGTCGAAGGAGCTCAGGCCTGGCATTTCAGCATCTGGTCCATCCCACTCCTCTCCCTGTTTGTCCAGGAGTTGTATCTCCAGTCTGGCAGCACAAGGTGATGATAACCTGGGGAAACTCACTGAGGGGAGGTAATTCCCTTGTTCAGGCAGGAAAACGAGGCAGTGCTGCTGGAGGTGTGAAGCTGCAGCTGGGGCAGCAGCAGAGGCTGGCAGGAGGTCAGACACAAACAGGGATCTCTGCAGCTGCTCCAGCACCCAGCACCGTGTGTGTGTGCTCTGCTGAAACACACCCTGCCATTTTCTGAGGGTTTTCCCTCCCTTTGCCCCTCATAGCCTTGGCTAAGGTTGCTCACCCAGAGAGAGGCACTGCTCGTGTTGGTGGCTGTGCTGTGGCTCCGAGCACGGATGCTCCCAGCACTGCCAGATGGCAAACACGGGGCAAAAGGAGCTGCAGCTCTGCTTCCTCATGGAAAAAAGCCTGGTGGGAGCGTGCCTGTCCCAGCTCTGCTGCTGCCTGGCTGTGGAGTTGGGAAGGGCAAGACAGAGCAGGGCCAAGGACAGAGCCCCAGGGTCTTGGGCAGCAGAGGGTGTGGGGCTGGGAGCATCTCCTTTAGGTTTCCACGTGCCTCCAGCCCTGTGGTAACAAACCTTACATAAACCTAGCCAGAAGCACAGCATTAATATTTAAAACTGACATTTAAGGTATTGTATCTGTGCTGCATTCTCCAGCAGAGTCTCTGTGTCTGCGTGTGCGCGCTCACGCTCCGGGCTTTGTTTTCCTTTTCTAGTGGGTTGTTGTGTGTATGTATTTTACTCGGGGTGTTTTGTGCTATAATAAGAAGGGGGAGGGAGCAGGGAAATGCTGCTCTGTTTATACACACTGCTGTCAACAGCGATGCTGCCTCTTCCAGACTCACATGCTCCATGGAGCTCCCTGGATCCAGGCAAAGAGCACATTTCCCCTTTATCCCAGGACTGCCTGAGCCTCTCCTGGAATTTGGCCCTGGGGAATGTGGCACAGCCCATCCAGACAAGTGGATATGTGAGGGTTCAAAGGGCCAACCTTGGGAAATGTCAGGGCAGTGTCTTTGCATGGTTGTTCTGCTGCTCTGATCACCAAAAGCAGCTCTGGGTGCGTCATGCTGCAATTTTTGTCCACAGGGATGAAGCAATGCCTCTCTATGTCCCTCCTGAGCCTCCCTGAAACTTTCCCAATGCTTTCCACCTTTGTGAGTCATCTGAGGCTCTGGTGCAGGGCTCAGCCTGAACTGTTACTGCTCACCCACAATTTTTATAAATCTCAGGTGTAGCACATCTCCTTCCCCTCCCCCTCTGAATTTTTATGTGTTTAGGTTTTGTGGCAGGAGCATTTTTATGCCTCTTCTCATTTTTTTTTCCCCCTGAAATATTCAGTGAATGTGCCCTTTTCTCATTCTGATATGGGCCTCAAGGGACAGATCCTTCCTATCCATCTCCAGCATGCCATAACAGCCTGGGACACGCTGGAAAAGCACTGGGTCTGAATCCACCCTTTTGATATAAGTGGACATTATGCATTTTTAATGGACATGGAGCTCAGTGAAACCCTTAGTACTAGCTGAGCTGGCACAAAATTCCCAGGCAAGGAGTCTTTGGAGCTGATCTCTCCCTAGGTACCTTGCAGAAAATGAGACCAAGGACAAAAAAAGGCCACGTTCCCTTTGATTGCAGGAGCTGCTGTGGTTTGCAGAGGAGGAGGCTGAGCAGGAGCTGCCTGGCTGTGCATGAAGGGCTCTGGGCTGGCAGTCCTTGCTCATCCTGTTCTCCCACAGCTTGCAGGGAGAGGCTGTTTAAAGCTCCTTCCTTCCAGCATCACCCTGGACAGTGTTTCAGCGTGGCCTGGAGGCATCAAATCCCTGCTTCGTCCAGCACAGGCTCTGCCAGGCTCAGCAAAGCTCATTTCCACCTGAGGCAGTGGTGTGGAGTCCTCCAGCTCTCTCCACTTCAGGAATAAGGAGTATGGGAATCCCTGCAGGAATCTCTGCATCCCCTGGAGATGCACAAGTTAAAACTGGAGTCTGAATGCTGTAGGTTCAAAACCAAAAAGTCCAGTGAAAACGGTGGGAATCGCTGGTGAAGATCACTGAGGTTGCTCCACACTATGGATCTCAGGTCCCTGTGTAGTCCAGCTTTACCCAGTGCTGATTTTTTTTCTTTGTTCTTCCTTTTTTGGTAAAGCAGAAGTAAATCTGTCTATACCTACAGGTTTCCATGGCACTGTAACCTCAGGGAGAGGGAAGAGCAGGGGAGCATCTGTGGCTTTGTGCACGTCCACTGTGGATCAGGAAGAGTTGCTGCTTGGAGAGAGCATTGGTGTGGTTGGAAGCAGCTCAGGACAGGTGAAAGGTGCCTCTGCCCCAAGCTCAGCAGTGACTTTTGGCTCAGGTTAAACTGCCCAGCTGTGGCATTTGGAGACACCCTCACTGTGGTGTTCAGCCAGCTGGGAGAGATCTGCTGCTGAGCGTGAGTCAGCCCTGCTGGGTCACTCCTCAAGGGCAGGATCAGGAGATAAGATCTTTACTCTCCTGCCCCCTCAAGCCCTCCAAGTGGTCCCTAAGGAGGAAGGGAGCATCCCTATGGTTCTGTGCATGGATGGAGGTCACACACAGGTTCTGTGTGCCTGCTGGCCTGAGTGCAGATGTCACAGCTTAGGGGCAGCCCTAATCACATCCAGAGCCTCCTTCCCATGGAAATCCCACTCCTGCTGCCCTCTGCCCAGTGCCAGCACCCTTGGGCAGCCCCCAGGAGGGACATGGGGGTACTTGGTGTTTGGGTGGCCATGGGAAGGCTGGAGGTACAGGAAAGGCAGTGGGATGAGATGGCAGGAGTGCTGCCCACTGCTCCCAAAGCCCAGCTGGGCTCTTCTGGGAGCCATCAGCACAGGCACGGGCTGAGGGTGCTCCTCTGAAGGGCTGGAAGTGGAGCTGAGCCTTGAACCCAGCACACAGTCACCTCCTGAGCTTCCTCTGAGGGATGCTGAGCCCCATCCCATTATCCCATCCCATTATCCCATCCCATTATCCCCTCCCCTCCCCACGCTCCCGTGGGCCGGGGCAGCGGCTCCCCGAGCCCTCGGTGTGTGATGGTTTCAGGAGCCGGTTCCTCTGGGTCCGTGCGGGAGCGTTCCCGGCTGTTCCCGCTCCGTGTGCCCTGGCGCGGGGTGAATTGGCTCAGACCATCGGCAGCGCAGGGAGAGGCTGTGGGCGCTGCTCTGGATACAAAGCAGCCACGCTCTGGCTCCTTCCTCCTGCATCCCGCTGCCCTCCTCCTCCTCTTCCTCCTCCTCCTCCTCCTCCTCCTCCCTGTTCGCTCCCTCCCTCTCTCGCTCTTTCTTTCCCATCGCCACGCTGCAGAAGGCAGAGCCGGGTTTCGGGAGGCACAGCAGGAGCCAGGAGCTCTCCGAGGCTGTTCCCTGGCGAGTGAAACACAGGCAGGGATGCCATGAAGCCGCGTCGTGGTTGCTGCCTGGATTAAGAAAGAAAACATTAAAATAATTTTTTTAAAAAAGGGAACAAAAACACCACAAAGGAGGAGAAAAGGGAGGAGAGGAGGAGGCGGAGGTTGCCGGGGGAGCCCGCTCGGATGGGCGAAGAGCCGCTCTGAGCCGTGCCTGTGCTGCCGGGGATTAAAGCGTGAATGGGAGCAGCTCCCCGGCCGCGATGGAGAGAGGAGGCGGCTCCGGCTGTGGCCATCAGGTAACTCGTGCCTGCTGTGGCTGCGCGGACACGGATCCTTTATGCCCAGGGCGTGCGGATGCGTGCATGCAGCGGGCAGGGAATGGCAGCGAGTAGGAGACGCTCCGGGCGATTTTCCCCTACCCCTCCCAGCGCATTGAAAGGACGCAGAGCGGGTCCCGGGGGCTGCAGTGCTGGAGATCACTTTCCCCCCCTTTGCCTGAGGCCACCGAGCTGCTTTCCCCGGGAGCGCTGCCTGCCTTAGGGGAGATGCGCCCAGCATCGCCCTCCCAGCCCTGCACCTGCCCCCGGCTCCCCTCGGGCTCACCTCAGTGGCCCTGCACCCTTCTGTGCATCCGTGCAGAATTTGGGGAGGGAGGTGAGAGGCGACCCCCCTTCCCTTGGTCATCCTCTGCCTTTTCTTGGCACCAGAAGGGGATGGGGTTCAGGAGGAGGGGGAACTGAAATCGTTTCATTCGTGCCAGCAGTGCTGAGAGCCAACTTTGAGGCTGCTTAAAGGGAAAAGCTTCCCAAGTGTTGTCTTTTGGGGGAAGAGGAGATGGCTGAGCACAGCTTTGCCGTCTGAGGAGGGATCTCTGTGTTTGTTATGGAGTGGGAGTGGGAGGGGATGAAAAACCGTGGTTGTGATCAGTCAGTGCTGATCAATGAAGCTGCCCACAAATGATGCTTTCCTCTCCCTGCTGGGCCTCTCTCTGACTCAGTTCCTGGGTCTCTGACCGTGAAACTCCGAATTTCTCCCAGTCAGAGCAGAAAGCACAACTTCAGCAGTGCTGGGAGGTGTCTTAGCCCAGATGTTTGGGAAAGCCCCGAGGACAGCCCGATGTTTCCAGCTGTGGAGCCCCTGCCCCGTTATTCCCAGCGAGCAGAGCTCTTGCCTGGCCATCCCTCACTCCCTTGGGCAGGATCTTGCTGCTGCAACATCCATTTGCTCCGTGCTGCCACATCCCCTCCTCCCCTTGCCTTCATGGCTCTTGGCACGGGGCTGGGAAGCGTTTGCTTTGATTACTGAAATAATGATGTGCCCCAGAAGTCCCCAGTGGTGCAAACACATCCTGAGCCCTGGAGTGCCATCAGTCACTGTAAGAGCCCATAGGAACATTTAGGGAGTTTGTGGCTCAATGTGAGGGACTGGCAGACTCTGGAGTCTCTTGCACTGGTCTGCACACTCTTGGATTGTTGAACATCACCTCAGTGAATGGATTCACCAAGATTTGGCTGGAAGGTTACAAGGGCTGGCATTTCTTGGCTTACCTGGTAGAGATGGGACTCAAAGGGTGTGGAAAGGAAAATGGAGGTACTGGGGGAAAGATGGGGAAAATATCTTATTTCTGTGTGAAACTCCAGACTCTTATTTCTCTGTCAGCCTTGAGGAATGTAGAAGATGCTCTGCTGAAGGAATTCAAAAATTAGGAACTATGTTTCTCCCATGAGGGTTAATTCTGTGGCAGTGGCTTTGGAAATGGCCAAAGCCAGCAGGACAGTGGGTGTTGCTATAATGGGAAGGCAGCTGATCAATAATTTTATTTTCCTGTTTGAATATTTATGGGTGTGGGGAAGGCAGAGGAAGAAGCATGCAGTCAGTGCTGCTGGCTCTGAGTGTGTTCCCACTCCAGCTGGATTACAAATCCCTTCCTGCACCCCTCCATAGGCACTCCTAGGGAGAGGCTGTGGGATTCCCAGCACAGCTTCAGGGGGAGCTGGCTGACCCAGCAGGGTGCAGAACAGGGACACCAGTCTCAGGGTTTGGTTCTCTGGGACACAAAAGCCTCCATAAGGATCTCCCTCAGTGCAAGTGTCCACAAGAGGAGAGGGGGAGAGCTTTCCCACCTGGCTTCCCAAAGTTTCCTGACCCATTGGGGTGGCTCAGAGTGAGCACGAAGTGCCCCAACCCTGGCAGGGCTGTCACTCTGTCCATGTCACAGTGTCACAGTGCCACCAGGGCCAGCCAGTCTGTGCCTTCATCTCCATCAGGGCAAAGTGCCTCCAGAGCCCAGCCAAGCCCAGGGATGCTGGATTTCCTCTTCCCTGCCTGGTTGTTGTGCATCTCTCTGGGGTTTCTCTGCACCTCCTGAGGAGAGCTGTGAGTGCCTCCAGAGTGCAGGGCTGGTTGGGTTTCAGCATCCTCAGCCCTGCTGCATCCTCCTGGCAACCCTCTGGGAGATCTGGCCTGAGCTCACCAAGAAACCTTCCAGGACCAAAGTGTGAGCACACGCTCTCCCCTGGGCCAAAGCTGGCTGTTCCCTGCCAAAATGAAGCTTTTTAAACCCAAAACAAGGTGTCTGCCCTTTCAGTCTGTTCCAGCCCCTCCTGTTGCCACAGCAGAAGCTCTGGGAAATGATAAGAACTGTCTTAAAAGGGACACCAGGGAAAATGTTGCATTTCATTTTTCAGTGGTTTGTGCAGACTTGCTTTATGAGATGATTTTGCTCTCTCTTGCCCTTGTTCTATTTCTACTGGCTCAAAAAAAAGTTGTGCAAAAAAAGCAGTTTTTAGTTCCTCCAACAAAACTCAGTGGACAGATCTGAATCCAGAGGACAGGCTGTGGCCCCTTCTTGCATTTCTGTGCATTTTCTCTGGCAGGGATGAGCAGTGCCAGAGGCTGCCCAGATTCCAGGACTGCTTTTCAGCAAGATCCCTGACTTCTGGGGATGCAGCAAGCCTTGGTCAGCATCTTCCTCTGTGGCCATGCCCTCCTCACCCTCCACTTTTCCTGCAGGCCTTCATTTCCTGCCTTGAAAAGTTGAGTGGGATGCAGCTGGAAGTTGTGTTTAGCTGGAGGAGCTTTTGGTGTAGCTGCCAGGCAAAGCTTCTCCTGGAATCCGTGTCCTTGCTGCAGTGGCTGCTTTGTGGGTCCTTTTTCTCATGTCTGCTCATGTTTTGCCTGTGGAAATCCTGGATCAGTCACCTGCTGTGGTGGCAGGAGAAGTGACCTGTGCCAAGCACAAGGGCTGGAGGGTGAGGATGGAATCTCCCTTTTCCTCCTGCATTCTTGACCTTTTATGTTTGGGTTGGTAAGTTGAGATCAGGATGAGGGATTTGCTGAGCAGAGATCATGGGGTGGGGGCAATAATTAATTAATTAATCTCCATCTCCTGATGGAGACACAAGGACCACCCCCAAGTGCTGTCAGCAGCCCTGTGTGCTGGGCACATCCTGCTCCAGCTGGAATGGGAACTCCACATCCCCAGGGAATGAGACAGTGGGCAGAGAATTCACAGTGCTGGGGAGCACATCCTGCTCTCTCAGTGCTCTATCCAAAAATTTAGCCAGTTTGCCCCTCCTCCTCCCCTCATCCCTCCCTCTCTGTGGGTTTTTTGGTTGTACCAAGTGACACTTCCCAAAGGATGTTGTTCACAGGCTCAGAAAGTGATTCCTGGGCAGGAAAACACTTTGGAACACACTTCCACATCCATTTTATCCCATCCTGGAAGTGAGTTCCTTCCCCCTGCACAGTTCTGGGCAGTCAAACACCTTGGAGACACTTCCACTCCCATTTTATCCCCTTCCTTTCCCCCTGCACAGCCCTGTGCAGTTGTTCTCACTCTGTTCCTGGCCTGCCTGGGGACCACAGAGCCTTAAAGCAATTTCCCAGCTGCAGTGGTGCCTCTGAAATCCCTCCAGCTCTGCTCTCCCTGTGAGCCATGGCCAACACAACACGATATGCCTGGCTGTGACAGCAGAATAAATAGGAAATGCTCGAGATCCCCCTCCTGCCTGGATATGAGCTGTTTTCCTAAAGCCAGGACAAGAGCTAAGCTTCTGTAGAGGGATTTTTGGGCTGTTCTTGAAGAGCAGTGGAGAGGGAATGGAAAGTTGTGGCTCAGAGGGAGAAGTCTGCTCACCCCCAAAAGGTGGGGAACCCTTTGCTTTAATGTTCTGAAAACTGGGTGTCACCTCAGGTAGGTTCAGCTGTAAAGAAAAATAGGAATTTCCAGGGTGAAGCTCATCTGATCTAAAGGAATTCCCCTAAAATAGACCAAATGAACTCTCCCTGTTGTTTGGAAAAAGAATAAAGAAAGGCAGCTCTGCTGAGGGGACCTCCCTGCTCCTGTGGCCCTGCAGGGAGCAGGAGAATGAGACACACTTTTCTCTGACAGCAGAAAGATCCATGGGATTTGTCTCAGTTGCCTTGCTGGACATCATTCCTAAATGCCCTGCAGGTTCTCCTGCAGATTTGGCACCTGAAAGAAAAAAAAAAATACCCCAAGCCTGCCTCACCTTGCATTGAGCTGGAAAGAGCCCCAGAGCAGAAGGATGGGTGCTGAGGCTCTGCTCTGGATCTCATGAATGGATGAATGCAGAGATGCAAGAGGGGATTTGGAGGGGATTTGGAAGCCTGCTCCAGGATTTGTCTGGCACACAGAGCATTCAGAATACTTCCAGCTTTATCATAACATAATGCCAGCCTGATTTGGGGGCCCACTCGGGCTCTCAGTGAATAAAAAGCAGCACTCCTGTCACCATCAGGGGACAGGGATCTCACTTTGGATAAGCTGGAGTTTGCATAGTCCAGACTCTTGTCCTGGTGGCACCAAGCAAGGGCTGAGATGCTCCTGTGTGCAGCTCTGAGGGACTGGGGCTGCTCGAGTGTGTGTGGGTGACAAAGTGACAGTGGGGTGAGTGCCTGGGCCACCTCCCCTTAGACCTGGCTATAAAATTCAACCTTGGAGTTCTGGCTGAACTCCTTGCATTTCACCCTTTGTGTTTTCCATCTGCTCAGCAGCTGCTACAGCTGAAGGAGAAATGTGTCCCTAGGGATTTCTGTTCACAGAGGTGCTCTGTGAGCCAGGGCTGTTCTCACTGGGAAATGTCCTTGGGAGAGTCCTGCTTTTTAGGGAATGGGCAAAACCACAGGCTAGGGGGTGGCACTGCCCTGCCCCCACAGCCTGGGTGATCTCTTATGGCTTTTCCATCTGAATTCAGAGACTGTGGCACAGAAAGTAAACCTGGAACTGTGCTGGGACCAGCGTATCCAAGCGAGCTTTTTCCAGCTTCAGCTCATCCATGGAAAAAAACCCAAACAAACAAAAAAAAAAAGCCACCCTACAGTCCTGTGGTAGGAATTAGTCCTGTGGAATCATTCCCCCCAGGCTTTCCTTGCACAGCAGAAGCACATCAGAGCTCTGCACCATTTCTGGGTGCTCCAGTGCAGGATTTAGGGTGTTTCTGTGCCTGCACTGGAGAGTTTTGCTCTTTTTAGGAGAGCTGTGAGTGCTCACAGTGCATGGAGCTTGCATGTTCCATCCTGCTCCTGCTCTCCTGCCCAGGCTGTGCCACCAGCAGCACTCCTGGAGGGATTTCCTGCATGTGTGGGTGAGGGGCAATGCTGAAAGAAATCACCCCCAGTGTTTCTCTAGGTGCAGGAGCTGTGCCCCAACCCAGAGCAGGGATTAGCTGGGATAAATCCTCAGCAGCACATCTGGATTCAGGCTGGTGGAAGGAGGGAGGCAGGAGCTGGTGTGTTAGATCCTCAGCAGCACATCTGGGTTCAGGCTGGTGGAAGGAGGGAGGCAGGAGCTGGTGTGTTAGATCCTCACCAGCACATCTGGGTTCAGGCTGGTGGAAGGAGGGAGGCAGGAGCTGGTGTGTTAAATCCTCAGCAGCACATCTGGGTTCAGGCTGGTGGAAGGAGGGCAGCAGGAGCTGGTGTGTTAAATCCTCACCAGCACATCTGGATTCAGGCTGGTGGAAGGAGGGCAGCAGGAGCTGGTGTGTGGAGCTGTGGCTGCTCCTGTCACTGCCCTGCCAGCCCTCTGTCCTTGGGGGGAGCTGTCCCTCCAGCCCAAGGGGAGTCTGTGGGGTGTGCAGGAGATGAGGGGCCCTGAGCCCCATTAATTAGGGGCACTGGGCACATGATGAGGGAGAGGCAGGGCTGCTCCTCCTGTCCCTCAGAGCAAAGCCAGAAATCCCTGGGGAGGGATCCAAGGCAGAGCAGAGCCCCTCTCCTCTCCCTGAGTTCAGGCTGGGAACGGAGCCACGAACAGAAGGGATTTTGTCAGGCTGGGTGCAGTACCTGGAGCCTATTTTGGCTCATGAATAACTTGATATTTCTCCTGAATAATAGATGCACGTGATGGTTGCTGAGAGGCAGAGCTGGGAGGGGGCTGGGTGTCTAAAGGAGGGAGGGAGACACAGGGAGTGGGGCAGTGCTGGGCTGAACTGGGAGCTGGCTGGGGGCTGGAAAACTGGCAGAGGTGATGTTTGGATGTAAATGTAAAAAGATTGAGGCAGAGAGGGGGCCTGGCTGGTCCTTTTGTGTCTCCTGTGGTCAGCA